>JBBBDQ010000219.1:140000-177500 GCA_037127315.1 Ascarosepion bandense
TCGGTTTTAAAAGAACCCGAATAATCCAGCCGAAGTGTCTGGTTACCCTGCTCGCTCGGAATGCGCTCGGTTAAACAATTATGGAATGTCTATTTGCAATCAAGTTCTCCAATTTACAAATATCACAAAACTGTGAACGGACATCGATTTGACATAACTTAATATCTTACTAGATTGCATTCTGACCATTTACATAATCTGGGCTACACGTTACTGTGTTAGCGATGTCTCTGTAATACACCAGTCACTTATTTATTTTGATACGTCATTTATAAATCTGAAGTAAAACTCAATTAATACATGATCCATATCAAGTTAGATAATGATTCTTGGTCACTGTTCAATCCTATAGTCATTCTTTTTCGTTTTTGTTTGAAAGAGAAAAATAATTGTGGACAAAATAGTTAGTCAACGCCAATGAATCTTAATTAATCTTGTTCGCAGGCTATTGACTATAATTGTCTGTATTAACAAAGAAGTGGAAGAGGCCGAAATAGCATCCACAATCAACGAAGAAGGTACAAAACGCATGTCCTGATGTTAAGTTCAGCATTCTTTTACTTCTCTGCAATATGGGAGAAGACACAAATGGTTCTACCGTTAAGACTACAACAGCTAAGACTGGTATCGTCACATACATTGTTTACGAGAGGTTTAGATAGATATATCGATGTTTGTGCGTGTGTGTGGATTTCATGATCTGATACAAATCAAGATTTACTGTAAAAGTTTATTTTGTTATTAGTATTATTATTATTTTTGCTTTGCTTATTTTTACGGCGCATCAACCCTCTGTAGTTTTGAATATTTATAAATCATTGGTGGGGGCTATGTACAGTATTGTATTTTTTTTTTTAAATTTACAGATAAAAGTCAAACTATTTAATCCATAGTCGCGTAGAAAAGAGATAAATTATAATTTCTTTCCAAAAGTACGTACTCGGAAGTGAATGTAACGGTCCCAACCGTATTTCAAACTCAGCTCGCCGAGTTCTCAAGTCGAACTGCTCCTTATAACATCACCCACACATCCACCGTCAAGAGATGTTTTTTTCAAAAGAGACTCGCTTCCATGTTAGCCTGTAGCAGAATATCAGTGGCAATAAATATTGACCAGTATCAGAGATCCGAAGGCAAATTGGCATGGCGAAGGACGCGTTCGAGAAGCTGAGTAAAGTATTAAGAGACAGGAAATTTTCACTAGAACAAAGAAGAGAGTACTGTGATGTCAGTTCTTCAATATGGCAGTGAATGCTGGACAATATCCTCAAAGATTAAAGAAAAACTTCAAACAATTGAAATATGGTTCTACAGAAGGGTACTGAGGATATCATGGACCGAGCATGTCTGCAATGATGAGATCTTGGAAAGAGTGGAAACGAAAAGGAAATTAATGTTGAGCATCAAAAGTTTTTGCTCATAATAAAACTAGACCAGTAGACAGTTGAATAAAAAGTGTTCGATACATTTACACTGTAGAACTTTTTATATTCTTCATTTGTAAACAAGTTATTATGCGACCTAGGTTTCTACCATGTGGTGTTTTCAGGCGATTTTCAATAACAGATTTTTACCTTTTTTTTCTTTTTTTTGCTCCTTTCCAACTGGTTCGTCTTCCTCTTCACTCTCTTCTACTTCATCTTTTTATTCTTATGTAGCCCCCTGCACATCAGTGGTATTACCGCCTTGCTCGGGTTGATACGATTAAAAAAAAAGTAACGCTCACGTAACAGGGAAGTTTTGAACGTGTAATATATATATATATTTCTGTTCTTTCATTCAATCATATATATATATATATATATATATATAGTGTATCGAGGCAAATAATTTTTTAAGCATATACTGTTAAATATAAGAGTCAATGAATGTCTGTTATGTTTAATCATGAGCTGTTCTAAACGTCGTATTTTGGCTTTAATTTCAGTTGAAAATAAAAACAAAAATTCTCCAACATAAGTTCGCAAATTTGCAATGCAGTTCCATGACGTCACACCTTTTGTTATTTTTGGTAACTATTGCCGTTGCCTAGCGGAGTTTTATGTCAGCACAAAATAAAATCGTCGTTGATGGTGAATGTTATTGTGTTACCGTCTTGGTGACCTCTCTGAAGATGGCTCATGTGAGCCGAAAGCTTAGAAACAAATTAATAAAAAATTATTCAAATGTTGGAGAAATTTCTTCTTTATTTTCAACTGAAATTAAAGCCAAATTACGAGGTTTAGAACGGCTCATGATCAAACATAATAGACATTCATTGTCTCTTATATTGAACAGTATATTTAGAAAATATTATATATATCGTGTGTGTGTGTGTGTATGTGCGGTTGTATGTATATAATGTTGCGAAGCTAGTCACTTAGCTGAGCAGTATTATTTCCCTCATGTCGACTTCGAAGTTTCGTCCCAGCATTATTTAATACTAGCAGTATAGACCGGCGTTGCTCGGGTGTAATGAAAGCTTTGCAACTAATCCATGGTCCTGGAGCTCACACTCGGCCTAAAGAATATTGTGTGAAGTTTGGTGAGAATCGGATAAAAATTGTGGATTTGTATAAAGGACATACAGACAGATAAACAGACACGCACACAGACATCTTGCCTTTTATATATATTATCGATTTTCTGCACTATTGTAAGAACTGCAACCTTGAACCTTCTGAATATCGTTTCTGTTGTCTTTGTGTATGAGTTTATCAAATTTGATTAAAATGGAACCACTCCTTCTATAAGCCGATTTTGATTATCGATTTTCGATATTTATCGGGCGTACCTCAACACAAAACCTAGCTAAGAACACTCGCAGACGCTTATAGTACAACTGTAAATTTTCAAGAAAATCAGTTCAGCCGTTTCAGAGTCTATAGGTAACGGACACACACACGCACAAACAAAGTTCAATTTATAAATAAGTTTAGATTTAGATTTACATAGATTAGATCTTCACCATCATTTATCAAGCCAAAACGCTTACACATAAAGATATGAATTCAGAGCAAACTTCATATAAATACGAAAAAAAAAAAAAATGAAACATCTGAAGAAAAAGAAGCAAATGACCCCACAGAGCGAAGACATTACAATCATGCTCTCAGGATACTTCGAAGTTGGCATGACTAAAATCACACTTCTCAGCAATAAGCCTCGAATTAATTCAATTAACGCTCTATCTTGATATCAAGAAAAAATTGTTTGTCTAAAATTCCTTTTCACCATTAAAGTACTGAAGAAAAAAAACATCAATTTTGGCACTGAACACCATTACAATTTAAATCTATGTGCGTTGTGGTGCAGTGGATATCGGCTCGGAACGTGAAATCGGAGAGCTGATTTCGAATTCCAGTTGAATTCGTTACAATCACTTAGACGCATACTGCAAAGCTATTAATACGTTGCTTCTCCCTCCAGCTATGGGTTAAATTGCGGGACAGATTTAATTTTATATCCATGGTTGACAAAAAGTAATGGCAACCTACTGCGGGAAAAATACTCTGCCTAGTCATTTTTGAGACATGATCGCCCAAGCGGGTATCACATATGGCACTTACTGAATTCATAACCTGCTGAAAGCGGATTAGGGGGCTTGAGGCATACTTTTTGCCATTTCTCTGAATTCTGCTCTTCCAAAATATCTGGTTGGTTTTGCATAAGCCTTCACTATTATAATGAAGTAATATGCGTGGATTATCTGCTGGCTGTTGGTTCTAAGAACTAAGCTACTTTAACTGAAGATGTGATTCTTCAATTGTGTGTTCCTTTTCAGATGTCGAGGGTCACCAGTGAAGCTATAGTGTGATGGTTAATGTTTATTGATTCAGCCTTGTGCCGTACATAACCAAACTCCCTAAAACTTACAAGTCTTATCCAGAATTATCAGGGTTTCATCAAGTTGGAATGTGTGTATTTGTGGAATAGAGTGGAAGAGTGGTAAAATAAAAAAAAATATATTTTTCATGTTAAAATAGAAATTTATTAATAGAAAGGATAATGTAAGTTGTAGAAGTTAATGTTCAATGAGAAAGTTAAGTGTATCAAGAGTTGTAGAATGATCGTAGTAGTAATTTGTTGGAAAGAGTTTATGCTAAAGCGTGTATATATGTATGAGTGTTTGTTCGTAGGAGTGTCTTTGAATAGAGAAGAAGAAGCAAAAAGAAATCAGTACACGAGAAGGAAGGAGAAAGAGGACAATGTGCGACGCGACCTTATGCCCGTTACTCCCGTTACATTTTAGTGTGGTGTCTTCCTGCTCCAATCTGACTGCCTGATACTGACCGCGGCATTTATAGTAATTTAGATTTTTAGCACTGGGTCGCTAACTCATTCTTAGTCTTGAAAATAGCTTCCATTGGTCAGAAAATCAATTTAACATCTACTCGCGAAATCCGGTTTCGACTTTTTCTTTAAGTACATAGTCAAATCTTTTTTTCTATTTCGCAAAACCAGGATTTTACATGTAATTGTGAATTTTTGTAAATGTGAAGAAGAAAGTTGCTTTTAATTCTTAATTTCCTATCCACTACAGATCCTCGTGCAGTGAAAACGGTGATAGAGTCCAGTATATTTCTATATAATTTTCGAGAAAATAAATATCTAGTAAGCTCTTCATAGTTTGGATTATAGACCGACTTTCTCTACGAAAGAGGTGGGTAAAACACAGAAACATATTTTGTACTGGAACACCATGCTCTTTCCTCTATAAATACATTGTCTAATGATTGCTTCCTCTAAGAGGGTCTTCATTGTATTTAATTCTGTGAGTTGATGAGCATTCATGTCGTTCCGCCCATCTGAGTAGAAAAGTGTGTGTAGATTTCATTGAGCCGATTCTTATTTAAACAAGGTGATTTCTTTCTTTCATTTTTTCTTGCTGTCTTTCTCTGTAATTTTTCCTAATTTATTTTTCAATCTTAATTCTATATTTATCTTAATCATTTTTTTTTTGTTATTTTGTCTTCATTTGCATTTTCAACTTCATTCTTCCATTTGCTTTCGCGTTTATCTTTCTTTCCTTTTAACAGATTTATTTTATTGGCATTGCAATAAAAATAAATGAGGAATATTTTCGTAAACTTCCTGAATTATCAAAGAAGCAAAACGTATGAAAGGAAAAAAAAAAAAGGTTTTGGGGTTTATAAGTGTTTCTTCGGTTTATAATTTCATATGCTGTTTTTTTTCTTTTATTATATTCATAACTTTTCACTTTCCATTGTAAAGAATTAGAGGAACATTATGCGGGCAAAACTTTCTGAGCAGCCCGAAATAAATTTCAGAAATATATAAAGCTGAATAATGGCAGACGGATAAACAAAAAGACATTCTTTTTTATAAGTGGAAAATGTAATAAGAGAAAACGAAGTAGTAGAAAGAGGGGAAGAGGCAAAAACAAACAAAAGAAAGATGAAGTAAAAAAAAGTACAAGAAATCGTGGTTAAGAGTGGTTTATATTATGATACTCTGGGATAGGAAATTAAGAATTAAAATCAACTTTTTTCTTCACTTTTACTAAAATTCACAAAGACGTGTGAATGACGTGGTTTTTCCCAAACAGAAGGATTGACCATGTGTTTAAAGAAAAATTCGAAACCGTATTTCGAAAGTAGATCTTAAATTGGTTTTCTGACCAATGGGAGCGAGTTGCAAGACAAAAAGTCTTTCGCAATCCTGCGCGAAAAATCAAAATTATAATAAAAGACTCCGATCGGCGTCATTTAGTAAGTCAGATGTGAGCAGCGAGAGAAACACAACTAAAATGTAACTTCAAGTAGAGCTGGACATAAGGTCACGTCGCACCTTGTTCTCTTTCTCCTTATTTCTCGTGTGCTGATTCATTTTATTTCTTCTCCATTCAGTCTTAACAAACGCTAATGCATACATATTTACGTACGCATAAACTCTTTCCAACAAATTAATACTACGAACCTTTCTACAGATCTACGATAAGATACACTTAACTCATTATTTGTTTCTCATTGAACGATCATTTCTAACAATTCTTGTTACTCTTTCCTTTTATTAAATTTCTATTTTAAAATGCAAAATGTGTATTTCATTCTTTCACACTTATTCGCACATTCCAACCTGCTACCAACCAACCAAGCTTCTGATTATGAAAATCTCATGATAATTCAGATGATGATAATTCTGGATAAACTTGTAAGACGTAGGGAATTCGGTTATGTATCACACCAAGGCCGAATCAAATAAACATTAACCATCTGCCCATAGTTTTAGTCTGTATCCACTGGGCTGTATATCCGTGAGGAGTAGCTATAGACGTTGTTTAGTTTTAGTGCCATGACCAAAAGAGTTGTGAGTTTAATAATAGGCTACAGAAGTGATGAACAAATAACTTAGTTCAATTAAAGAAAGATAACAACATAGCTACCAGAAATAGCATCACACATAAAAACGTCGTAAACAAGGCAATAAATATAAGGTCAATAGTCCTAACAATGTAAATAGTCTAAATATTACCTCATCTAAGAATATAGAAAAGTAGATGCGGATAGATAGATAGATAGATAGATAGATAGATGTTTAATGATAAAATGAGTGAGGATAGATAGATAGATAGATGTTTAATGATAAAATGAGTGAGGATAGATAGATAGATAGATGTTTAATGATAAAATGAGTGAGGATAGATAGATAGATAGATAGATGTTTAATGATAAAATGAGTGAGGATAGATAGATAGATAGATGTTTAATGATAAAATGAGTGAGGATAGATAGATAGATAGATAGATAGATAGATAGATAGATAGATAGATAGATGTTTAATGATAAAATGAGTGAGGATAGATAGATAGATAGATAGATAGATAGATAGATAGATAGATAGATAGATAGATAGATAGATTTAGACAGAATAAATCTTGGCTTCTAAAGATAGATATGAAGAGATTGATATATATCTGAACTGACGTTAGTCAGTTGAGTGGAAAGTGATTGATATATATCTGAACTGGAGTTAGTTGACTGGTGATAAACACTAGGGTGATCATGTATATTTCGACCCATACCTGACTAGGCATACCATTAAATTTCTTTATTGAACTTTAATTACTACCTATTCTAAATTCTATTCTTTTAATAAATTTCTATTTTAAAATGCAAAATATTTATTTCCTTCTTCCACACTTATTCGCACATTCCAACCTGCTACCGACCAACCAACCAACCAACCAACCTTCTGATGATAAAAATCTTCTGATAATTCAGATGATGATAATTCTGGATAAAACTTGTAAGGAGTTCGGTTATGTATCACACCAAGGCCGAATCAAATAAATATTAACCATCCCCCACGGCTACAATACTTAAATAGGAAGAAGCAGATTAAAAGGAGGAAAATAAAAATTAGAAAATAGAGATGTGTATGTGTAGAGAATAATAATGAGAATAAGAGCAATGCAAAGAAATAATAAAAAATACGACGATGAAGCGGGTGACGTAGCGGCTGTAAGTGTCGAAAAAAGAAGCAGGTTCACAGGAAGGAATATTGCCAGGGAAGAAGAAAATTTAGAAGTGAGAACGAAAATAAAAGAATCAGAAGAGAAAGAAAATGAAGAAAAAAAAAAAGGAACAAACTTGTTCAAATTTCTATCAGAGCTGGGAGGAAAAAATATGAGCTAAAGCTTTAAATAATGTTTCGTCCAGAATTTAAACCATTATATTCTATTCCGTTATTTCTTTAGCCACCACATAAATTGAATTTGAAGCAGCTCTGATTGTTTTTAATCATTTCAACCCACTTTTGTACAGGGGTCTACATAAGAGAGTTACATTTTTAAACAGGAAAAGAGTGAAGACAAAGACAAACCAACTACAGTAGTTAAAGACAAAGGGCAAGAGAAGGATGTGAACAAAGGTTTGATGACAGCTACGAAAGAGAGAAAGGAAAAGAAAAAGATACACGGGGTAATGTAGAAAGGGCTGGAGTTAAGTGGATAAGAGGTGGGAATTGACTTTACATTTAAATTCTTGGAGGCTATAGCCGTCAGGAAAGCAAGCATATAGGAGCGAGTTCCAGAAATGACAAATGCGAGAAAAGAAGCTAAGGAGTAGAATTGTCGCCTGCATTTAGTTGATCTAACTGTAAAAGGGTGGCACCTTGATGCCAGTCTGGTTTCTCGAGTAAATTCTTGTGGAGGGGGCACCAATGACTCTTTGGAGTAGAAGCCACGAAAATATTTGTAGAAGAAACAGAGGGAAGCCACATCCCACCGAAGAGAAAGCGGCTGAAGTCGAACTGCTAGTTTAGACCAATCACATTACAGATTCTCCTTTGGAGCCAATCGAGAACACAGACAAACAGCAGAGGCGCCTGACCAGATATGACAACAGTATTGCATGTACGGTCGAATATCCCAGTTAGAGATAGGTGTTCGAAATATTTTTTAGAAAGAACTAGTATTTATATAGATATTAAACGAGGAGTTGCCGATAAAATTATTAGCTCGACCAAGAAGGAATTAAAAACGTAGAATGAGAGTGAGTGAAAGAGATTTAGATTTGTCATATTTATAAGATGAAAGAGTTGAGTATCGGTGATACAGCGTTTGTAGATATGTGGACGTAGGTATCATAATTACATGGTGTCTGTCAGATTCATGTATTAATGCAGTTTTGGCTAAAGCTTAGATTAAGCAGTAAAACTAATATTTGCAGCATTAATTCCTATGTTCACAGTTATTATATATATATATATATATATATATATATATATATTCATGAGTCGTATGAGTCTTTCCGCGAAGAATGCTTACTTCGTCAGCTTGGATCGTTTTTAATGATTATATGGTTAATATTAATAGGATCTCATCTAGGATTTTACCTACATGCTACTTTCTCTATGTATATATCAGATTAAATAAACTGAAAACGTTGTGTAAGCTTATTTTTAATAAAATTCGTTTATACTCACGGATAATTTTTCGAGTATTATAATTGAAAAATTTCAGAAATGAGCTGTAACGCTGAAGATGTTATTATTAAAAAGTTAAAAGTAACAATATATTATAAAAATGCAATACTACTAATTTAATTATCCGTAATAACTCCTCTCCACCAACTAATGTGTTACGTAAAACCCAAATTATATATCAATTCAAATGTCACTTGGGAGAATATATCTGACAAAAACAAAAACAAATATATATATGTTGGATTTACAACAACTTGTTTGGTTAATTTTCGCAATCTAATGAACGCTAGCAATTTGTCAACCGTTTTATTTGAATCAAAAATACTTTACAGTATTTTTTGTTACCATAACTCACATCCTTGAAGATGATTTCGGAAAGAGATTGAAAGTAGTTGGGTACATTAAGAAATGAATGATAATAAAATCTCTCAACGTTACAACTCATTTCTGACATCTTTCAATTATAATATACAACAGATTATCCGTGAGTATGAACGGATTTTATTAAAAATAAGCAAATACAACGTTTGCAATTTATTTAATCTGACATGTCTAAAAGAGAATGTGCTGCCTAAACACACAAACACACACACACACACACACATATATATATATATATATATTCTCTAAATAAAAATATTATATAAAAATATTATTCTCTGGTATAATTCGAACCAGAATTCCCTTGGGAAAATCCTCATTAGATATAACGTGAATTAGACCGTTCGACCTCGAAGGATCTCTTAATTAAACAAATGTCGAACAGTGCTTTCGATCACACATCACTAAGATTATCAAAATATACATATCAGCTCTGTTTCGTGCCCTAACAAAGAATAATTTAAGCAACTGGATTAAATCCGAGAGTTTTTCATGTGTTTAAAGGTTTTTTTAATGAATAAATATATTGTATAACAAGAAAAAAGAAATGATAATTTTCTCAGATCCATGAAAAATAACACTTAAACAACCACAAAAAAGATTACTTTATAATAATGTTTACAAAAAAATGACCATTAGAACCATTACACTAAGTTTGTCTTCAAAATTTACCCCCGAGGATGATCTCAGAGAAATAAATGTATCTTGCTTAGCAAAACATATGGCCACTACTTTTACGAATTTCAATTTAAAGTCAAGATAATTAGAGAGATTAGAAAGTTAGAAAGTATTATCCTAAAAAATCAATATATATATATATATATATGATTTAATGAAACATGCTTTAATGAAGATACGACGCCTATATATATATATATATATATATATATATATATATATAAAAGCTTCGAAGTCATCATGAATTTGCTCTGTTAAAATGACAAAGCCTTTTTATATATATAAGTTGGATATATGGAGCGGAATCCAACAAGCGAAATAGAATGAGTAAAGAACAAGTAGGAAAAAGTGTCTTTAATCTCACCTGCTAACTTTCATTTAACATGATTCTTCGGACATTTATTAAAGACCAGTTTTTTTAAAAATCTCAGTTTTTAAATCATTCGTCTTTTATATATCTCGGAAGAAGCTTGTTAAAGTGATACATGTTAGATTAAAGACACTTTTTTCTTACTTGTTCTGTACTTATTCTATTCACATACATTACGAACCATAATTATTAGAAAATAGAATGGTACTTTTGTAAATATTACTTTGTAAAATATTATAAGTTAAGGAAGAAAAGATGAACTCATCCGAATCACTCTTAATTTTCTTCATTCTTTCATTGATGAAATTGCAATATAGGTAATTATTAAACATTTATATAATTCATTTGATGCACATTTTATTGTGCAATATTTGATGCACATGTTATTGTGCAGTATTAACAAAAGAAATATTCTATTCTCCTTCAATTGGCAATAAATATAAAAATAGTATGAAATACATCATTTTTTTTAAATACTGGGGTGGCCTAATAATTATGGCCGGTAGTGTGTATAAATATATATATATATACGTAAAAAAAATCACAAGATCGCCAAAACCTACCGCGGTTTCACACAACGGCTCGTCAGCCGTTGTGTGAAACCGCGGTAGGTTTTGGCGATCTTGTGATTTTTTTACGTGTTTTTGCTCTGCATTGCTTCCTATTTGTTATTTCGCTTTGGTTAGTTCTGTATCGAGCACTTTTTCTTTCTTTGTGGTTGGTTCCGTTTGGGGTTTTTTTCTTTACTGCGGGGTATTGTATGTATTGTCTGTATTCCGCAGTTTTCTTTTTTTTGTCCCCTCTTGTCCAACGCCTTACAGCGACGGATAGTAACGGAATTAGATTCTGTCTGTTATTTGGTGTCCTTAAAGTTTATTTTCGTATAGTTTTAGGAGTTAGATACTTACAGAGTCGGTCTTGTTATTATATTATATATATATATATATATATATATATATATATATATATATGTGTGTGTGTGTGTGTGTGTGTGTGTGTCGTTCTGCATATTAATAATGATGATGATGATGATGAAACTAAGCAAGACTAATCGATTTTGATCTTAATTGAAGAGAGATGCTAATTTATACTTTCTGTCTTGGTCAGTTATGATGGGCCACACTCAGTGTTTCGAATATACTGACGACTTGCTTGACCCCTGCCTCACATTAACCCGGATGGTTTCAAAGCCCGATGGCCTGGTGTTGACAGGGATAGCCTTTTGTTTGTTTGTTTTTTAGTCTTAGGGATGAGGTAAACAAAACGAATTAGATGCGACAACTCGATACTTGGGATCTCCCTCAACCGGACATTGTTTGCTCAGATGACCTCACCCGACATACACCCTTGTGCAAATTATTTGAAACAACTGATTTCTTTAATTTTCGTTTAACATACGGTCAGTTTTAGTCTCACTAGAATGACAGTGTGTAATCAATTTCAATTTTTCCCCAGGTTAGGTCATTTGAATTGGTGTGCAGCAATATGAATGTATTTTCAGGGTGTATAATGAAATTTTTTGGCCTTGAATAATATTACTTCATCCGTGATTGCATCAAATTTTTATCACGTCCAGACACTATTGTCTCGATTGTCAATTGTCCTACGGCCACTGTCTGCGATGAACTTTACTCCAAGGAAGCGTACGGAAATTTTAGCACTGCACGAACACACTGGCAAGTCTTACAGAGAGATTTGGGATACTGCTGGTATCAGACTTTCAACTGTCTATCGTGTCATCAACGCGAAGAAAGAACCTGGATGCATCAGTCTAAAACGTAAAGGAAAGTGCGGTAGGAAGAGAAGAACAATACCAAGAGATGACGTATACGTGACAAGGGAAAGTGTGAAAGATCCTAGGAAGACATTAAAGGTTTTGTTACAGTAAATTTTCCCAATGGTGCACATATATTTTTAAATAATACCAAATGGAAAGATTACGGTTTAGTTTTATAAAAACTTCTCACCACATCGAGTACATTTGGATTTGTTGCATGTACCTCGTATACAAGTAGCGGAATGTGTGCCATGATGTGTATATCTTTCTTCTTATATTCCTTCTTGCGTATCAGCAATTGTTGTTAAAATCTAAAATAATAAACTAATGTTGAAAATGCATGACATTTTTATCAACAAACATAATTTTTCCGATTATTACACAATTTTATATCCGTTCTTTTAATTTGTAATGCTATGAAATAAGAAAAAATGGCTAGCAGAGGAATAAGAAAAAATGGCTAGCAGAGGAATAAGAAAAAATGGCTAGCAGAGGAATAACCAAAAAAGGGGACTAGAAAGACAGAAAGAAAATTTAGAAAAAAAAAATGAAAAAATAAATGAAAAGAAAAAGACAAGTATTTAAACCCCGGAAAAGAATGATTGGGATGGCAATGATAGAAACAAAAAAAAAAAAAAAATAAGCAGGCGGGACAATTTAAAATGGAGATATTTGATGCATTATGAGATGAAAATAATTTTAATAAGTATAAAGAAGAACAACAGCAATAGAGGAACAGAAGATTTTGAGAAAAATAGAAATAAAATGTAAAATAAAAAAGAGGGAAAAATTAAAATAACAGAAAAGGAGAAGAACAGAAAAAGAAACGAAAATGAGAAAGAAGAGAATTGAGAAAAAACATGCAAAAAGTAAATGACAAAAGGGAAAAAAGAACAAGAAATAAAAGATAGTGAGAAAGAAGAAAATAAAGAAAAAAGAAATACAATAAGTAAAATTGAAAGTGTAAAATATGAATAAAAAAGGAAAAAATTGTGATAAAAGAAGAAAAAGTATAATAGAACGAAAAAAGACAAATAACGACAGCAACAAAAAAAGAAAAATGGTAAAGTTTCTAGTGAGAAAAGGAAGAATGGAGAGAAAAATTTAAATAAAAAGTAAAGAAAAAACAAGTAAGAATGAAGAATATTGAGAAAAAGAAAAAGAGTAAATGTAATGAATAAAAAGTAAAGAAAAAACAAAAACGAAAATTGAGTAAATGAAAAAGAGAGACAAAAATGAAAAATAAAAAGAAAAGAGGGAAAGAACAAAAGAAAAAATAGAAAATATAAAGAAAAAAGAAGAAAAAAGAGACAGACAAAACGTAAATGAAGAGGAAAAGTATAAATAAAAAAAAAAAAAGAAAATGAGAAAGAAGGAAATTTAGAAAAGTAGAAGATAAAAAGAGCAGAAGAAATATTGGAAAGAAAACGAGAAAAAAACACAGAAAAAGAAGCAAGGTAAAAAATAAAAAAGTGAAAAGAAGAACAAAAAAGAAAAAATATAAAAGACAGTACTGCATTGCTATGTGATGTCAGTTCTTCAATATGGCAGTGAATGCTGGAATATATCATGAAAGATGAAGGAAAGACTTGAAACAGCTGAAATATGGTTCTACAGAAGGATGCTGCGAATATCATGGATCGAGCATTTGAGTAATTCCTGGGACATGCAATGAGGAAGGGGGGCTTGAAGAACCTGATATTATCAGGCTAGATAGAGGGAAAAAGAGACAAGAGGAAAGCAGCTAATAACATATTTGAAGGGCCTAAGCAGGTGGATGATGGAACGTGTGTTGCGTGGTGTAACAAGAGAAAGCGTGCTAAGAGCCACCAATGATAGGGAGATGTGGAAGGCCATGTTCTCTTACGTCCCGAAAAGACAAGGCACATAGAAGAAGAAAAAGAAGAACAAGAATAAAAAGAACAAGAAGAAAAAGAAGAAGAAAAAGAAGAAGAAGAAGAAAAAGAAGAAGAAGAAAAAGAAAAAGAAGAAGAAAAAGAAGAAGAAGAAGAAAAAGAAGAAGAAAAAGAAGAAAAAGAAAAAGAAGAAGAAAAAGAAGAAGAAAAAGAAGAAGAAAAAGAAGAAAAAGAAAAAGAAGAAGAAAAAGAAGAAGAAAAAGAAGAAGAAGAAGAAAAAGAAGAAGAAGAAGAAAAAGAAGAAGAAGAAGAAAAAGAAGAAGAAGAAAAAGAAGAAGAAGAAAAAGAAGAAGAAAAAGAAGAAGAAGAAAAAGAAGAAGAAGAAAAAGAAGAAGAAGAAAAAGAAAGACTAAATGTAAACAAAAATTAAAAAGAAGAACAAAAAAGGAAAATATCGTGAGAAAGAATAAAATTGAGAAAGAGAAAATGAAAGATAAATTAATAACGAAAAAGAAGACAAGGAATTCAAATAAAAGAATAAAACAAATCTTGAACTCAAAGAGAAAGGAAGAAACTCTAGAAAATAACTAAACTAGATGAAAAGGAAATAAATGTAAAGGCAAAGAGAAAAACATAATGTGCCAAGAAGCATTAGATATAGAAATGGAATTAGATTTAATCAAGATATGAGAAGTGATCGACTCGAAGAAAATCTATGAACAAATGGAAATAATGTTTTCTGGGGGAATTTATTGGGCGCTAAAGGGTCGAGATTAAATTGACAGCGATTTCGGAACTTTATTTTAGAGGAAAAGCCGATAGATAAATCAAAGGTTATAGAAATCGAGCTTTTCGATCGAATTAAAATGAACGCAAAAAAGCAAGAAAAATAAAACATGGAAACATAAAATTATAACAAAAATGGTAGGATTTTACTTGAAATAGAAATGCCTTTAGAAATGATTAAAGTTAAAAGTCCATTGTCTATTTTTCAAAATAACATCAATAAATAAGCAACTGGATATTGCTTGACCTGCGGTCAGAATGTGTCAAAAGACGCCGGATACTCAAATAAGTAGTTTAAATCAAGTAATTACTCTCATCTTTTAAATAAGATTGGAGAATATTTTGATTAATTTTAATGGAGCGGTACTTTTACAGATGAATTCTAGGAAATGTTAAAATACGCATTAATGAAAAGCTGGAAAATAAATATTAATTTTACTAACAATAAAAGTCGGGAAGAAAAATTAAACCATGTACTTCTAAAATGACCACAACACACACACACACACACACACACGTGTGTGTATATATGTATATACATATATAATGAATGTGGAAAGTTTGTAACTTAACTGAGCAGAGTTATGCAGACTTCGAAGTTTCGTGAAGATATTGTGATGTCTTCACTGCCCATGATTTTTGCTTTTTCTGTTGACAAAATGCCTTTCTACAAGTAAAAAAAAACAACAAAAAAAAACAACAAAAAAAAAGAAAAAAAAACCCAGCAATGTTGGTGCTAAGAATCTCAACTATATATATATATATATATATATATATATATATACTAGGTTAAAAAGTCCAGACTTAATTAGGGAGCAAGAAGAAAAAAACAAATAATTTCTGTCTTGTGGTATTTCCAAGGAGCACTTCATTTCAAGCTTGCTCAACGCTGTTGAGGTATCAACGCTAAACTGCATTGCCAACAGCTAGATTGTGTGTACGACAAACTAAAGAAGGGGGATCCTGCTTTGTTCCGTTGAGGTCTACCTTTGTTTCAGCAGGACAATGCATGGTCACGCACTGCCAGGTTGACTAAGCAGAAGGTCAAACAGATAGAGGGTGTTGAAATGTTTTTCATATCCACTCGTCACTTCCGTGGCTACTCCGATTTACTATGGCCTATTCCACTCAGTGGCACACTTTCTCCACAACCAGCAATTCAATATTCTTTATGAAGTGAAACAAGCTTCTTTATTATTTTTTTTTATATTCACGGTCAGCAGAGTGATATCTGGGGGAGGGTTCAATGCTGGCTGAAGGCTAACTGTAGATCGCCGAGAATGATGGACGTTATGCTTAAGAATAAATGTTGGTGTTGCTCCAAAATGTTCGTAGTTTTCTTCCGCTTCCTAAGTAACCCAGGATTTTCTGGACCTAGTGTATATATATATATATATATATATATATATATATATACACTAGGTCCAGAAAATCCTGGGTTATATATATATATATATATATATATATCCCGGCCAGAAGCAAGTAGATGTGTCTAGCCACACTGATGAGCTGTGATACAGCAAAATAGGCTTGTATGTGAATGACTAATATATATATATATATATATATATTCACACTGATGAGCTGTGATACAGCGAAACAGGCTTGTATGCGGATGACTGATAGATAGATAGATAGATAGATAGATAGATAGATAGATAGATAGATAGATAGTCATTCACGTACAAGCCTGTTTTGCTGTATCACAGCTCATCAGTGTGATTAGACATTGAATTGCTTCTATCCGGGATCTAAACTTTGGCATCAGTCAGATATTCTACCCCTAAGCTATCAGCGCACGCCTGAGAGAATGGTGTATTTTAACTTGTTATATACGCAGTGTGTGAATTAGGATTCATTTAAACACATATGGATGCCAAACTCCATTCGCAATATACTTGTATAAAATACAAGTATAATAGCCTCATCCATATATAAAACAAAGTCTGAAAAAAAATGGAATCACTAATAACAAAAAAGAAACAGACAAAACTATGATAACATCGACTATGAAAATGGACTTAATGTGCTGACAGTGTTTACAAAATAACCAAAACTATTTCGATCACACTTGGAATGAATAAACAAGTTTACACATTGAGTTAAAAGAAAAATTAAATATATTTGATAATGAGTAGTAGACTAGCCGAAAACGTTCGGATATACAGAACATTTGGATAATTTTTAGACGCTTTATGTACAGAAAAAAAACAACTCTTGTAAGAATATTTCAAAAACTGAATTAAAAGCTTATCGACAGTCCCTTGTCAGGAAGGTGCGTTGTGGTACAGTAGATATCGGCTTGGAACGAGAAATCAAGGAGCCGAGTTCGAATTCCAATTGAATTCATTGCATTCAGTTACGCACAAACACCCTAGGGAAAGGTATTAATCCGTCTTCTCCCTCCAGTTATGAGTTAAATAACAGGACAGATTGGGTTCTATATCATTGGCTGGCAACCAGTCTACCGCAGAAAGCAATGGTTACCTACTGCGGAATAATCTTCTGCCCAGTAATTCATGTCTCTTTCGAGACATGATCGCCCAAGTGTGCATCATGTATGGCACTTACTGACTTGTAAATCGACCTGAATAAAACCTATTAAAGAGCTACTGCTGCCTATATATATATATATATATATATTGGCAGCATTTTTTCATTAATACAGGTTTCATTGAATAATATAGACAAGTTCTGTCTACTTATTTTGTGTAAGATCCGTTCGTATGATCTGATTAGCTTGATAGTGTTGTCATGGAAAGACGACAAGAAATCGCAATAATTGTTGATTTTTTTTATCAGGTCTGAGCTTTCGGCTTACATAAGCGATTATCAAAGGATGAATATTTAATGTTCAGTGAACATTGAGCATTTAAATTATTATTAACAGAGTGGACTTATACAGAGAAAATTAAACAGGTTCATTTTTTTGTGTTGCACATGGCTGTAGGCCGAGAAGGAATGGTGTAGTGGGTTTTTGGTCAATTGAGTGTATAGTGGCATGACAAAATAGACAGAACTTGTTTATATTATTCAATGAAAACTATATATATATATATATATATATATATGTGTTTGTATATTATTTTTAATGGATACTCATACTTGAGTTGATGCTCTGTTTTTTGTTTTAATAATTAAACACTATATTTATTTGTATGTACATGTCTGAATAATTGAGAAATCAAGATAGAAAAATATGCGTTACTCCGACAAGATACGAACCTGCGTTCTCTAGGGGAAGCCATTATTAGAAATGACGTGTCTTAACCACTCGACCTCGCAGACAAAACGCTTCTAACATGTCTTCCGATTTTCTCTGTTTTCGTATCCTAATGCAAGCAAAATCAATTTACTTACGAAATGGATTAAATTCGACATATTTTTGTTTGTTTGTTTAAACATTATTTTTAATGGATACTCATATTTGAAGAGATATTTCCCTAACAAGATTTCTCGATAAATATCTTGCTGTTTTAAAGGTAGATGATGGTATGAGAGGCCAGGTAATTAAAAGAGCGGCACAGGCAGCCGATCATTTTTCCTGTATTTCTGGCGATAGGTCGTACGTAAGAGCGCCATTAGAGATTTTAAGGCAAAAACCTCCACGCAGTTAACATATTCGATGTGGCGTCTATCGAAACATATTTATAAATGGAACTTTGTCTGTGTGTGTATCTGTGTGTGTGTGCGTTACCTATAGACTCCGAAACGGATGAGCCGATTTTCTTGAATATTTACACAGTTGTGCTATAAGTGTCTGCGAGTGTTCTTAGCTAGGTTTTGTGTCGAGGTACCCCGATAAATATCGAAAATCGATAATCGAAAAAATCGGGTTATGAAAGGAGTGGTCCGATTTTAATCAAATTTGACGCAGTCATACACAAAGACATAAGAAACGATATCCAAAAGTGTCAAGGTTGCAGTTCTTAAAATAGTGCTGAAAATCGATAATATATATATATATATATATAAACGGCAAGTTGTTTGTGCGTGTGTCTGTTTATCTGCCTTTATGTCTGTATTTTTTTCAGCCCTTTTATTTTTGTTTTTGCTTCGGGTTTGGCTATAATTAGGTATAATTCTAGTTCTTAGTCTCAGCCATGATACCATTTACTCAGAGGACTTATTTACACTTCAAATTCAGTTTACAACGAAAGAAACTTATTTGATATCGATACCAGGAAATCAAAATTGGACTTACATCCCTTCATTTTTCTTTCAGTCTACGGTTTCGCTTTAACTGGAAACAACTCTTGCATTTTAGTCTGTCGTGCCAACGTCCAAAGGGTCTGAGCTCCACGACCATGGATTAGTTTAAAGCTTTCATTGCACCCGAGCAACGGCGGACTCTACTGCTAATTTAGGACTAAATTATGTTCACTGATTGCCTTAAAACAACCACATTTTGCTAAATGGACTTCGTTTTCAAAAACAGTCAGGAAGGAAATTTGTGGTACATGATTAGGAAAAAATATGTTACTAGAACAGTTGCGTACAGGATATTTGCATCATTCGGTTAACTTTTTACATCCTTTAAAGGCATTTGCCTTAAACGTTGAAAAAACAAAGGTATTAATCTATAAATTAAAAAAGGAACAGAAGAATTAAAATAAAATAGAAATACAGGTTTATTTTACCATAAATGCAATGAAAGTTTAACAGTGTTTAAGAATATGTAAACAAATTTAAATGATTATTGATTCACAAATTAATCAAAATTCTGTAGCTATCCCTTTTAAAAAATTCTACTGTTTTCAGAAGAACTATCAAGTGATAGTGCCATGATTCTATTATATGAAGATTAATTTTTGATAACATAGTTGTTATGTTAACTATTTTTTCTTTTTTAAACTAATTTAAGCTTTGTTTACGATTAGCCAATCTTAAGAAAATATGGTTCGCAATTATCTAGGAATGCTGATGTTCTTGTACGCGATCAGCAAAGAAAAAAAAAGAATAAAAAAAGAATCCTTCAATAAAGATTATGTGGCATCCATACTCGCTGAGTAAATATTACACGTACACTTATTTTGATCCTTGCCAATTGTTCTCTAAATGCAGGCTTATACCGGTTTTGACACTAACTTATGAATTCAAAAGTTGACATTCTTACAAACAAAAAGTGATTAAATACTTTCCTAGTTGTTCTTTTATCTCATATTTGATTGAAAAACTTTCACAACGTGCATTTTATAGGGTTCTGCTCGGAAAGAAATAAGACAGGTGATAAAACTATAATAATAACAAGGACAGACAAAGACAGCAAACCTCCGCTAAGGCAATACCGACAGCATTTCAGCAAGAGCTGATTATTGAAACAAGAATAACTGCAATAAACCTGACTGATCTCAAAAATGAAAATACAAACAAAAAGAAAAAGAAAATTATAAGAAATTAAACTGCAAAAATTTGTAGGAGATATCGTTTTTACTTTTTTATATTTCAAAGTATTATTCTGACTCAGTTTTGTTTAATTTTTTTTTTGTTTTTGCATTTGCATAATAAATATTAAATTTATAGTGTAAATAATAATAGTTTTGTTGAAAAAAATAGTGTTCAGAAAATGTAATGGCGTAAATCGATCTAGAGGAGGTAATTCAGTATTTGATATGTAAAACGTACGATAAAAAATTAGTAAAAAGTACCATAAAAATTACGCAGAAACTTTTTCGAACCCGAAATCTAATCTGTTCCTGCCCGTAATGAGGACAATCATCCTTAAATTTTTATCCGAATCATTCACTGGCTCGTGAGATATCTTGACCACAGAGAGATTAACGCGATTAAATACAATACCTCTGCCTTACGGTTAAGTTCCCTTCCATTAATGCTGTAGTTCAAAATTTTATAATAATAGTGACCCGAAAACATTTTTTTGTGGGTCAATTTCACGAAACAGTGGCTCGCGGGAAGAAACTGCTCGAGTGGAACTTACTGGAATAAGGTGGGAATGAGGTTCGTTATCGGTAATGCAAGTAGCATGGCGGTTCCTAGCCGTGAGGGTGTTGTGGAGTGGTTTTCGCACTGAAGGTTATAATCGTGCTATGTCGGTTGCTACTCGACTTAATGTACCCAAATAATTAGGAACTTAGTAATCTTCCACTGAAAGCTGACTCCTTAGTATTCGGGCTAACTGCTGACTAATATCTTCTGCCTAGTAATTCCCCTGAACTCCAATAGAAGTTAGACTTCCCATGAACTTCCCGTTAACTCTTATTAATATTAGAGAGTGAGTCCATTATCTGTGGAATAGGTGTGTTTCCCCATAACAGAGGATTAGAACTGTTTGAACTAAGGAATGTAGTTTGTCTGAGCACTTTCCATAAGCGTAGCTATATAGCTTACAAAAATTTAAATTTCTGGGAAGTATTCTAACAGAAGACGGAAAGTGTGACACAGAGATCCGAACGCGAATTGACATGGCAAATGACGCGTTCCAGTATCTGCGTAGAGTATTACGAGTATTAAGAAACAGGAAAATTTCGCTAGAAACAAAAAAGAGAGTCCTGGATTGCTATGTGATGTCAGTTTTTCAATATGGCAGTGAATGCTGAACAATATCATCAAAGATGAAGGAAAAACTTGAAGCAAATAAAATGTGGTTCTACAAAAGGGTGTTGCAGATATCAAGGATCAATCATATGAGCAATGATGAGGTTTTGGAAAGAATGGAAATGAAAAGAAAATTAATACTGAGCATCAGGAAGAGACAGCTGAAATTCCTGGGACATGCAATGAGGAAGAAGGATTTGGGGAACCTGATACTAACGGTCCAGACAGAGGGGAAAAGAAACGGGAAAGCAGTGTATAACATATTTGAAGGGCCTGAGCAGGTGGCTGACAGAACGGGGGTTGCGTGGTGCAACAGGAGAAAGCGTGCTAAGAGCCACCAGGGATATGGAGATGTGGAAATCCATGGTCGCTTATGTCCTGAAAAGACAGGGCACATATTAGAAAAAGTTATATATCGGTGGAAGGCTTGATACGATTCTTCTGAGAAAAACTGTTTGCAGTGGGTAAATACGTTTGTCATTAACAAGGAGGTAAAGAATCTAATGGGTTCTATCAAAACTGTACTGTGAGGATTGGGGCAGCTTCTGCTGAAATATGACAGCAATGCTCTCTTTCAGGCATCATATGGATCCTAAAGAGTTAGAGGATAGAACGAGGCGTTAGGTACTTATTGGAGCAGTGTAAGGAAATTATTCTTTTGCCAGCATCTTCATCAATGGATCGTATGCAAAAGTTCTACTTGAGGCCTGGGTTGAGTTTAAGATCCATAAGTCGCACAAGAAAAAATCCATTGATTGTTTCCGATCGGCGATTATCCTTGTAACTAGTTTAGTTTTCGTGTAACTCTTCCAATTTCCATCATTGTTATGGAATTCATTCAAAATATACTGAATGTTGATCCAACATCTAACCGATTAAATATTTTGTTCCAAGAAGGTATTATATTATGTGCATCATGTATCGTGGAATTCGTATCAATTGAAGCGGGGAGAACGTTTCAAAGTGTTCAGTCCAATTGCTTTGTCATAAGGCTATAAACGACATTATGTGCGTTCTTTTTTTGTCCCAAAGCAATTTGGTCAAAGAATGAACGTCTTTATTCAACAAGACTTAACATCCGGCGAAACACAAAAGAGTGTTTAAGCCACATTTACTATTGGGGGACAGGAAGCCACAAGAAGGAATCCAACAGCAGATTCGATGATCAATTGGCAAACAATTAAATTAGGTTCGCTCGTCCAGCAAAGGCTGATATCCGAAAAGGCGCACGAAGGTGATTACTGTTGTTTAATCAGAAGCTCACAGAATGAATTGGTTTATTTCGCCTCTTTTGTGCTTTTAGAAATATGCCCGTAGGTTCATGGTGAAATTAGTTCCGGCAAAAACACTGAACGCGATCCATCTATAAACGGAGATTTAGATACAGTTATCATCTTACCGGTTTACCAAATACAAATATAAATTTTAAAGTTTTTTTTATCGACGACAAAAAGTGGTAGCAATGATAGATAGTTAAGATCTATATCAAGGGTTTTCAAACTGTAGTCCGCAAGGATAAGATAGGGGGTCCGTGGATTTACTTATCACGTGAAATTCAATGTATAAATTTTCAATGTCTGGATATTTATTTTTACTTATTCAGTCAGTTAAGCGCCATACGCGATACACGCTTGGGCGATCATGTCTCGAAAGAGACATGACTGACTGAGCAGAACATTATCACGCAGTAGGTTGCCATTGCATTCTGCGGTAGACTGGTTACCGACCAAGGCTACAGAACCCAATCTATCCTATTATTTAACCCATAACTGGAGGGAAGAGACGGATTAATACCTTTCCCAAGGGTATTTGCGCGTAAGTGAATGCAAGGAATTCGACTGGAATTCGAACTCGGCTTCCCGATTTCTCGTTCCGAGCCGATATCCACTGCACCACGACGCACATTTTACTTATTATTGTTATCAAATGACAAAAGCTTGCACTATTGCCCATTACATGTCAAAGTTATTTATACAAAAATTATTTTACACATGCAAGAGTTTGATGTTCAAATTTACTTTTTTTTTTAAGGGTGCAAGTGTCACTCATGGAGAAACTTTTAATAAAAGAGGTCCGTAAGTCAAAAAGTTTGAAAACCGTTGATCTATATGACCAAAGTCTGGTGGCTGAACTCTCCTTTGATCTTAGCCTGCGCCTTTTTCTATAAATACTTTCAAGGTAATTGTTCGTATTTTATCTTCGCTATGGTATCCAAACATTTTTTTAAATTTAAGCACAACACTAGAAGGATGTGCATTGTGGTGCAGTGGATAACGGCTCGGAATGACAAACCGGGGAGCCGAGTTCGAATTCCAGTTGGATTCCTTGCATTCCCTAACACGCAAATTCCCTAACCTTGGGAAAGTGGTAAAGAGATATTATCCCAAGTTCTAAAGAGTTGCAAAAGTATAAAAGAATTTGCATCTAGTTATAAAGAAGGTGTCAGAAATATCACCCACATAATAGTAAGACATTAAGAGAAATGGTGTCTTCATCTAGCTTGTGGTGCAGTGGATATCGGCTCGGAATGAGACATCGGGAAGCCAAGTTCGAATTTAAGTTGAATTCGTTGCATTCACCTACGCGCAAATATCCTTGGGAAAGGTATTAATCTGCCTCGTCCCTCCAATTAGGCGTTGAATAATAGGACAGACAGGGTTCTATAGACTTGGCAGGAAACCAGTTTACCGCAGAAAGTAATGTCAACCTACTGTGGGGAAAACTTTCTGCCCAGTCATTCATGTTTCTCTCGAGACATGATCGCCCAAGCGTGCATCACGTTTGGCACTTAACTGACTTACTAGATTGGTGAATGTGCGTTGTGGTGCTGTGGATATCAGCGCGGAACAAGAAATCAGAGCTGAGTATGAACTTCATTTGAATTCATTGTTTTCACTTAGGGGCAAATACCTTGGGAAAAGAATTAATCTCTAAATAGCAAGGCAGATTAGATTCTATAGCTTTGGTTGGCAACCAGTCTACCACAGGAAGCGATGGCAACCTACTGTGTAAAATTCTTCTGCCCAGTGAGTCATGTCTTGAAAGAGACATGATAGAACAAGTGTGTGTCACGTACGGCACTTAAGAGACTGACTAGATTGGCGGCAATGTCTCATCTGTTTACAGTGAAATTGGCTAGCCGTAACCGTAAATTCTATGCTAACAGTTTCTTCTTTCGCACTTCTCGCTTGTGGAACTTTCTTCCTGCTTTGGAATCGACGATGGTCTTCAAAGATCTGTCTTTTTTATTCCTGTTCTTTTATTATTCTCTCTTCATATTGTTTTTTCTTTATTTCTCATAATCACTAACATTCTTTTTCTTAGTGGCTTTTTTGTTTTGAAGAGGGAAATGATGAAAAAATATAAAACCTGGCTCAAAATTAATACGCATATTCTGTTAGGCATTCATTATTATCCTCCTACCAGAATTTAAAAAAAAAATTCTCTATAGTTGCTGGCAGCAAACCGCCTGCATACGGAAAAGAAATGAGTTCAGCAGATATACAAATATGGAAAGGGATATAAGACATGGAAGTGTCTTCTCACCAGATTTAATCAATCTATCCAGCGAGACTATTTTGAGATGAGTAGAAGTCTTGACAGCATTCAACATTGATTGTCACAGTATGAACAAGATAAGATCCGCAGATAGCACAATGATGATAGCAGACTCGGAAAGAAAACTACAAGCCCTCCTGCAGAAGGTGGTTAAAGAAAGAGAAAAGAAAGGACTAAACATAAACTACAAGAAAATTGAATTCACAGTAGACAGAAAAAGAGAAGCCCAAAATGCCTACTACAAGTCAGGGATACTGACATCAGCCAGGTAAGATAACTGGGAACCGTTCTAAAAGAAGACGGAAACTGCGACATTGAAATCCGAAGACGTATTGTCATGGTCAAGGGTAAATTTCAAAAGTATTGAGAGACAGGAAGATTTCATTAGAAAGAAAGAAAAGAGTAGTGATCTGTTATTTGATATCTGTTCTCATATATAGCCGTGAATGCGGGACAATCTCCTCAAAGATGAAGGATAAAATCGAAGAAACAGAAATATGATTTGTATTTATTTCTGAAATGAGTAGTTTTCAATAATCTTAGAATTATTTCGAACTTTTGTTCTCGTCTTGGTCGATAGAGGTGTTATAATAGACACAACGTTTCGACCAAGTACACTCTGGTCATCATCAGGTATCCATAAATTGGCTAATGTGGATTATCTCGTTGATTGTTACGAAATATCCTGTGAAATCAATTATTCTTTTTTATGTTGAAATTTGGTACGCTCACTACCAAGTGCAAGGATCGAACTCATGACCTCTATATGATGCTAATACCTGTATAACCAAATAGCATATCCACTACGCCACCGTCTCGAAGTGGTGTATTTTCGGAGCCTTTTATATTCAGTGTCAGGTGGATTTTAACAATTGAATTATGTTAGTGGGTTCGTGCCACTTGTCACAATTTGTATTTATTTCTGAGATGGGTAATTTTCAATAATCTTGAAATTATTTCGAACTTGGTCGAAACGTTGTGTCTATTATGACCCCTCTATCAACCAAGATGAGAACAACAGTTCGAAATAATTCCAGAATTAACAGAAATATGGTTCTACAAAATAATTTATGATATCATGCGACGAACATGTGAGCAACGACAAGGTTTTGGAAAGAATGCAAACGAAAAAGAAATTTATACGTAACATTAGGAAGAGACAGACGAGTTTCTAGGACACGTAATGAGCAAGAGGGCTTGAAGAATCTAATATTCTCAGGACGAATAAATTGAAAGAAAGATAGGGGAAATAGCTTAATGGGATCGAACAAGTGGATGGCGGAGCGGAGTTTGAGATACCAAGAGCAAAAATGTGACGAGCGAGAAGGGACAGAAACAACTTGAAGTTCATGATCGCCTACGTCCTGAAATAACACGGCACATAAAAAAGAAAATAGCTCTAATTAAATATTTTACAGCATGTTTAAATTTTTACAGCATGTTTAAATTGAGTGCCTGCTGTATCGCCTAGGTGGATACGATACACAGACGGAGCGAGATGCGGTATTATTCAGCATATAAACAGATCATTACAGTAGTTAAAATGGCAGGCAAGACGGAACTTACAATGAGAGAGGAGTCGCCGAAGTAATCAGTCAGAATATTACTCCAATGACACTCGAAGTTTACGCCTCGAATACTAATATTCTTTACTTAACTATACCATTTCAGAGCATGGACCATTCCATAATTAAGAATGCTGCAAGGGTGTCAGACACTCTGAAACGGTATCATATATTTACATTAAAATTAGGAGCAAGGTATGAAAATATTTTTTTACGATTTGGTGTAAAATAGCAATTTTAATACAGTAATATCTCGGGTTACGACAGTCCCAGCCAAGGACGGTTCTTTGTTACGATTCACTATCCATTATTCCTGTCTCAGCTTATGCTGTTTATCTCATGCATACGACGGACGAGAGACAAGATCCTACACTACATCATCTCATCTATCGAAAGTTAATCACACGAATTATAATATATCTAAAAACAGCTTGAAACAAATTAATTTCATTATATAGATTTGAATTGTCTTTCATGTGATTTTATTTAGTTATGATTTTGTTAGCATACTTCATTGATTATGGCGTTACTATTGCGTTAGAATAGATAAGTGACGTACGTGCGTATTCACAGATAATCGCCGTTACGTTCCGACATTTCTTTTTAAACATTTTTTTTCTCAAACAAGGCTTTGAGTTTGAGTTTTGTTCAAAGGCATATCAACCTCTGTGGGTTATTTAAGGCCAAAAAATTGGGGTTTTAAGGTATTTTGTTTTAATGTTCGGTTATAGTGACAAAGTTAATTTCGTCAGATTTTGATGAATTTTTTTTCATAAATTCTTTTTTTATTCCAGAAAATTAAAAAATGTCTTCTAGTTTTTGTATTCAAAAAAACAAATGCTGGTAATTTTTTCATTAAAAAAAATGTGTTATACCAATAATTTTTTCCTTCAAAAATGTATATATTTCTATAACAGTCCATTTTTACACTTTTACGGCCCCTCGACCCCAGTTCAGAGGTTAACTATTTGCCCATAGCTGGGACCGTAACAGGTGCTACCACTCCGGCTAAGGGTGAACCTGGGAACAATAAGAATTAAGAGGTGGTGCTATACTCCTCACAACCTCACAATCAGAGGCCTTGCTGCCGGATGCAGGACCTCAAACAAGGCTGGGACAACTCCGGTGCGCAGAGGGAGGGTTACGGGGATGAAATGAATTGGGTTCAAGAAGATAGAAGATGGTAATTGACGTTGCATTTAAATTTTTGGAAAGTATAGAAAGTAAACTGAAGGGATTTCTACTGGAAGGAATTGCGAGAAAATAAACTGTTTCAGTAGAAATGGCAGTTGCATTTAACTGTTTCAAATGTAAAAAGGTGGGGCTTAAATGCCAGTCTCGTAGGACGCTTAAATTCACGTGGTCGGGGCAGAAGGGAAAAATCTCCTCATTGGAGTTACCATAAAAATGTTTTTAGAAAAGACAGAGAGAAGCCACGTCGAGTGTGTGTGAAAGTAACTGAAATCGGAATGTAATGTCAGGATCGATCACATTGCAAATCATTTTTGGATTTTGTCGAGAACCACAAAATAAATGGCATGAGCATCCAATTAGATATGGCAACAGTATTGAATGCACGGACCAATAGAAGTTTTATAAATGCGCATTATTTATTCTGACGAGAAATCTTTTAGGAACCTACACAGAGACCTGAACTTCTTAACGGAAAATCGCTCAGCTTCAAATTCTGTGTGCTAATACGATTGGCATTAAAACAAATATAAAAATACTTTTTGGCTGCCATGTATCATCCTATAAGAAACAAACATAATGTTTAAAAATGACTGTGTTTCTATAGCATACATTACACTAAACCATACTTATCTGTCAAAGCCGTCAATTAACAAACCGATTACATTGCCTTGCTTATTATGAAATACGAAGTTGTGTGTAGGTTGTGTTACTCAAAGTGTCTCGGAATGAGAAATCGGGGAGACGAGTTCCAGTTCTAATCAACTTCCTTATATTAACGTACGCGCAAATACATTAAAGTAAACTTAAATGGAAAGCATGAATACTGAACAGGCCCAAAGCAGCCCCAAACTGCAATGCAACAAACCCTGAATGAGCCAACTGTGGATGAGAAATATATGTCTCATTTCGCCGTTAGACATTTGAGTTTGTACATCTTTGACACACTTCTATATCGTTATAATGGGGCCTCACATTAGTGAAGGGGCCGGTGTGCAAGTGAAACCGTTGAGAGTAAGGCCTCGAAATGGTGCACATTCTCTCCTGATGACCCCAGTTTAAATATAAATTCGAGAGGAACACAATAAATTAAATGAAATCATATGCCGTAGAGAACCTCGGTGGAAATTCTATTGGCATGAGGATCATTACACATTCAGCTCGCTTCAGGTGAGTTTCAATTACTTTTCAGTAATTTATTTCTTCAAAGACATGGCTCGTCCGTTGGCTTTTAGGAATAGACTGAATGACGGTTAGAAACAGACTAACAGACACCTGGAAAGACAAGGGACGCTGGGAAAGACCAGGTGATCTCACCGGGTAAGCAACTCAGAGTTCATTAACAATCGCTAAAAAAGGAAATATAAGGAAATGCTCTCAGGATTCACCGAAATAGAGTGGGGATGATGAATCCAAACGGATCAATCGGCAAGGAACCCGGAATGAAAAACAAACCAGGAATTTAGGAAAGTGCACAGATTTCCCATGTGTTTGTGGTCGGAAATTCAGATCCCAAAAGGGAGCGAAGATTTATCTTACAAAAATGGGTTGTGCTTCTCTGAAAAGGGTTCAGGAGTAGCGCTCTGCCAACGCAGATAAGACGTCAGAAAACCAATGCCAGGATTCATACCACAGTGCTGAGGATAATCCAAGCTGTTGAATTAAAGGATTGGACGCAACCCAAACTGCCAAGAATCAAATTTCCTCTAGCATCCGGATCGGAAGCGTGGTGTATGCTAGACAACATCATTAGCAAAACATTACGTAAAGAGCTGAGAGGGAAGAAATATCATGACTGATCGTGAATGCGTAATGAGGTTCACGTTGCATTCTCAGAACACAAGGTTTGCCGTTTTCCGAAATGTTTCCTAAATGTTTCCTAAATCTAATTTCGCCGTTAGACATTTGAGTTTTTACATCTACGATGCACTTGTATATCGTTAAAAAGGGGTTTCTCATTAGTGATGGGCCGGTGTGCAAGTTAAACAGTTGAAAAGAAGGCCCCCTAAACGGTGCACATTCTCTCCTGATGACCCTAGTTTAAATATAAATTCGAGAGGATCACAAATTAAATGAAATCATATGCCGTAGAGAAGCTCGGTGGAAATTTTATTGGCATGAGGAGCATTACACATTCAGCTCGCTTCAGGTGAATTTCAATTACTTTTCAGTAATTTGCTTCTTTTTGTCCAGTGTTAAAATTGTATCATTCAACAAAATGAGAATAGATATTCAGAACGGGGCACGTTAAGAGAAGGTTTAGCAACTTCAGAAATTGAGATCATTCCAAAGGAAAAAAAGACATAAAAATGTGAAATATAGGCCATTGCAGAAAGAAATTAGAAATAAAAGCAGGCAGGCTAAAAAAGAATGGCTAAATGAAAAGTTTGCGTGAATAGAAAAACTGAGTACTGCAGTCGGTCAGTTAAGTGCCATACGTTATACACGCTTGGGAGATCATGTCTCGAAAGAGACATGACTGACTGGGAAAAAGATTATCCCGCAGTAGGTTGCCATTATTTTCTGCGGTAAAATGGTTACCACCCAAGGCTATAAAACTCAATCTGTGCTGCTATTTAACCCATAACTGGACGAAAGAGACGGATTAATACATTTCCTAAGGGTATTTGCGCGTAAATGAATGCAACACATTCAACTGGAATTCGAACTTTGCTACCCGAGTTGTCGTTCTGAGCCCATATCCACTGCCCCACAACACATGCACATAAAAAGTTAAAAAAAAAATAGAACAAAAAGAATGTCTATCAATTCTTCTTCTTCTATGTGCCCTGTACCTTCAGGAAGTAGGCGATCATGGCCTTCCACGTTTCCCTATCATTGGTGGCTCTGAGCACGCCTTCTCCTGTTACACGATGCAATCCTCGTTCCGTCATCCACCTGATTAGGTCCTTCAAATATGTTATTCATTGCTTTCCCGTGTCTCTTTTCCACTCTATCTGGCATGTTAGTATCAGATTCTCCAAGCCCTCCTTCCTCATTGCGTGTCCCAGGAACTTCAGCTGTCTCTTCCTGATGCTCAATATTAATTTCCTTTTTGTTTCCATCATTTCCAAGACCTCATCATTGCTCACATGCTCGATCCATGATATTCTCTAGAACCACATTTCAGTTGCTACAAGTTTTTCCTTCATTGACATTAGATAAACGAAAATATACTTCATAGATGGAAAGAATAACATCGGAGAATTCTTTCACAATGAAAAAAAAATTACCAAGAATATACAAAATTTGCAATTTTTTAAAAACTATCCCATCAAAGAGTTGTAAACCGTAAATTTCTGTAAGTTTTTCAAATCATTTCAAATCATTAAAATAAAGAAAAAATCGTTAGAAACTAAGAAAAGGATCTTTCCGTAGCAAATATAATATACTTGTAAAAGTTCGTGCTAGATTTTCATGGTTTGGTTTGTTTGTACAATAGATTTGTATGAATAGAATATGTATTCTTTGTAAGAAATCAGTTTGCAGATAAGCCTTCTTTGACGTATTTTTGTGAGGTGGTTTTGTTGAAAGTCAGATGTATTGCTGGTATGTATTTTCTTTTCGAAAAATGTATTACTGGCAATATTTTATTTTCCTTCAAAAATGTATTCCTGAAATTTTTACTATAAAAGTATATTTTTGCAATTTCATAGTGTTTTGAAATCAGTATTGGGATAAATGTTTGCACATAGCTTGGACCCTAACAGGTGTTACCACTCCGGGTCAAGTTGGACATGGGAACAACAGCAATTAAGAGGTGATTCCATTCTCCTCACAACCTTCCAATCAAAGGCCTTACTGTCTGTTGCGTTTTATTGTCATATCCAGGATCAGATTTTCAGGGTTAATATAAAATAACTAAAGCATAACACTGTCATTTGTTTTGGTACTAATTTTCTGGAGTGTTCTAGATTGAAACCTTTCAACATCCACATACGAGTCAGATTTTGTTGAATGTTGACGCTTTGTCCCGAAAGAAATGCTTCAAAGATGGAGGATGAAAATTATGCTCTATGCATTTCAGAAAATGATAAGCGTCGTACATGCGACAAAAACATTCAGAGGGTTTATTTGTATCGTAGTACAGCACTTCTGACTGCCAAATATTGGTTTAGCAAATTTTTGTCATCATGATTTTTAGCCTAACCAATCAACCATTTCCCGGGTGATTTCCGACGTCAATGAAAACTCTACCTACCATCGAGAAGAACAAACGAGGGATGTCGGCGGAAGAGGGTATTCCGAGCTTGAAAACAGATATTTTAACTGGTTTTCGCCATTTAAATCGATTTGGCTTCAAGAAAAAAAAACGGTCGAATTTGGCAATTCGAAACGGTGTTATTTTCCAACACGGCAATGAAAGACGGCATGTTGCGAAACACATCCTGCAGAAGCTTAAAGAGTTGAAATGGGAAAACTTCCGGCATTCAACGTATTGTCCTGACTTGGCTTCTTCGGACTTTCATTTAATCCGGTCTTTACGGAAAAATTTAAATGACAACAACTTGATTCCCAACAAGCAGTCGAAGTATATTTCACTACATTATTTGTCGTCATCCTGCGGCCTTGGACGAGATAAAACTCCCTACATCCCTCCAGTATTCTCTGTGCATTTGGAACCCTGGCGCAGTTTATAGCGAAATTCATAATCTGTTCAAACAGCTGAATACTTGATGCTTCGACAGGGCTACCAAGGGTGTTTTTATTGTGACACCAACACTGGGTGGGTTGCCTCCAGGCCCCATCCTGTTATTTAACCCATAACTGGAGGAAAGTGACGGATTAATACATTTCCCAAGGGTACCAGTGCTTAAGTGAATGCAGAGTATTCAACTGGAATTCGAACTCGGCTCACTGATTTCTCCTTCCAAGCCGACATTCAATGCACATCCGTCACTGAACGCTTACAGCGCTTGGACTTCTCCAAGCGGTCACCCATCTAAGTACTGACCAGGCTCACGTTGCTTAACTTCGATGATCGAACGAGAACCAGTGTATTTAACGCGATATACCGTAAGCATATTAAAAAAACATTAAAAAAACAACACCAACAAAACAAAATTTCTGCAACAAGAAGATTCAGGCTGATGGAAGACAATTTTTCAAAACATTTGAGACTATGTGCTTGATTAATAAATGTGTTTTTGTGAGTAGGTAATTTTTTCTTTAGGTTTTTACTCGGACACCAGCTTTTGCAATTGTGTAATATTTGACAATCTCCTCACAGATGAAAAGGAGACTCGTGTCTCATGGTCCAAAAAACGGATTCTTGGAGTAGCATTGATGCAATATGTGAGAAAAATTGTCTAAAGGCCCACCTCAAGTTAAAATCTAGTTAAAAGCGACATTTGACAGAACACAACTTTTATCATTATTATAATCATTTCACCCGAAGCAAGGCAGAAATACCACTGATGCGCTGGGAGTTAAAATGAGATAATATAAAACGTACAGAAGAATAGATAAGAGTGTCAGACGACAGCAGCGAGTAACCTACTGAATGTTGTTAATGCGGTTGGACAGCAGAGCGAGGGCAAAGAAACATGGTAAGCAGTCAAGATTCTTTAGAGCTTTAAAGAAAACGAAGAAGAAAATTGTCATGATCCCAAGTCCTAAAGAGACTCAAAAGAATAGATAGGAGATTGATGGGAATCAAGTATATAAAAGATGAAATTTAATGTTGCATTTAAACATTTTGGAGATTATAGATATCAGGAAAGCAAGTAAAAGGCATAGTTTCACAGACGGGAAGTCCGAAAAAAGAAACTATTAGAGTAGAAAAGACGGTAACAATTAACTATTTCAATGGAAAAAAAGATGGGAACGTCATGCCAATGTAGAAGAACAAGTAAATATATGTGGTCGGAGTACTAAGGATAAAATCTCGTCAGAGCAGTTGCCATGACATTACTTATAGAAAAAACAGAGGGAAGCCATATCACGTCGGTGAGAAAGTGACAGAAAGCTGGCTGCTAAGTCAGGAACTATTATACTGCAGATCATTCTTTGAATTTTGTCGAAAATCTCAAGATGAATAGTAGGAGCACTCCACTAGATATAGCAACTATATTCAATGCAAGGACGATTGGTAGATAGATAAATATGCAAAATGGATTCTGACAAGAAAGACGTCCTGACCCAACACAATTAACCAATATTTTTAGAAGTAGATTGCAGCTATGGATTCAGTGTAGTCATTCCATGTTAAGTCTTTTGAGAGAATAACGCCAAGGAGGCACAGTGCGTTGTTCTCGAGGAGACTAGGGTTATCCATTCTGATGGGAGGCAGAAATGTTTCTCTCTGGTGGTTAAAAGAGATCAGCCTCGTTTTGAAGGTATTCAGATTGACGATTCATTTCCTACCCCGTTCAATCACAGATTACAAGTTCTTTTGAAGTGCTGCAGTCGTAGCAGATTTATTATAGAGAAGGCCGTAAAAGGTAGAAAATTAGCATTAACGTAAAATCAAAAAACGATTGTTAAAATTCTAGGACCACTAATGAGGAAAGAAAGTTTGCAGATTTAAACTCTTACTGGATGTATTGGGGGCAGGAGTGTCAGACGACAGCAGCGAGTAACCTACTGAATTTTGTTAATGCGGTTGGATAGCAGAGCGAGGGCAAAGAAACATGGTAAGCTGTCAAGATTCTTTAGAGCTGTAAAGAAAACGAAATGGTAAATTGTCATGATCCCAAGTCCTAAAGAGACGCAAAATTATAAAAGAATTTGCGTCTAGTTATACAGAATCCGGCAGAAATATCTCCCACATAATAATATGATATTAGTGGAAGTTGTGTCTTCATCTAGCTTGTGATGCAGTGGATATCGGCTCGGAATGAGAAATCGGGAAGCCAGGTTTGAATTTCCATTGAATTCGTTCCATTTACTTCCGCGCAAATACCTTTGGGAAAGGTAATAATACGTCGCTCCCCTTCATTTACGGGTTAAATAACAGAACATATTGGGTTCGATAGACCTGGATGGCAACCAATCTACCTCAGAATGAAATGGCAACATACTGCGTGATACTCTTCTGCCCAGTCAGTCATGTCTCTTTCGAAACATGATCGCCCAAGCGTGTATTACTTATGGCACATAAGTGACTGAATGTCTTACCATTAGGTGTGTGGGATTACTGGGAGGTACACTTAGGATATATTGTGAGTCAGTATATACATTACCCGTCTTAGCTAGCACTAACCGGATTCTGACCGATGCTTAACTTCCGTGATCGTGTGTGAACCGATAGATCAACGTGATACGGTTGTAAGCCATTTTAAGCTCAAGGTTGGTCTTTGAAAAGGAAGCTAATCAGTTTATGGTTATATAAAGAAAGCAGAATGCGAATTGTGCGTGTGCATCTTACTTTGCAGGTCAGGATATGTCAAGTCTCACGCCGATCCAGGGAAGCAGACAACAGACTGCATGCATTAATGCCCTTCCGCCACGCACCGAATTTACTGCTTGTGTCTAGCATAGTCTGCATCAGAGTTTGTTTGTTTGTTTTTTTAACATCCGGTTTAAAAAGGCATATGCTACACAAAAAAGTGATATTGTAGAAACTGGTTTGGCCACGATGGAGAAAGCGAGTTTGTTCTGACACGTTTACTGTAGATCCGTATCTTCAGACTCATATCAGCATGCGTGGAGATTAAAAAAAAAACGTATTCGAACAATGATAGCGAATCGGAGAACAATCGAGACGGTGAGTAACTGACAAGATGGCGAAGCCATTATATATACAAGATAAAACGTGTAATTAACAAAAAAGAATTCATTATTATCATAAACTACGATAAGTATGGCATTAAGTATATGGTACATGTGAATTCTATCGATTAGCTTTACGATTTAACACAGACGTAAAATATATATAATAATCTTTCCTTCAAATAGAAATTTGTTTATAATGAGTTAAAGCGTTTTATCCGGCATATTCTTCTTACTTCAAAAGTTATTTTTAGCGGATAAAAATGTGTCCAGAGCTCTCTAACTCGGTCTGTTCAGATTTATCAATATATACTAATCTATTTATCTATTTACGACAATCCGCCCAGATCTATCTAAGTCTGTTCTGTCTTTATATCACAGATTTGCATTCTATCTTTTTCAGTTCTTATCTATCTATCTATCTATCTATCACAATCTGCTCATATCTATCTATTGATCTATCACAATCTGCTCATATCTATCTATTGATCTATCACAATCTGCTCATATCTATCTATTGATCTATCACAATCTGCTCATATCTATCTATCCATCCCAATCTGCACATATCTATCAATCTATCTATCGATCAATCCCAATCCGTCTATTATTTATATTTCAAACTTTTCATACCTATCTATCTCAATCTGTTCATATGTCTATATATCCATTCCAATCTGTCTATTTATCTATCTCAATCTGTTCACATCTATCTATCCATCCATCGCAATCTGTTCATATCTAAGCATCCTGATCTATTCCTATCTATCTATCTATCTATCTATCTATTCCTATCTATCTATCTATCTCAATCTATTCCTATCTATCTATCTATCTCAATCTATCCCAATCTATCTATCTATCCCAATCTATCTATCTATCCCAATCTATCCCAATCTATCTATCTATCCCAATCTATCCCAATCTATCTATCTATCCCAATCTATTCCTATCTATCTATCTATCTATCTATCAATCTATTTTTATCAATCTATCTATGTATCCCAATCTATTCCTATGTATCTATCTATCCCAATCTATTCCTATATATCTATCTATCCCAATCTATTCCTATATATCTATCTATCCCAATCTATTCCTATATATCTATCTATCCCAATCTATTCCTATATATCTATCTATCCCAATCTATTCGTATCTAGCTATATATCTATCAATCTATCTACATATCCCAATCTATTTCTATCTATCTATACCAATCTATTTTTATCTATCTCAATCTATCTATCTATCCATCTTAATTCTATCTATCTATCTATCCATCTTAATTCTATCTATCTATCTATCCATCTTAATTCTATCTATCTATCTATCTTAATTCTATGTATCTATCTATCCATCTTAATTCTATCTATCTATCGATCCATCTTAATTCTATCTATCTATCGATCCATCTTAATTCTATCTATCTATCGATCCATCTTAATTCTATCTATCTATCTATCCATCTTAATTCTATCTATCCATTTAATTCTATCTATCTATCCATCTTAATTCTATCTATCTATCCATCTATCTATCCATCTTAATTCTATCGATCTATCCATCTTAATTCTATCTATCTATCCATCTTAATTCTATCTATCCATCTTTATTCTATCAATCTATCTATCCATCTTAATTCTATCTATCTATCCATCTTAATTCTATCTATCCATCTTTATTCTATCAATCTATCTATCCATTTTAATTCCATCTGTTTATCTATCTATCCATCCATCTTAATTCTATCTATCTATCCATCTTAATTCTATCTATCTATCTATCCATCTATCCATCTATCCCTCTTAATCTATCTATCTATCTATCTATCTATCTATCTATCTTAATCTATCTATCTATCCATCTTAATTCTATCTATCTATCCATCTTAATTCTATCTATCTATATATCCATCTTAATTCTATCTATCTATATATGCATCTTAATTCTATCTATCTATATATGCATCTTAATTCTATCTATCTATATATGCATCTTAATTCTATCTATCTATCTATCTATCTAGGTATCAATATATCTATCCATCCATCTTAATTCTATCTATCCATCTATATATCTATCCATCCATCTTAATTATATCTATCCATCTATATATATATATCCATCCATCTTAATTCT
>JBBBDQ010000219.1:180000-460000 GCA_037127315.1 Ascarosepion bandense
TGTCTATCCATCTATCCAGCTTAATTCTATCTATCTATCTATCCATCTATCTATCCATCTATCCATCTGTCCATCGTAATTCTATCCTATCCATCTTAATTCCTATCTATCTATCTATTCATCTTAATTCTATCTATCTATCTATTCATCTTAATTCTATCTATCTATCTATACATCCATCTTAATTCTATCAATCTATCTATCCATTTTAATTCCATCTGTTTATCTATCTATCCATCCTATCTTAATTCTATCTATCTATCTATCCTATCTTAATTCCTTTTATCTATCTATCCATCTGTCCTATCCATCTATCCATCTTAATTCTATCTATCCATCTATCTATCCATCTATCCATCTTAATTCTATCCTATCTATCCATCTATCTATCCATCTATCCATCTGTCCATCCGTAATTCTATCTATCCACCTTAATTCTATCTATCCTATCTATTCCATCTTAATTCTATCTATCTATCTATTCCATCTTAATTCTATCTATCTATCTATTCATCTTAATTCTATCTATCTATCTATTCATCTTAATTCTATCTATCTATCCATCTTCATTCTATCTATCGATCTATCTATCTGTGTATCTATCTATCTATCTATCTATCCATCTTAATTCTATCTATCTATCCATCTTAATTCTATCTATCTACATATCCATCTTAATTCTATCTATCTATCTATCCATTTTATTTCTGTCTATCTATCTTTCTCAATTCTATCTATCAATCTTAATTCTGTCTATCCATCTATCCATCTATCTATCCATCTATCCATCTTAATTCTATCTATCTATCCATGTTAATTCCATCTATCTATCTATCTATCCATATTAATTCTATCTATCTATCCACCTTAATTCTATCTATCTATCTATCCATCTTAATTCTATCTATCTATCTATCCATCTTAATTCTATCTATCTATCTATCCATCTTAATTCTATCTATCTATCCATCTTAATTCTATCTATCTATCTATCTATCCATCCATCTTAATTCTATTTATCTATCTATCTATATAATCATCCATCCATCTTAATTCTATTTATCTATCTATCTATCTATCCATCCATCCTAATTCTATCTATATATCTATCCATCCATCTTAATTCTATCTATCTATCTATCCATCTTAATTCTATCTATCTATCTATCCATCTTAATTCTATCTATCTATCTATCCATCTTAATTCTATCTATCTATCTATCCATCTTAATTCTATCTATCTATCTATCCATCTTAATTCTATCTATCTATCTATCCATCTTAATTCTATCTATCTATCTATCCATCTTAATTCTATCTATCTATCTATCTATCTATCTATCTGTGTATCTATCTATCTATCCATCGATCTTAATTCTATCTATGTATCTACCTATCCATTTTATTCTATCTATCCCTCCATCTTAACTCAATCTATCTATCCATCCATCCATCTTAATTCTATCTATCCATCCATCCATCTTAATTCTATCTATCCATCCATCCATCTTAATTGTATCTATCCATCCATCCATCTTAATTCTATCTATCTCTCTATTCGTCTTAATTCTATCTATCTATGCGTCTATATATCTATATATCTATCCATCTATCCATCTTAATTCTATCTATCTATATATATATCCATCTTAATTCTATCTATCTATATATATATCCATCTTAATTCTATCTATCTATATATATATCCATCTTAATTCTATCTATCTATCCATTTTAATTCCATCGATCTTTCTATCCATCCATCTTAATTCTATCTATCGATCTTTCTATCCATCCATCTTAATTTTATCTATCGATCTTTCTATCCATCCATCTTAATTCTATCTATCGATCTTTCTATCCATCCATCTTAATTCTATCTATCGATCTTTCTATCCATCCATCTTAATTCTATCTATCGATCTTTCTATCCATCCATCTTAATTCTATCTATCGATCTTTCTATCCATCCATCTTAATTCTATCTATGGATCTTTCTATCCATCCATCTATCTTAATTCTATCTATCGATCTATGCATCTTAATTCTATCTATCTATGCATCTTAATTCTATCTATCTGTCTATCTATCCATCTTATTTCTATCTATCTATCCATCTTCTTTCTAGCTATCTATCCATCTTCTTTCTAGCTAGCTATCCATCTTCTTTCTAGCTAGCTATCTATCCATCTGATTTCTAGCTAGCTATCTATCCATCTGATTTCTAGCTATCTATCTATCCATCTGATTTCTATCTATCTATCCATCTTATTTCTATCTATCCATCTTATTTCTATCTATTTATCTATCCATCTTAATTCCATCTATCTATATATCCATCTTAATTCTATCTCTCTATCTATCTATCCATTTTAATTCTATCTATCCATCCACCTTAATTCTATCTATCCATCCACCTTAATTCTATCTATCTATCTATCTATCTATCTCTATCCATCTCAATTCTATCTATCCATCTTAATTCTATCTATCTATCTCAATTCTATCTATCCATCTTAATTCTATCTATCTATCCATCTCAATTCTATCTATCTATCCACCTCAATTCTATCTATCTATCCATCTTTATTCTATCTATCTATCCATCTTTATTCTATCTATCTATCTATCCATCTTTATTCTATCTATCTATCTATCTATCCGTCTTAATTCTATCTATCTATCCGTCTTAATTCTATCTATCTATCTATCCGTCTTAAGTCTATCTATCTATCCATCTTTATTCTATCTATCTATCCGTCTTAATTCTATCTATCTATCCATCTTAATTCTATCATTCTATCCATCTTAATTCTATCTATCTATCTATCCATCCATCTTAATTCTATCTATCTATCTATGTATGTAAATATCTATCCATCCATCCATCTTAATTCTATCTATCTATCTATGTATCTAAATATCTATCCATCCATCTTAATTCTCTCTATCTATCTATCTAACTATCCATCCATCCTAATTCTATCTATCTATGTAGCTATCTATCTATCCATCCATCTTAATTCTATCTATCTATCCATCTATCTATCCCTGCATCTTAACTCTATCTATCTATTCATCTTAATTCTATCTATCTATCCATCTATCTATCCCTGCTCTTCTCTATCTATCTTCCATCTTAATTCTAATCTATCTATCTATCCATCTTAATTTTATCCTATCTATCCATCTTAATTTTATCTATCTATCTATCCATCTTAATTTTATCTATCTATCTATCCATCTTAATTCTATCTATCTATCTATCCATCTTAATTCTATCTATCTATCTATCCATCTTAATTCTATCTATCTATCCTTCTATCTATCCATCTTAATTCTATCTATCTATCCTATCCATCCACCTTAATTCTATCGATCTATCTTAATTCTATCTATCTATCTATCTATCCATCTCAATTCTATCTATCTATCTATCTATCTCAATTCTATCTATCTATCTTTTACTCGTCTGTTTCTTCTTACTTCTCTTGTCCAACTCATCCTATACAAGTTCAATTGGTGAGAGGGTCTGGTGACTGAGGTGGCCAGCACATAACCTTTAACACTTCAGCAGTTTCTTTTAATTTTGAATGATTTTGGCGCAATTTAGAAATATGTTTTGTGTCGTTATCCTGCAGGATGATGAAATTTTGAGCCACAATACGCAATTCAGATTAAATTGAATATCTTTGTAAAATTGAATGATACTGTTCTTTCTTCAGAGTTCCCTTTACTTTAACCAATTCACCGAACTCGTACCCGTAATACAGCCCCAAACATGCAGGATACACCACGATGTTTCATCGATGAATGTACACACTCATCTTTCACTTGCTCCCCATCCCTCCTTCGCACGTACACCCTTCTTTTACTCTCAAACAGTTTGAACTTAGACTCATCAGTCCTCAACACTTTTGACCATTGTTCTGGTGTCCAGGTTTTGGGCTCTCTTCTCCATACTAGTCTCTTCTTCTTATTGGCTGGCCAAAGCAAAGACTTCCTGGCTGCCTTATACAATTTTTCAAAGTAATAATAAAATAAGAACCATTCCATTTTCATTTAGAATTATCCACTTTGCAATAAATACTAAAAATCGTATGAAATACATAATTTTTAGATGAGCCAAATTTCGGTTTTATTGTTTCACGTTTTACATCATACACCTGCACCAGAGCTAACTTCACCTAACTATGCTCTCAGTAAGACGGATCATTTCCCTATTATGCTTTGGCAGTAAGGGATTACCTAAAACAAACCTTTAAACAGCGTTTGTTCGGAGGAAGGGGCATCCTTGAATGGCTACCACGTTAACCTGATCTAATACCAATGAATTTAATTTTGGTGCTTTTAGCAAACAAAAACAAACAAACAAGATAGATAGATAGAATTTAGATAGAATTCTTCACACAGAGGACGTATTAAAAGAGTACATCTCAGAAGTATTTACTAACTTTTATGCAGATCGCGGTGTGTTATGTTGCGTGTCATAGTTTTTTTTAGAGAGATTTGCGTAATATTGTAATGATTAAAGAGGACATTTCGTGCAGTCAAGAGATTAAACGGTGATAAATACTAAAGTATTAAACAAATCTACATAAAAAAGGTTTTGAACAAATATGATTGTAGCAAGTAAATATAATAAAATGAAAAAAAAAAATGCTAAGTTCTTACCTACTAAGTGTAAGGCTACTTTTGTCCCACTGTATATATCTGCTGCCTCGATACAATATATATATATATATATATATATATATAGTGCATCGATCCAGCAGATAACTTTCTAAACATATATTTTTACATATAACAGACAATGAATGTCTATTATGTTTAATCATGGGTCGTTCTGTATCATCATTTATGGTGTTTTATGTTAACCTCCCTGAAACCTCTTTGAAGATAGCTTATGCGAGCCGAAAGCTTAGAACAATCATAATTAAAAAAAATATCCAAGTGTTGAAAAATGATGTATTCATTTTCACCTGAAATTAAAGTCAAATTTTGATGTTTATAACGGCTTATGATTAAACATAATAGACACTCATTGTCTGTTATATTTAACAATATAAGTTTAGTATATATATATATATATATATATATATATATATATATATATGTGTGTGTGTGTGTGTGTATTTAAGCAGTATATGCTCATTTACGCATATTTGGTTAAACAATTGAGACATATTATATCTATTTATGTAGTCACGATTAAGTTTTCTTGTATTCTTAAAAATATTTTAAAACATATGTGTTGGTCACACGACAATTATGGAATCAAGGAGACTTACAATTCATATATCTAATTCATCATCGATTGCACAACATTTAAATGAACATTGTTGTTCACATTCACTATACAGGGAAATATTAACCGAAAATGTCTACTCTACCAGTGAAATAACAAGCAGAATATTCAAATTCTCTAGGCACTCTATATTAAAAAATTACGACTGACAAAAAAACAAAATCAATTATGAGTATGGCAACAATGTTCTAAAACGCATATGACAGTAAATTTTCAAGGAATATCTAATTTGTAAGTTTGGGGAAGAATTACAAGTATTTAAAACCCATAAATTGTAATTTCTTTAAAAATATTGCAAACATAAAATTGGGTAGTTCCTTCACTCCACAAAATTTTGAAATCTGCGTCGAGTTTTGTCATTATTTTCAAAATTCATAAAGTTAAACCACAAGAAATTCGTAACGGACAACTATATCAATTTTGTCTTTACAATCAACCTTCTGAAGATAATCTTTGATAAGAACTTGGCAATGTTAAACAAATTAAAATAACCACAGTACTTTTCTTGCTACTTTTAATCAACATGGTAGAAAACTTTATATGGTTAAAAAAATGACTTCATCAACAAGATTTTTTAAAGTCTTTAACTCTACTAAAGAAAGCATCATACTAGTAAAAGATTCAAGAAACGTTTCTTTAGAGAACAATCGCCGTGAAAACAATTTCTAAAAAGAAATGCTTACAAGTGCAGTGAAAATATTTAGAGGACTATTAGGGTTGAGAAAATCTTGTGTGCCTGTGCATAACAGGAAAATTGTTGTGACATATTACATTGGGTTCGTTCACGATATATGCTCAGAATCGTCGAAGCAGTTACTATCAAAGTTAGAAGACCTACATCAAGCAGACAAAAAGAAGAAGGTTAGCCGTTCCCTTCTTCTCGGAAGACAATCATTATTTCGTTCTCCATTTCTCTATTTCTGGTGTTTTTTAGGGTTGATGATAAATTCTATTTGTTTTACTTATGCAAATTAAAATGGTTTCTGGATTGTTTGAAGACGGTTTGTATCTCTTCATACTTCGACATTTTGATCCCCTACCCTATGAGTTTCCTAAATATATTCGGTGTTCTTGTTAGGATTAATAAAAAGAAATAGTTTTAATCAATAATTAATCTCTGAATTTGCCGAATATTACCTTAAATATTTCAGTTAGTATTATGATTCTTTTATTGTTACTATTCAAAAAATTATATCAATTTGGGCAGGCGTTTTTAATGGACTACGGTCGACAAGAGGGATTTAACCAATCTGTTATTTTTTTCCAGCATTCTAACATATTTATTTTTATTTTTCAGGAGTTAGAGAATTTAAAAATTGACAATAGATTGTATTGTTCCATGTGGTTTCAGCCCTCTTCAAAAGCATACAGAACTGAATTAATATTCAATGGGAAACTCATTAGGAAATAATTACACCAAGGCCAAAACACCATTGAAAAAGTTTATAGAAGCAGACAAAAGCGCTCGAGACAACAAAAATTATGGAAATTTTTTATATTCCTTAACTTTTGTAAAACGGAAAAAAATAGGATGCCAGAAAGACTCGATAGAAAAAACTTAAGCAAATCTTCTTTGTCGGCCGTATTTCATAAAAGATGATTGAAGAAAAATTTGATGGGCATATATATATATATATATATATATATATATATATATGTATGTATATAATGTCGTGTACCTGGTTAAGAGTCCAGCAAGGAATAATACAAACACCAAAATAGGAAATAACGATATATGTATTAAACACACAAAATACAAATATGTGGAACTCTGTTAGTAGAACGAATAAATACGAGTGAGGAAATAATACTACAACTTGGATTCACAATGGTCGTACGGTAGCAGTATTGCTATCTTTGCATATCGCTCTCCGCTGATCTGTTTATGTTGATCTCCTGCGGATCTTTCACTCTCTCACACTGCTACCTCTTGTGAGGGGAAGTATATGTAGTTGTAGGAAAAGTTTAATCCGTTGTAATGAGTGATGCCACCACAACACACACACACACACACATATATATATATATATATATATATATATATATATATATGACGAGTGAAAATATTATAATGGTATCCACACGAAATTTTGAAATAAGCATGAATCTGCTTAGTTTAAGAGACAAAGTCTTTATACTTATCAACGCTCTATCTCCAACCCGATATCGAGCAATTCACGCTTGGCAAAACACATTTTATCAGTGGAACCACTGAAACAAAAAACAAATTTGGCGCTAAAATTTTTAAAAATTAAACACCCTCCCTCTCTCTCTCTATATATATATATATATATATATATCAATGAATATAGTTTTAAAGTGTGCTATAAAGAGTGACAGTAAAAGTCAACACTCAGGGGCGACAGATTTTTTTCATGCTAAGCGCAATCATCAGGCCACATGTGTTGAGGTTTTCCTCAGTTTCTGGCCACATATGTTGAGTTTTTCTTCGGCTATTTATATATATACAAATAGCCAGAAGCCGAGGAAAAACTCAGCACATGTGGCCTGATGATTTTGCGTAGCATGAAACAATATGTCGCCCCTGAGTGTTGACTTCAGTGTTCACTCTTATGGATGGATGGGTGGATGTAGGATGAGAAATAGAATGAAAATTCAGCTTACTGATATAACCGCTTGTGCCTGTCTTCGTAATACAAAAATTGGTATGAGTTATTGTGTTCATTACTATGTAACTCTAGACAATCTCATATACGTATATATGTATATATATATATATATATACATATATATTACATATATATATATATATATATATATATATATGTAAGGGTGTCGAGTAATAAATGCTTCTTATGGAAATAAGCGGTGATCTACAAGGGCTAAAGACACTAACATTTTATGAGCTGGGCAAATATCAAGCGTGTAATTTTTATGTGATGAATACGGTAGAGTATTTCTCTCCAATGCAATCCTCGTAAAACTTAACGATCATTACTACGCTGGAAATAAATTAATATGTTAAGTGTCTAGAAAAAAAACTAGTGAGAAGGCTCTGGTCTCTCCCATTACATGCAAACCTACGACTAAGATGAACTGCCTTTAGAAAGAATGACCATGCACTGCATTTGTTTGACACACCTACAAAAAGCTTTACAATTCACTGGCTTCAAAATTCATTGTGTTTCTCCGGAAAGAGAAAACATTGATCAATCTAATCAGTGATGATCAATCTAATCAGTGATAATCATCTAACGATTTGGCATCATATACAGGGTGGTCCGAAAATACGTGGATAGTAAATGATAGCATTTATTTTGATACTATATATACATTTGTTGTTATAAATACAATTATTACATTACAATTGAATTTTATTGTGTTTAATAATACACAAGCACTTCAGTTTTATCAACACAGATTCTCAAACAGTTAAAAACCATTACAATTTACATTTCTTCGAAATTTAAACCTCTCACTTCGACAAAAATTTTAGCATAAGTCTCTTTGTATTTGTTTAATCGTTTCACCCCAAGCACAGAGGGCTACATAAGAGTAAAAGTGTAAATAGGAGGAGAGTAAAGAGAAAGACGAACCAGTTACAGTGGGTGTCAGAGAAAGGGCAAGAGAAGGGTGGAAACACAGGTGTGAAGAGTTGCGAAGGTAGAGAGAAAGGAAAAGAACAAGATATACAGGGTGATGTAGAAAGAACTGGAGTTATGTGGATAGGAGATGGGTATTGACATTGCATTTAACTTCCTGGAGGTTGTAGCCGTCAGGAATGCAAGGATATAGGACGGAGTTCTACAGGCGGGCTGAGAATTGATCTAATCTGTAATTTTCCAAATCACCAACACGTTTTGGTTTTTGACTTGAAAATTTGTCCTTGAATACTCCTCGAAAGAAAAAAAACCATTGAGGTCAAATCAAGTGGACATGCTGGCCAATCAATTAAAATTCTTCGGTCAATTTATTTCCCAGGAAATGTTTCATCAACATACCCACAGAATGTTATTGAATAATGTAGAGGGGATGCATTTTGATGGAAATATAACCTATACACAAAGCTATTCCACCTACTTTTCAGTTCGAGTTTGGGTTTTGTTTAACGGCATATCAACATCTGTGGGTTATTTAATGCAAAAAGGTGGGGTTTTAAGTTGTTTTTTTTAATGTTCGGTTATAGTGAAAAGGTTGATTTAGTCATTTTAATGAAAATCTTTTGTTTTTATTCTTTTTTATTTTAGAGAACTGAAAATGTCTTCTAGTTTTGTATTCAAATATGTGTTATGGTAATAATTTTTCGTCAAAATATATCGTAGGTAATATTTTTCTGCAAAAATGTATATTTTTCTATAAAAGTCTATTTTTATGTATATATTTCTATAAATTTATTTTTTTATACTTTAATATTGTTTTCACCCCATTATGGTGGTTAACTATTCGCCCATAGCTGGGACCCAAACAGGTGCTACCACTCCGGGTCAGGGTAGACCTGCGAACAACATTAATTAAGAAGTTGCTCCATGCTCCTCATAACCTCCAAATAAGAGACCTTGCTACCGGATGCAGTTTATCGTCACTTACTTTTAAACAGCTCTGTATATATCTATGTATAAAAGTCGAAATTTATAATGCAGCAGACAGTAGTAGGTCACATAATACCAATAACACACATATAGTGACCTGATTAACCCATTTTTCTCATCATAAATTTATTGGGAAAAGTTGACAAAAACCCAGTACAACTAAATGCAAAATCCGTGAAAGGGTGGATCAATCCTTTCACAAGAGGAACGAGCATCTAGTACTAGCGTGTGGATGCAGAAATAGCGTAGTTGGCGTTCAGTATGTCCATCTAGGGAAAAATCTGATATAACACGAGCTTTTTGAGAGCATCCAATAATAATGACTAGTTCTTCTTTTGATTACCTCTTGTTCAAGCCAAGATAGTGAGAGGTTTTTCTCAACTTTAAGAAATTATATGCAACCATTGCCTGATATCGTAAGTCGAAGCTGGCTCTTGCATGAGCCTATTCACGAACAAGTTGACAACCATCATATCAGTTAGTTAAGTGCCATACGTGATACAGACTTGGGCGATCTTGTCTCGAAAGAGACATGACTGACTAGGCAGAAGATTATCCCGCAGTAGGTTGCCATTGCTTTCTGTGGTAGACTAGTTTGCAGCCAAGGCTATAGAACCCAGTCTGTCTTGTTATTTAACCCATAAATGATGGGAAGAAACGGATTAATACCTTTCTCAAAGGTATTTGCGTGTAAGTGAATGCAAAGAATTCAACTAGAATTCGAACTCGGCTCCCCGATTTCTCGTTTCGAGCCATCCTGTATATCTCTCATTCTGTTCATATCAATCTATCTATATAACCCAGTCAATATACATATATATCCCTCTCTGTTCAGATCTGTTTATCTTCATCTGATCAGATAAATATCCTTCTTTGTCTATTCCAATATTCTCAGATCTAAGTTTGTTCAGATATATCTATCTCAGTCCGATCAAATCCGTTTATCTAACTCTTTTGTCGCCTTTGATCTATTTTATCCCATTTTGCTCCGATTGATTTACTCATCCCTGTCTGCTCAGATCTACCCTCTTACCCATGTTTTATCAGAGTAATCCTCCTATGCCAGTCTGATCAGGTCTATCCTCCTAGCCCAGTCTGATCAGGTCTATTCTCTTATCCCTACCTGATCAGGTCTATTCTCTTATCCCTACCTGATCAGGTCTATTCTCTTATCCCTACCTGATCAGGTCTATTCTCTTATCCCTACCTGATCAGGTCTATTCTCTTATCCCTACCTGATCAGGTCTATTCTCTTATCCCTACCTGATCAGATCTAACTTTCTACAGTAGTCTGCTCTAATCTATCACAGGCTCTCTCTCTCTCTCTCTATATATATATATATATATATATATATATATATTTATCTTCACAATCGTCTCGGATCTGTATTTTCTATCTGGATAGAATGGATAGTTCTGAGCAGGCTGGGATCTGTATTTTCTATCCCAGCCTGCTCAGAACTATACATTCCAGTCTTCACAGATCTATATAGCTGTCTACTTACTTGCCTGCTTCTATTTTTGATTATATATACCTGCTTACGTTTTGATAATCTATTTGCCCTATAAAGCTTCTAATTTATGGCGATTCATCTTATTCAGTGGAGTGTGACAGAATGCTTGAATGCTTCCATTAATTTCTATCAAAACGGTAGAGGATTTCTTGTTTGTTGAAGAGATTTAATTATGCATAAACAAGATCAATACGTTTAAGCATTCACAACAATCTGAATTGTCTTTGCGAACAATCTCTTTCGATTATTAGTATATGTGTAAGTTTCTAGGGCAATCTAAATTTCAAAGAATAAGAAAATCAACCTCTACAAAGACATTGTGCTGCTCATCATTCCTTTGGGGCATGATCCTGTGTCATATACCGATGTCGCCTACTCGAGTTTTAATAAGGGATGTCTTCCCATTATATAACAAGTGCATCGGAGCAGATATATCCCTATAAGTGTAGTCCTAGATCCTACCAGAGTCACAAGTAATGATAATATGCACAAGAACTCAACTTTGATGGCAAATATGGAAGATTATAAACTTTAAAGGCACTAGCACCCTAACGCGATTCTTGTCGGACGTAATATTGCTATGTGTGAAACTTCTTGCTACAAGGCCTCTAGAAGCTGTGTCCATATACTTCACAATCGTGTCTACATGGTTAATGCCAAAGACGGATCTAAGTAATAGAAACTCGGGTAGTCGCCTTGTGCACCACCAAGGCTGGGGGCGCCATGATGCCGCCATGTCATGTGTTATGGATCTTCCAAAAGTAAAGCCTATAAAAACATGATCTTAAAAAGAAGGATAGGCGTATAAAGTGACATAAAACAATTTGCAGATCTAAAGGCTAAAAATGTGTATTCTAGGTAGGTTGACAAAGGTTTACCTTTAGCTTGCATTAAGTTGAATATTGTAATAAACATGTTATTCTGCATTTTCTGTTTTTCTCCTTTTGAAAATTAAACACACACACACACATATATATATATATATATATTTATAAAGAGTTTTTAATTACTTAGTTTTTGATCAAAATAAAATTACACCAGTGCACATTTGTATTAAAAGTGTTCAATACAATTATATCGTAGAACTTTTGAATATTATACATTTCAGGCGATTTGCAATTTGCCTGAAGACACCACATGATAGAAACTGAGGCTGCGTAATAAATCGTTTACAAATGTAATATATATATATGTGTGTGTGTGTGTGTGTGTGTAAAAACATGTAGGAAATGTGTATTTAATCTAACGTGTTTCACGTGACATTACATATATGTAAATAGACATGCGTTCTCATCCATTTAAATTTAAAAATAAATGTCTGTGACAAGTATTTGGCCAATGGAATCAAACCCTCAATCAACATTCTAGAATACTAGCTTTTATTTAAAATTAAATTCTTGTCTTTTGAAGAATCTTATTAAAGTGAAATATATTAGATTGAAGATACTTTGTCTACATGTTCTGTACATGTTCTATCACCGTTTCAGGTTCCAGTATATATATATATATAATTGAATAAGGTACGCAGAAAGTAACAACGTTCAAAACTTTAATTAAAACAGATAAAAATAAAAATGCAGCCATAAACATTTATTATAAATTATAGTTTAGAACATGTACAAATTATCTATTATAGAGTGTACATTTTGTTTCGACATTGAAAGGACAATATCTCATCAATACTTTAATGTATATTGGCGAATTATGTGTGAGAGGTAAGTGGGGTAGAAAATGGGAAATCAGAGTTGTATGTTAGAATTTGAACAAAAGGAAGAAAGAGGAGAGAGGTGATCAATAGACATGTTTATAGACAGATTTAACAGTATAAGATAAGGTAAGGTCATTTACAGCCTTTATCGCCAGTTCTTTGGGTTTAACAAAGAGAAGAAAAAAAAGAGAAAAATACATGTATATATATATATATATATATATATATATATATATACATACGAACTGGAATGCTGACCTACGCAATCTACAAGACTATAATATAACACGACGCTTGTTTGACCTAATCTAGTCGTCCCTTCAAATAGTGTAATGAAGGTAGTATTGAATAGGCATGCTTCCAAATACTATTATACGAACGTAAGTATCTCTCAAGTCTCTTCTAGATCCTACACCTTTTTTTTATCTCCATTAAAGTTCTCCCTGATGTAATCACATCCTAAGTAGGCATATACGCTGACGGCACCAAGATTTACTCCTGACAAAGAAAGCCTCGCTGCTGATCTTGAAAACGAGCTCCAATCTGTGGTGGACTAGGGTAAAAAATGGCCCGTTAATTTTAATGCTATCCTTTAAACACTATAGAGAATCTCTCCTATCCCCAACCACATCAGCATGGATCAGGCTAGTCTACCTGAAAGCGAAACCCTGCGCCTCCTCGGCCTATTTCTATCAGTCAACTTCAAGTGAAATGACTGCAGTGAATTCATAGCTAAATTTACTGCTAGAAAGGTTGGTGCATTGTGTAGGGTCAGGAAGTTTTTCTCGTCTAAATCCATCTTGCATATATATAAATCTACTATTTGCCCGTGCATTGAATATTGCTGTTATATCTGGTAAGGTGACCCTGCTATTCCCCTCGGGGTTCTGGACAAAATCGAACGGATAATCTGCAATATAATTGATCCCGACTTGGTAGCTAAGCTCTATTCACTTTTTCACCTACGTAATTTGACTTCCTTGTGACTCTTCTAAAAATATTTTCACGGCTTCTGCTCTAATGAGCTTAGCTCCTGGTGCCGCCTCTGCATTAATTTACTCGAACTATTAGACTAGCAACTAGGTCCAACCTTATTACAGTGAAACCGATCAAATTTAAACACAATTTATACTCTCTAAGCTTCTTTGCTCGCACTTTCCGGCTGTGGAATTTCCTTCACTGACAGTCACAATACCCATAATTTAAATGCAATGTCAAAGTGTGTGTATGTATATATATATATATATATATATATATATATACACTACAGGATCTCTCCCGTCATTTCGAGAAGCGCCGTTCTTATAACTAACAGCCAAACAAACCACATATATCATTTGTTTGATTATAGTAGTGATGGCTTGTGCAGAACTAAGCAGAATTGCTGGAAGGGCCGAATACAGAGAACAGGTGCACCTATGTCACAAGGTCTACAGATTTTGCATTTAGAGTTGGCCATCTCTTAGACCGTTCGACACTCTAGACTATAGGATCCAGTTGTCTATTCATAAAAGGGAAGAGATTGATACATACATTTTCCAAGTGTATAAGCACGTAAGTGAATGTAATAAACCCGATTAGAATTCGAACTCTCTTCCTTAATTCGAGCCGCTATATATATATATATATATATATATATATATATATATATAGTCGTCCGTAGACAGTTCTGTTTCACTGTCTCCGAGCTCATCAGTACGGTTAGACATCCGATTGTTTCTAACCAGGATTGAAACCAGACCGAATTGACATCAAAGTTCGGTAGAGAAAGCGGATTTTAGTGTGTTATATACAATGTAAACACACGCTGGTAGCCGGGGGTGTTCAAATTCATATCTGAATGATCGATGCGTAAATAGCTACTGTTTTTATTTTAAGTCTACCATTTTTCATAGCGCTCAATCGGCGCAGACAGTCCTGTTTTGCTGTATCACAGCACATCAGTAAGGTTAAACATCCGATTGCTTCTAAAACCGACCGAATTGACATCATTCAGCGCTTCTACCTCTAAGCTACGGGCGTTCAGTAGAAGAAAGTGGACTTTAGCCTGTTATATAAAATGTAAGCACACGCCAGTAGCCGAGAGTTTTTAAATTCATTACTGACTAAACGATGCGTAAATATGTGAGTAGCTAGTTTTTTTTAAGTCTACCACTTCTCCATAGTACCCAATATATATCTAGGAGTTTAAATGTTAAGTGAATAGTCATGTCTTGTTAACTTGCATTCCCTCTTCTTTCTCCGTCCACTTCACTCTAAGTATCTTAATCCTTCTCTTACCCACTTCTTGACACGCCCTATAATCTGCCACTTTTTCTTATAACTTTCCTGCTATGTAACCCTCTGCCCACCAGTAACAGTAGACTGCCTTGCTTGGGCGATAAGATTATATATATATATATATATATATATATAGAGAGAGAGAGAGAGAGAGAGAGAGAGAAAGAGAAATTTCTATATTTCTGTTTTATTTCATAAGTGCATATCGAGTGAGCATGGGGTCTTTTCATTGAAACACCTGCAGCTAACCTGTTAATGCACAACCAATTTTTGATTCTAAAAGCTTTGTGAGTGTCTATGGATATCATTTGCATTCCGATTTCTCTGTTTCTCCGTCAAAATGATATATCAATCTGATTTGTGGGTGTCGGGAATAAATAATGGGGAAAATAATTGTGATAGGCAAGAAACAGAATGGAAATTAATTTCAAAGCATATCGAAGTAAAAAGACAAATTAAAAAAGGAATGCTGCAATTACTTAAAAGGCGTAAACAAAAATAAAGAGAAGAATGCACGACAAAGAGACACCTGAAAAAAGATTAAAGGACATATATGAACCAAATGAACGAGAAGACGACGAAAAATACGTAGGCAAAAAAGTACAGTTTATAAAAAGAAAATCGTCTTCTCGGCGTTACCCTATGTTCCGACCTCAAGCGGAATCATTACATTGAGTCAGTAGCTAAATCCACTGCTAGGAATCTTGGGTCACCGTCGGGCCAGAAAGTTTTTTTACGCCTGAATCCTTATTGCACATATACAAATCAACCATCCGTCCATGCATGGAATATTGCTGTCATATACGGTCACGCGCCCCTGCTGTTCATTTCAGTGTTCTCGACAGGCTCCAAAAGAGAATCTGTAACGAGATAAGTCCAGACTTGGCAGCTCGACTCCAAATACTTTCTCCCCGGCGGGATGTGGCTTACCTCTGTCAATGCTACAAATATTTTCATAGCTTCTACTCCGACGAACTTAAGTCAATGGTGCCACTGCCACAAGAATTTACTCATGCAACCAGACTGGCAACAAGATCTCACCTATTTACATTTAAATCAACCAAATGCAGCTTCAATTCTACTCGAGTAGCTTCTTTTCTCGGACTTTCCGCTTGTGGAACTCTCTTCCGTATACTTGCTTTCCTGAAGGCTACAATCTCCAGGAATTTAAATGCAATATCAATTTCCATCTCTTATCCATTTGACTCCAGTTCTTTCTACATCACCCCATATATCTCATTCTTTTCCTTTCTCTCTACCTTCGTAACCGTCTTCACTACTGTGTTTCCATCATTCTGCCCTTTCTCTGACACCTCCTGTCACTCGTCCGTCTTACTCTTCACTCTACTCTTCACTCTACTCTTTTGTAAATTTTTACTCATATAATGCCCTGCGCATCAGTGGCGGTACCGCCTTGTTTGGTGTGAAACGATTGAAAAAAAATAGGGGAAAGTTAAGCTATTGAAGGGAGAGAGAGAGAGAAGACGAGAAGAGCAAAGAGAGTAGGGTGGCAAGAAGTATGGATTGGAAAGAGAAGAAGGAATTGATAAAACGGTGAAATAAATAATGCAAAGACAAAAAATAAAGAAAAATATTATCAATTAGGTAAAACCATCTTTGTGCCACGTTCCTTTAGTATATGGCTCCCAATATCTTTTAGAAAAATGTGTTTTTTGCTATATACACAAATCCCTGTCCTGCCAACCATTTTCAAAATTTCGGGCTTACGGCCATATCACGTTGAATACACCGGTTCTCGCTCGATCACCGAAGTTAAACAAAGTTGAGCCTGGTCAGTACTTAGATGGGTGACCGCTTGGGAATACCAGGTGCTGTAAGCGTTTAGCGACGGATATGCGTTGTGGTGCAGTGGATATCGGCTCGGAAAGAGAAATCGGTGAGCCGAGTTTGAATCCCAGTTGAATACCCTGCATTCACTTAAGCACTGGTACCCTTGGAAAAGGTATTAATCCATCCCTTCCCTCCAGTTATGGGTTAAATATCAGGGTAGGACTTGGGGACCCTGCCCTTAAAAACAAATCCTAATGAATCTTGATACACGAAAAGAAAAAGTATACACAAAAACTTTATAAAAAACAACAACAATAAATTGTTGAAAGAAAAAGGTATTACCAGCAATAAAAAAAAATTAGTTGGCAATAAATGACCCGCCGAGGTTGATATGCCATAAAATAAAACCAACCAACCAAAATTTCGTGAGCTACTCGCTCTTTCATATCTCCACTTACCCTTCAATACGACCCGAGAGTGTCAAATTTTCGAAGCGCTCTTTCCTCATTATGTGGTCTAGAAATTTCAAATGTGCCTTTCTTATTCTTATTATAAATATAATTTTTGTTTCCAATTTCTTTGGTATTTGCAACATCCTTCCGTAGAATCATCTTTTGTTGCCTCAATTCTTTTCTCAATCTATGATGTGATTGTTTATTATTCACTGACATATAGGAAGATTTATTTTACATAACACTTCTGTACTTTTTTTGTTTTGTCTCTAACAAAACTGTCTTGTCTTTCCCTATTCTAATGTGCCTTCGATTTTTGGTGTCGGTTTTTACGTTCTCTGTAAAACACTTCCTAGACATTTATATTTTTGTACTTACTTGATTTTGGTGTCTCCAATTCGTGGTTTGCATCATCAGCCTGTTCCGCTTGTTGACAACCGTACTATTTACAACTGATGTTTATTTCATTGTTTTCTTTTTCTAGGTTATATAAGACTTCTTGTGGTTTCCTTTCTGTGTCTGTTATCAACAACATGTAATCTGCGTATCTAATGTTCTTAAAGAATATGGCCGTCAATAGATAACAAATAAAGTGACGATGGCCGAACCGATATGGTTAAAATGAGGCGCGGTAAAGTGAAACAAAAGAAAAAAAAAGTAAAGTGGAAGTCTGAGAGAGAGAAAAAAAAATGAAAAAATAGAAACGATGGAGACGGGGGAATACCGAAGAGCGGGAAGAAATATGGAGATGGTGACGGAAAATAAGAAGTAAAAGACATGCGGAAAAATCTAGAATTAGATGAAGATGGCTGAAGAAATTCGCAGGTAGTAGAACACTAAGATAATAATATGGATGAAGGAATATTAAAAGGCGAAGACGTATACATATAGAAGAGAAAAAGAAAACGAAAGGAGATAAGGAAGTTTGAGAAAAGAGACAGACGCGAAAGAAGGATAGAAAAAATGAAAATAAAATAATTTAACACGAAGAATAATAAAAGTAAGAGAGAATTATGAAATGATGAAAAAGCAAAAGAGCAAAAATTAAGAAAATAACGTGCAAATAATATAAAGTTGGAAATAATTAAGAAAGAAAGAAGGCAAGAGAAAAAAAAGTAGGAAAGAAAGAAAGCAATAAGGAAAAATTAAAAGGGAAAGAAAGAAAGAAAGAGGAAAGAAAAAGAAAGAAAAGAGGATGAAATAAAAAAGTAAGAAAAGGGGAAGAAATAAAAAACAAAGAAAAGGGGAAGAAATAAAGAAAGAAAATGGGAAGAAATAAAAAAGAAAGAAAAGGGGAAGAAATAAAGAAAGAAAGAAAATGGGAAGAAATAAAAAAGAAAGAAAAGGGGAAGAAATAAAAAAGAAAGAAAAGGGGAAAGAAATAAAAAAAGAAAAGGGAAAAAAATAAAAAAGAAAAAGAAAGAAAGAAAAGGGGAACGAAATAAAAAAGAAAGAAAGAAAAGGAGAAAGAAAGAAAAAAGAAAAAGGAAAGAGAGAAAGAAGGAAAGAAATAAAGAAAGAAAGAAAAATAATTTGATGATAGAAAACACAAAGGAAAAAGAAACAAAATGCACAAAATATAAATATGTCATTAAAAGCGGATAAAAATGATATAAAATAAAGATATGACACACTGAAAAAACGACATTTGCTAAATAGTGAAAGAAACAAACAAATAAAGAATGAAAAACGAAAGGGAGAAAGTAAAAAAAAAAGTTTTAAAAAATCGCCGGAAATGATTAAATAAAAGAAAAACGTAAGAAAGTAGACATGCAAAAAAGAAGATTTAGTGAAGACACATGTAGGGAAAGAAACAAAAAAGATACAAAATAATAACGCAAGGTGGGAATAAATAAACGTATTCGCAAATATCTCATGCGATAAAGAACGAAAATAAAAGAAATCACTGAGAAAGAAAAGAAAGAAAGAAAATAAAAGATCACTGAGAAAGAAAAAAAAAGAAAGAAATTGAAAGAGATCACTGAAAAAGAAAGAAAGAAAATGAAAAAGATCACTGAAAACGAAAGAAAGAAAATGAAAGAGATCACTGAAAACGAAAGAAAGAAAATGAAAGAGATCACTGAAAAAGAAAAAGAGAGAAAGAAAGAAAGAAAGAAAGAAAATGAAAGATATCACTGAGAAAGAAGGAAAGAAAAAAGGAAAGAACGATTATGCGAAACAAATGTACCGGAGAGAGAAATGACGTACTTAATAAAAAACAAACAAAAAAAAAAAACAAAAAAAAAAACAGAAAATGGAGAAAAAAAATCAAAGAAAGAGAATGAAATAATGTATGTAATAATAAATAAAAGAAATCTGATGGCAGGAAAATGAAACGGAGAAAGAATGACAGAAAGAAAGAGAGGATGTTTCTCTCACTTCTGGTTCGAATGATTTTGCATGACATTGAAAATTAGTGAGCGAGCAGCTTTGTCCACTTTGTCCACCATTTCGCATGACCTGTGAACATCTAATGCATTTCTGTCTCGCTGGTTGCCCTGGAGATGGAACGAAGCACGATAAAAATCTAAAAGGAAACAAAAGGGTACGCAATCTATGCTGACCTTAATCAGATCTCCAAGGCACCGGGTTTATTGTTTCAGTCGCCCGGCTTTTTCTCGCTCCATCCAGAGATGATCAGACTTTCTCTATTTACCTCTAGTTTGAAATATTACTCAAGGATTTTATGCAAACTAGCTTCAAAAGACGAAAAAATATCTATAACCAAAATTTGAATTCTGAAAATAAATTCATGTATAAGAACTGAATACGGTAAAAAATTCAAAATTCAACTTAAAAAGAGACTTTCCAGGAAAACGAATGTAGGTTCGCAATTTACTTCTAAGAATTGTTTTAATAATCTTGGAGTTATTTCGAACATTTGTTCTCATCTTGGTTGATATTATAATAGAAACAACGTTTCGACCAAGAACCCTCTGGTCATCCTCAGGTGTCTATAGATTGGCTGATGTGGAATACCTCGTTGATTATTGAGAAATCGCCTGTGAAATCAATTATTGTTCTTTCATGTTGGAATTTGGTACTCTCACTACCAAGTCCAAGGATCGAACTCGGCCACTAGATGATACTAACATATGTATAACTGTATTGTTTTTAACATGACAAAATAAAACGGTTATGAAAAAATGACACACTCGCCGATTATTGGAAATAACTAGGAAATTTATTATTGTAGAAAGATGAGAACAGCAAAATGTTGTGGATGTTGATTTAGGATGTGTTTATAGAGAGCGTGGCAAAGTTCTGAATGACATGTTTGCTAGCTTCGACCGAAGTCCCTTCTTCTTGTCTCCCTGCATGCACCTATTGGCTGGGGAACTGACTCCCTTGAATGGTCCAGGGGAGATAACTTTTGATTCTTTTTTTATGGTGATCCTAATAATAACAACAACTTACTATATCCACTACGCCACCGTCCCGAAGGAATTTAGTGGTGTATTTTTAATACATAATCTACTCCCCCGACATATATTTTTTACTAGATTGACAACAAAGTCCCACCCTTTTACCGTCGAATTAGTTAAATTTAGCCGTCTCTTCTACACTAGGTGTTTCTTTTCTTGCACTTTTCGTTTGATGAACTGTCTTCCGTTTACTTGCTTCTCTGATGGATTTAATTTTCAAAACTTTAAATCCAACTTACATTGCCATTTTTATCTCCTTTCTTCGACATCACCTGTACCTTTTTTTTTATTCTAACCTAGCGCGCACCAGTGGCAGTTCTGCCTTGCTTGGCGTGGAATGATTTTTTATAAACATCACTGAACTTAACATAAAAAAAAATTAAAATAAATATCTGTACGTACTTATTAAAGTCATAAAATTATATTCACTATATCTCTTGAAAGAAAAAAAAACAACTAATCACAAATATCATAGCGAATATCCTAAAAATATCAACTAACCTTGTCAAAATCTTAATCAATATTGCTGTTTACGTCTCTTCAACAAGATCCATATTTTACTTCTTTTTATAGCAAACAAGTCAAATATTCAATAACTTTCGCAACAAACTTGTCGAACACCAAATAAAAATCATTATTCCATTCACAAAAATAACAAAAGAAAATAATTGTAACATTCTCAAACTAGACTAAAAGAATCAAATGCACATTATCATAACATAATAATCGTCATTATACACCAATAGACTGAAATCAATGAACCCTCAAACAATTTAAAATAATCATTTACAATAAGAAATTAAAACAACCATTCTCATTGTTAAAAACGCAAATTTCCTAAATCCCTTCTAATAAATCCACCTTCTTCTGGCCATTCCGCGAATTTCTAATGAACAATATCTCAATGCATTTCCATAGATCAAACTACAACTCTTCTCCTTTTTTACATACCATTTCTCAGAATATGGTGCCATAAAACAGCAAATGATAAAAACACACATCAATAATACGAACGAAATGTATACCCGCTGAGAAACCAAAAAATACTAACCAACAATTTATGTACAAAACACTAGCCTAATACTAAAATATTATAAAAATAATAAATAATAAAAATAATAAAAATACCAAGAAAATGTTATGCACACAATTATCAGATAATAACGCCAAAAATTCTCGAAAGATTGGACAATAAATACAAAGTACCTAAAAACAAGTTTATGAAAAGACATTCCGTAGTACATAATGATACATTACATTGTCTAAATAATATTTTACAGCCAATATATATATATATATATATATATATATATATATATATGTATGTATGTATGTGTGTGTGTGTGTGTGTGTGTGTGTGTGTGTGTGTGTAATCCTCTTAAACAATTGTAGAAAAAGCCAATAGATATAAGTAATATTACTTATTAACTATAAAATAATAATACTAAGAATCAAGATTGATTCATTTTCATGCATAAGATAGGCTCCAGTTGAATGTTTATATTCACATATATTAACAAGTAAACTTCTGAGTTTAATAAACTAATTTTTAGGTAGTTCGAGTCCATTTATTTCATAAAAATATTCATGAATTTAAATTAGTATTCAGTTTTTCAGTTTTTACGTAAATCAATGCGCAGGGTCGGATTTTGTTGTAGAATTCTTACGTAACATTTCACGTATTTTATTCGTGTACCTTTTAATAAAGCCGAGATATTTTAAAGAATATTAAGCACACTTGAAAAATAGAAACAAATAACTTAAACACAACATTGTTAGGAATTATAATACCGATTTCTGGCTGCTAACTAGAGAATTATACCCATTCATAAAACAACGTAAATACCCAACACTCTCCATATATAGACACATTCGGTTTTTTCTATAATAACTAACGCAATTGATTTGAGTGCATTGTAAATAAAGAAAAACGTAGTATTTTTGCGTGAAGTTGTTTCGCAAAGATTCTTTGCAATTCGTTTTGTTCAGTTTGGAAGAAAACAAATACTCAATAATAAAATTTATTCAAATTTGTAGAGCTGATTGCGAAAAATTATTTGCTCTCACACACTTTTCCTCTTTCTCGCTCTTTTTCTTTTATATATATATATTGATAGGAAAAAGAGAGCAACGGAGGTGAACTCAAAGGAGGGCAACGATTCTTAAGCATTTTATGTTGGATATTTTATAGCAATAGGTAGCTAGCTAGTCTCATTAATTCATGTAACAATTTCAATATTTTTAATATTGAGCTTAATTCTTGAATAAAATACTTTCAATTTTAATTTTGGGTTTCTATTTTTTCTCTTATACTTATTATTCTTAAAACTTTCTCAATTACATTGCCTCAAACTGTTAATACAGACCAATCTAAAAACAAATTATTATCATTTCTTTAAGAGTTGAGCTCCACTTTCATGATAAATATTTAACCAATCCCATTCTACTGCAATCTAGAAGTATATTGCCGTTTTAAATGTCATGCACTAAACCTTGCTCCCAGTCTACATTTTTGTAATTACTACTTTAACATCAAATTATTTTCATTCTGAAATTAAGAATTTTTTTTGTTAAATTATGGCACATCTGAATTTCTAATAATTCACAAATACCCACATTTTCGAAAATAGAGAGAACCTATAATTAACGCAAGCTTTTATAAACCTAATCTGTTTTATGTTTTTTTTCATAATTACTACAGGGGGCGATGAATGAATACGTAAAAATGAAAATAACACTGATATCTCATTTTAGCGGATATATTTACCAAAATTACACAAAAATATCGTAGAATACTAAAGAGTACATTTATTCAATAAAATCGCCATTGACGTCAATCACGACCTCCAGATGATTTCGCAATCTTCTGCAAATCTTCTGGACAGTCTCTTTGTATAAGCTGGTGAATGCTGCCATAAATCTTGCCTTCAGTTCATCTTTTGTGTTACAATTTTACTAGGCTCTTATTCAACTGCACCTCACGCATAACAATCAGTCTGGAGAGTTAGGTGGTCAGATACAAGGGATGATATGTTTACAGAAATTGTCTAACAGACTTGGCCGGGTTCTTCTGCATGTGTAGTATAGTGTAGAGTTTAATTGCCAGGCATAGATATTTCCAAGCTTTTAGGAATGGCCATTTTCTATGTCTTTTTGTAATATTGTAGGTAACAATCAGAGCTCTATCTTGGGACTTACGTTGTTTTCAATTTTCACCTACAATCATCGTCACTATTTACATTATTCGGACTATTGTTTTCATCTTTGTTGCCATTTGTAAGACGTTTTGCCTATTGTACGCTCCGGCCTTCTTCAGGTGCTAGGAATTTAAAAGGAACCCTTCATTACAATCACTGGGATATATTATTCTCATTCCTTGCTTAGAGCCTCTAATTTTGTAAGTTACTTGTTCACCACTGCTGTAGTCTGGTATTGAAGTCACAACGCTTTGGGTCAAGTCACAGGAACAAACCAACGTCTATACCTACTGAGTTATGTGTCCTGAAGGACAACTAAATTTCTTGGGCTTAAAAACCTAATGTTCAGTATCCATTTTTACCAGAGTTCATATTACAATTTTTTGATATTAATGGCTTTCTCTAGTATTTTTACCAGAGCTCATATTGCAATTTTGACACTAATGATATTTTCTGGCAATCCGTATTACTGGTCCCCATATTGTATCCATCTCTATGCTTAACCGGCTTAGGAAATTTTTGTAGCCTATCATATGTTCTGGTGTCTTACGTTTACGTAGCTTCCAGTGGCGTTCTCTGTCTATTATTTCAATTTCACCCCATAGGGGGCGGTGATACCCTTTCTCTCTCCATATGTGGTCAGCTAATGCCTAATGTTTCTATCTCTCCTCGTGTTACGGCCTGGCGATGTTTCTTGTAGCCTTACCCTTAGAGCAAATGGCAACAAAGATGAGGGCAATAGTTTGAATAACGTAAATAGTGTAAATACTACCTCATCTCAGAAATATAGACAAATATAAACATCCCCATGTCATCAATTCTCTATCCGCTATCTATGCTGATGATTATTTTCTCTTATTGGTAAAGTCAAATTAACAGCTGCTCTAAAAAATGACCCACAAATTGTTTTTAACTGGGTCAAGGGATTTTTAGAGCTTGGAGAATCTGATACTAACAGGCCAGATAGAGGTATAAAGAGACAGGGGGAATCAGCGCATAACATATTTGAAGGACCTGATCAAGTGGATGTCAGAACGAGGGTTGCGCGGTGTATCATAAAAAAGCGTGCTAAGAGTAACCAGTGGTAGGGAGATGCTAAGTGGCTTGAAAAATCAGCCACCGACCTTGCTGGGATCCGCACCATGTATTTTTCAATAACCCAAGCTCTAACGCAAGTGGTGGACTTCCCCACGAGTTTCTCTAATAACCCTAACGGAAGGGACTCTTTACTCGACCTTTGCTTTACCTCCATCCCAGACTCCTGCACTACCAGGCAACTCTGCCCCCTAGGAAACTCTGACCACGCCGTAGTCTCCGTCAACATCTCAATCTGCGCTAACTCTGTCCTAGATAACCAGACCAGCAGAATATCATACTGCTACCAGAGAGCAGGCTGGGACTCGTTCCGAGACTTCCTCGGTGACGTCCCCTGGAACAACGTCTTCCATCTTCCTGTCGAAGACTGCGCCTCCGAGGTCTCCTCTTGGGTTAAGGCTGTCATCGATGCTTTTATCCCGGCCAGGAAATTCCAACTAAAATCAAATTCGTCCCCCTGGTTCTCACCCGCTTGCTCGGCCGCCATTGCCCACCGGAACCATTTCTTCCGGCTCTATCGAAGCTGCTCGTCGAACCAAAACAGGCGCCTTTTCGCCTCAGTACGGAACAAGTGTAAAAAAGTACTGAACGATGCTAAGAGGGCATTTACTACCAGAATGAGGCAACGCATAGCATCCTCTAAGTTTGGCTCCAAAGATTACTGGCGTCTCTGCAAAAGCGTGCTCAACAAGAACAAGACTTCAATACCCCCACTAATCAATGAGTTTGAAGTTCTCACCTACCCAGCCGACAAGGCTGAATGCTTTGCCCGCAGATTCTCCACCAATTCGACACTGGACTCGTTAGGAATACCTACACCCGACTTTCCACCAAGAATTAAGGCTCAACTAAATAGCGTCCACATTACACCCTCGCTGGTCGCCAAGATAATTGCACAACTTGACTCACACAAAGCGAGCGGCGGTGACGGAATCCCAGTCATAGTACTGAAGAAATGTGCCCCAGAACTCTCCTCTGTCCTCTCTAAACTCTATAACCTCTGCCTATCTGCGTCCTGTTTTCCTGCCTGTTGGAAGTCCTCCTGTGTAGTTCCTATATTTAAGAATTCTGGCGAACCCTCAGACCCCACCAATTACCGTCCTATTAGTCTCCTTCCGATCTTTGGCAAAGTTTTCGAAGCCATTATCAACGCTGAGGTAATTCAACATCTCACGGCCAACAGGCTTCTCTCTGACAAACAGTACGGGTTTCGCTTCACCAGGTCTATTGCTGATATGCTAACGACCATTACTGAGTATATATACCGGGCACTTGACAAGAATGGCGAAGCCCGAAACGTTGCCTTGGATATCTCCAAAGCGTTCGACAGGGTCTGGCATGCTGGCCTCTTGTGCAAAATGCGGAGCTACGGGATAGCTGGACATTTGTTTGACCTCATCCAGTCATTCCTCTCTAACCGCACATTGAAGGTGGTATTAAATGGGCATGCCTTCCAAAACTACCATACGGACGCGGGCGTCCCTCAAGGTTCTATCCTAGGTCCCACGCTCTTTCTGATGTACATTAATGATCTCCTCGACGCCATTAGAGCCCAAGTTGGCATGTATACCGATGACAACAATCTACTCTCGCATCGATCAAAAACCAGGTGTGGACGACAAAGTGAACCTCGCTGCAGTACTTGAAAAGGACCCCCAATCCGTAGTGGCCTGGGGTAGTAAATGGGTAGTAAATTTCAATGCCTCTAAAACGAAGCTGTTATCAACTAAACACCATAGACAATCGCATCTACCTCCCATTAGCATGGGACAGGCTAGCCTCTCAGAGAGTAAAATACTACGCTTCCTTGGCTTTACACTTTCGGCGGACCTCAAATTGGATGACTATATCGAATCCATTGCCAAATCCACTGCTATGAAAGTCGGCTCTCTGTGCAGGGCTCGGAAGTTTTTCCCACCTGAATCTATTCTGCACATATACAAATCTACCATCCACCCATGTATTTAATATTGCTGCCATATCTGGTCGGGTTCCCCTGCTGCTCTCCTTGGGCTTCTTGACAAAATACAAAGGAGTATCTGTAACGTGGTTGATACTGACTTGGCAGACCGGCCGCAACCACTCTCTCACCGGCGTGATGTGGCTTCCCTGTGCCTCTTCGACAAGTACTTTCATGGCTTCTGCTCCGATGAGCTTAGATCACTGGTGCCGCCTAAGCACGAATTTACACGAGATACTAGATTAGCAACTAGGTCCCACCCTTTTACAGTTAAACAAATAAGATGTAACCGTAAATTCTACTCCAACAGCTTCTTTTCTCGCGCTTCCTGCCTGTGGAACTCCCTTCCACAAGTCTGCTTTCCCGACAGCTACAATCTCTAGGTGTTTAAATGTAGGGTCAATAGACACCTCCTATCACACTAACTCCGAATTATTCTCAGAACACTCTCATTTATCCAACCCTCATTCTCGGTATCCTTACCCGCCTATCACCCACCCTCTGACATTTCCTATATTTAATCATCCTTTCTCCACTCTATGTAGCCCCCTGCGCAGTAGTGATAGTGACATGCCTTGCTCGGTGTGAAACGCTTATAAAAAAACATTTAAAAAATGTGGAAAGCCATGATCGTCTATGTCCTGAAAAGACAGGGTACATAGAAAATGAAGAGGAAAAAATGAAACTGTTCAGTTTTTAATCGTCTTTTCATGACTAATGTTAAACTCTAGGGGAATGAATCATTGGGTTCTATTGCCTTAATTGGCAAGTAGTTGAACGCAGGTAATAATTACAACTTACTACTCCCGCGGGAAAATCTTCTGACCAGTCACCTAAGTGTACATCACGTATGACACTTAACTGACTGACGTTTCAGAAACAAATAATTTAACATTGCTACCTTCATCTCTCCGTCTATGAAAAAAGAATGGTGATAAACTGAAAGAAAAGTATTTCACTTACCTGGTAATTATATTGTGTGTGCAGGAATTTGGGGATGACCGGGTAAATGCGTTAATCAGAAGCGTCTATCTATGTAAACCAAATTCCGGTTTTCTATTTGGGTTTTCACTTAAGCGCTCCTAAAATAGACAATGGTGTAAAGATATATGAAAATAAATACGTGGAATAATCTTACGTTATTAATATTACTTATATTAAATGCTTGCATCAATTGCATCCCAACATTGCGAATTCGATCTTCTATTCACCCTAATGGGTCAAGAGTACAAAACCTAAAATAAATACCGATACAAGAATACAACCAGTTTCTTCCTGGGACGTTGAATTAAGCAATAAGATCACAAAACATTCCAACGTTTAATCTTACCGTAAATATTTTTATAATATATTTATTATCTGAAGACTTCTTTATTTTAAAAACAACAACTTATTATAAATTAATAAAACACAGTATTTATTAACTAATAATTTTTTTCTTCTGGAAGATTTAAGTTTCATTAGACAAAATACAATGTACTTTTTAATATATATATTCGCATTTATGGAAAATGTATGCATTTACGTAAAAAGAGTGCTTAGACTTTGCGATACATTTTTTTTAATCATTTCACTCCAAGGCGGTACCGCTACTGATGCGCAGGGGGCTAAATAAGAGAGTAAATGTTTAGGAAGGACGAGAGTGAAGAGAAAGAACCAGTTTCAAAGGGAGTCAGAGAAAGGGCAAGAGAAAGATGGGAAAACAAGTGCAAAAACAGTTGCTAAGGTAGAGAGAAGGAAAAGAAGATACATAGGGTAATGTAAAATGGACAAGGAAAGGAATAGAGTCAAATGGATAAAAGATGGGAACTGACATTGCATTTAAATTCCTGGCGGCTGTAGTCGTCAGGAAAGCAATTATACGGAAGGGAGTTCTACAGGCGGGGAGTGCGAGAAAGGAAGCATGCAAGAGAAGAATTGTTGGCTGCATTTGGTAGGTTTAAATGTAAAAGAGTGTGACTTTGTTGCCTGTTTTTTTGCTCGGGTAAATTCTTGTGTAGAGAGAGCCAGTGACCTAAGTTCGTCGGAGCATAAGCTATGAAAATATTTGTCGAAAAGACAGAGGGAAGCCACATCCCGACGGTGAGAAATTGGCTGGAGTCGAACTGCCAGGTTGGGAGCGATCGCATTACAGATTCTCCTTTGACGCCTGACGAGAACCCTGAGATTAACAGCAGCGGTGCCTGACCAGATGTGAAAACTATTCTATGCACGGGTGGATGTTTGATTTGTATATGTGCAAGATGGATTCAGGCGGAAAAATAAGACACTATTATTATATCGATGGTAAATGAAACACAAGAACAAACAAGAGATCAAGGAAAACGATTCAAAGAAAAGCCACAAACAACGAATGAAAGAACAACGAAAAGTGATTCAATGAACAGCGGTACTCAGTTATAATGTTTCAAGATGCATAATTTAGGGCAGTTTTACCTCGTTAGTCGAACTGATTTTTGGAATGATTTCGATCATAATAATAATTTTAAATTACCTATATATCTGGAATATAACATTATGTATGACATTACAAACTACTGCTAATGATTCGATCTAAAGTATCCAAGATAGACTAATCATCTTGACCATTTTGCTCTCATCATGAGATTATAGCCTTCACATATCTCTGTATATTTATCATAGAGATATCTTCGTTACATCTCTATAGATATTTATGACGATAAGTTTTTTTTTAAATTTCTATACGAATTATAATGACAAAATATTCTTCACATTTCTATAGATCTTATGGCGATATATCCTTCAGGTTCCTATACATATCGGCGTAAGGATGTGTCTTTCGCGATTTTCAAACTTGGACACGGTTCCTCCCAATCTTCTACCAGTATCAACAGAGCATGGGGAGATGGGTCAAAAAGTAACCGGACAGTACGAAGGTTGATCCATGGCTGAATCAGTGGATATAAAACGCTTAAAGATACCAAATACTTGAAACCAAATTTGCGTAGTCAACTGGCTTCCAAATGAAAATATTTAAAAGCTCTACATTATATATATATTGACCACTTTTTAATGCAACCGTATACGGGTCAAATTCTGACCAATAACTGAATATTAATAATTATATATATATATATATATATATATATATATATATATATATGGGGAGGGGTTCCATTCCTTCATTAAGTTTTCTATTTCTTCATAGCTTTATTTCAACAATCCAAATTTTATATTTTTTTCATTTTACCCAAAGTAAGTAAAAAAAAAAAAAGCACTAAACTGCACAGGGTATCTGAGTGAGATCGAATGTGCGAGAAGGTAAACATTTTTAAGGGGAGGTATCAATAAAAGAATGGGATCTCAGAAGCAAGAAGTACACAGCTTTGTATTAAAGTTTGTTTTTTTTAATATCAAATTTGACTAGAAAGAAAAAAATCAGAAATGATTTCATATTAACATGGTGGCATTTTCTTCACATTTCTGTACGTATTATCATGGAGATTGTTGGCAAAATTCGCCATAACTTATGAAGCGCAGGGATCAGTTTATGTATTGATTATAATAGAGAATCAATCTCCCGAATGTATATTATACAGTAACAACAGTCCATGATGGCCACAAAGTAAGGGATCAGTTTATGTATTGATTATAATAGAGAATCAATCTCCCGAATGTATATTATATAGCAACAACAGTCCATGATGGTCACAAAGTAAGGGATCAGTTTATGTAATGATTATAATAGAGAGTCAATCTCCCGAATGTATATTATATAGCAATAACAGTTCATGATGATCACAAAGTAAGGGATCAGTTTATGTAATGATTAGAATAGAGAGTCAATCTCCCGAATGTATATTATATAGCAACAATAGTCGATGACAGTCACAAAGTAAGGGATTGAAGGTCATGTTGACAACGTTCCGGGATATAGACTATCCTCTTGGCATCTGTTGACCATGTCCATCATAGTATATGCATCTAGAGTATACTCGCAGCACGTAATCTGTTCAATTGAACAAGTTCAAAGATAAACGCTACCGAATCAGACACTCTCCTTATCCGGACCAGGTCGGCAATACTCGGAAAAATATGGCCGCCTTTTATACACGTCACATTGAATATTTTGAGCTTTCTGATTAGTTAAGCCTTCCATTGGTAAACTATAAAATGGGTTGGCTCTTGGGTGTCTCACCAGTATAAAGACATGTACCAAAAAGATAGATTCTTCAAATTGCAATACATTTACATAACTGTGTTCTTAACGATACTATAGATACTATCATGATAGTATATTTTCTTCACGTGTCTTACATAGTATCATGATTATATGTTTTCATATTTATATACATATAAACGATGAATAAACGTTTCTGAATATAATTATGGATACATATGGTCATCAGCGGAAAGAGCAACCCAAAATGCAAAATACATGTGGGAGATACTAGAATCAAGCAAGTACAAAAATTTAAATAACAAGGAAGTGTTCTGACAGGAGATGGAAAGTGCGACACAGAGATCCGAATGCGAATTGGCAGGGCGAAGAAAGAGCTCCAGAAGCTGAGAAAAGTACTAAGACACAGGAAGATTTCACTAGAAACAAAAAATAGAGTGCTAGATTGCTATTTGATGTCAGTTCTTCAATATGGCAGTGAATGCTGGACAATATCATCGAAGATGAGGAAAAAACTTGAAGCAGCGGAAATGTCGTTCTACAGAAGAATGCTGCGGATATCATGGCCGGAGCATGTGAGCAATGATGAGGTGTTAGAAAGAATGGCAACGAAAAAGAAATTAATATTGAGCATCAGGAAGAGACACCTGAAGTCCCTGGGACATACAATGAGAAAAGAGGGCTTGGAGAACCTGATATTGACAGGCCAGATAGAAAGAAAAAACGGAGAGGAAAGCAGCGGATAACATATTTGAAGGGCCTGATCAGGTAGATGACGGAACGGGCGTTGCGAGGTCTAACAGGAGAAAATATACTAAGAGCCACCAGGGATAGGGAGACGTGGAAACCATGATTGGCTACGTCCTGAAAGGACTGGGCACATAAAGGAAGAAGAAGATTCTTCATATTTCGTTATAAATTTATCATAAGATACTATTTTTATCTACGTAACACACGAAATGAGACCATTAACATACACGTTTTGATGCAAAAACAAACATGAAAATATTCGTTCGAAAAAAAAAATGAAATAATGTGTAATCCTAAAATAATACTGCAAAATACATTTAGAATCAAATTTGGGGGAAAAAGTATTGCAAAATTTAACCTCCACAAAGCAAAATGATTTTTCTCTCAAGCATAACAAGGAAAGAAATAACATATATTTAATTTAATTTTGCATTTCTCTCTTGTTTTTCTACCTACCATCTTTGTGCGTCATTCAGATGTGTGGGCCATTTGCAGCAATGATCGATGCTTGAAAACAACACTGAGAAAGTATGCATATCGAAAAAAAAAATCAAGCATTTTAATACGTAGAAGCAATATAAAAATATTACAATTCCATGTTGTTTTCTAAAAATATGGGTGATGCCAGTTTCTATCTGACATGTCCCTTCAGAACGTAGGCGATCATGTCTCTCAAAAATCACACACAGTATACAAATGAATATAAGACCACATGCATTAATTATATATATATCTAAACTTATTTATAAATGGAAAATTGTCTCTGTGTGTGTGTGCCCGTTACCTATAGACTCCGAAACGACAGAACCGATTTTCTTGAAAATTTACACCGTTGTACTATAAGCGTCTGCGAGTGTTCTTAGCTACGTTTTGTGTCGAGGTACCCCCGACAAATATCGAAAATTGATAATCGAAAAAATCGGGTTATAGAAGGAGTGGTCCGATTTTAATCAAATTTCATACACTCTTAAACAAAGACATAAGAAACGATATTCAGAAGTTGTATTCTTACAATAGTGCAGACAATCGATAATATATATATATGTATATAAAAGGCAAGATGTTTGTGTGTGCGTCGGTTTATATGCCTGTATGTCTGTATTTTTTTCAGGTTTTTTATTTTAGTTTTTGCTTCATGTTTGACTCTATGTAGGTATAATTGTAGTTCTTAGTCTCAGCCATGATACCAGTTACTTAGAGGATTTATTTAGCCTTCAAAATTCAGTTTACGACGAAAAAACTTATTTGATATCGATACCAGGAAATCAAAATTTGACTTACATCCATTCATTCATTTTTGTTTCAGGCTAAGGTTTTGCTTTAATTGGAAACAACTATTGCTTTTTAGTCTTTCGTGCCAACGTCCAAACAGTCTGAGCTCCAGGACCATGGATTAGTTTTAAAGTTATCATTACACCCGAGCAACACCGGGCTATACTGCTAGTATATATATATATATATATATATATATATATATTAGGACATAATGAGCCAGAAAAACCTACCTAAGTTTCTCCTAATGGGCTTCCCCTGAGGATCCTTTCAGGAGAAATCTAGGTAGGTTCGTCTAGCTGATTAGGTTCTATAAAGTTTGCTCTACTTTTGTATTGAGCGCTTTCTGTTAGATGGTTACTCGTGTCGTGTTTTTCCTCATTGTGTATGACTTTATTAAGTGTGAGTTGTTTAAATCTGGTCATAACATTACATTGCATTTGAATATATGGTTCTGTTAACATTTCGAGCTCTCACCCTGTGTGACGTCATAGAACCACATTACAAATTTACGAATTGCGTTTGCTATTTGGTAACTGTTATCGTTGCTTAGCAATGTTTCATGTCAACACAAGATAAAATCGTTTTTGATGATGAATGTTTTTGTTAGCGTTCTTATAACCGTTCTGAAGATGTCTCATGCTTAATAAAAAATTATCAAAATGTTGAAGAATTTTTGTCTTTATTTTCACCTGAAATTAAAGCCAAAATACGACGTTTAGAACGGTTCATGATTAAACATAAAATACATTCATTGTCTCTTATATTTAACAGTATATGTTTAGAAAATTATCTGCCACCTCGATACACTATATATATATATATATATATATATATATATATATAGTGTATCGAGGCGTAAATAATTTTCTAAACATATACTGTTAAATATAAGATACAATTAATGTATATGTTTAATCATGAGCCGTTTTAAACGTCGTATTTTGGCCTTAATTTCAGTTGAAAACAAAGACAAAAATTCTCCAAAATTTGGATAATTTTTTATTAATTTGGTTCTAAGCTGTCGGCTCACATGAGCCATCTTCAGAGAGGTTATTAAGACGGTAATACAATAACATCCACCATCACCGACGATTTTATTTTGTGTTGACATAAAACTCTGCTAGGCAACGGCTATAGTTACCAAAAATGATAAACGCAGTTCGCAAATTTGCAATTCGGTTCTATGACGTCACATCGCATGATAGCGCGAAATGACAACAGAACCATCTATTCAGATGCAATGTAATGTGTTATGACCGGATTTAAACGTGATTTTTTAAGTGTGGGTTGTTTGGACTTAATGTACATGGCCTCCAATATCTGAAGCTTCTTTTTATTGTGTGTATGAGTAAGGATTATTGTATTGTTGACTAAAATCTGTCTGATATTACCTACATGTTTATGTTTTTCTGAGAAATGTTGTTTAATTGTACTCTGATCAGAAAGGTGACATGTAAGTCTACGGGAGAGCGTGGTTGTAGTAAAACCAATATATGTACTGGGTTTTTTATTAGTACCAGAGATGCCATCTCTGAATGGGCATGTAACATGTTACACTACATTGGTTTGTTGCAGAGAATTTAGCTTAGTGCATGTATGGATATTAGAGACTATGAGGTCAATTGTTTTGAATTTTTTATATATAATGAGTTTTATTTTATTATTACTATTCACTGGTTTAACATTTCTACGTATTATGTTTTTGAGAGTTTCTACATCTTGTTTGTAATTATTATGTATTTAGTTGCAATAGCATAAGTTAACTGTGTTATGTTTATTTTGATGTACACCATTATGATTAATATTATCAATATTGTTAGAGCTATTGTTAACTTTGTTCAGATACATTTTAATTTGTTGATCAATAACGGAGTTAGGAAATCCATTGTCAAGTGTTTGCTTAATGTTGTGTAATTCTTTATAAAATATAGATTTGTAGGAAGATATCAATTGTGTGCGTTGAATCAAGTTTTTTATAACAACTAACTTATATCGTTGGAGGCATTCACTATTTTAATTACGAAGACACAAGTTTATGCAAGTTGGTTTCCTATATAGAGTAGTAGTAAATCTATGTGTGCTAGAATCAATGAATACATCAAGAAATGGGATTTTTATTTATTAATATTAAGTTCTAATGTAAATTTGAGAACGGAGTGACTTTCAAATTTGTTTTAAGATGCGTAATTTGATCGATATTCTTAGCTAAATCGAAGATGTCATCTATGTATCTTACATATATAGAGGGTTTATTGCTGTCATTAATTATTTTATTTTCTAAATTTGCCATATAATAATTAAAAAATGGGGACCTAAAGGAGATCCCATCGCAATACCATCTATTTGGGTATAAATATTGTGAAAGGGTACTTGCGTGGTGCATGCTAATAATAGTTTTTGTTTTTAATATAGTGGGTTTAATATTGATTGATGGGAGAGTAGCATCATTGTATACATCACGGATAATGATGGCTCATGTGAGCCGAAAGCTTAGAACCAAATTTATAAAAAGTTATCTAAATGTTGGAGAATTTTTGTCTTTATTTTCAAATGAAATTAAAACCAAAATACGACGTTTAGAACGGCTCATGTTTAAACATAATATACATTCATTGTATCTTATATTTAACAGTATATGTTTAGAACATATATATATACATATATATATATTACCGACCATAATTATTTGGCCACCCTAATTTAAAAAAAAAAATTCATACTATTTTTAGTAATTATTGCCAAGTGGATAATTCAAAATGAAAATAGAATGGTTCTTTTCTTTTGTTATTATTAATTTGCTTTCTTGCCTTGTAAATTTTTGCAAAGTTGAACTCGTCCGAGTCACCCTAAATTTTGTTCATTCTTTCATAAATGAAACTGCAATATAGGTAATTATTAAATATCTATAAATTCATTTGATGCACATATTATTGTGCAGCATTAACAAAAAAAAATTCTATTTTCATTTGCAATTATTCACTTGGCAATAAATACTAAAACATACTATGAAATACATCACTTTTTTAAACACTGGGGTTGCCTAATAATTATGGCCGTTAGTGTATATATATCCCAAAAAATAAAAATAGAATAGTAAAAATTCAATAATTCTGTTAAATTCATATTTGACTTTATATATATATATATATATATATATATATATATATATATGTAGATAAACTTGCTACAAAAATAATAGCCGTTTGAATTGTTTTATTTTGAAAAGAGATTTACACATACTATTTACGATATATATTGGGTGAATTTCTGTATACATTATAATTAATACCCATTCTTTTATAATATTTAACTTACTTTCAGACAGAACTGTTCTTTAGTATTTTTATATATTTCTGAAATGAGTTAGTCTTTAAATATTTACATTATTCAGAGTATTGTCCCCATCTTTATTGTCATTTGTATGACGTTTCGCACGTTGTACGCACCGGCCTTCTTCAGGTACTAGAAATTTCGAACCGAACACTTTATTTCAGTCACTGGGGTATATCTACACCATTCCTTGCGTAGGGTCTCTTCTGGTAGTCATGTTATCTGCCTCTAACCCTGTAAGTTACTTATTCACCAGCGCTGTAGCCTGGTATTGAACTCACAACTCTTTGGATCAATTCACACGATGTAACTGTAAGTTACTTATTCACCGCTGCTGTAGCTTGGTATTGAACTCACAACTCTTTGGATCAAGTCACAGGTACTAACTAACGTCCATATCCACTAGGCCATGTGTCCTTTAAGACAGCAGTGGTAAACAAGTAAATTACATGGTCAGAGGGAGATAACTCATAATTACCAGAAGCGGCTCTAAACAAGGAATGGATATGATATACCCCAGTGATTGTAATAAAGAGTTCTGTTCGAAATTCCAGAAGATAAGCGGAGCGTAAAACTCTCGAAACGTCGTAGAAATATTCTTGAAGAAGAAGAAGCCCCCAGTTATAAAAATGACAACTTTTATTTACTTTTCTTGCATGAGTCCAAACATGGACACAGTGCCTCCCAAACATCTACCAGTATAAATAGAGCATGAGGAGATGGGTCAAAAAGTAAGCAAGAGTACGGAAGTGGTTTCAGGGCTGAATCAGTTGATATAAAACGACTGAAGATTCCAAAAGGTTGAAACCAAGTTTGCGTAATCAAATGGCTTCCAAATAAAAATATTTAAAAACTACGTTATATATGTATTGAGCACTTTTTAATGCAACTGTATACGGGTCTAATTCTGACCAATAACTAAATACTAATAATTATATATATATATATATATATATATATATATATATATATATATATATAGTAATGAACTTAATCAAAGTAAGTCAACACTAATAATAACAGACTAAATATCTGAAAATAACGCTAACAGTAATATAAACCGTCTTCTAACCCGGTGAGGACTACCCTCGTGGGTTAAATAAAGGGGGAGAAAAAAAGAAACAAACAGCGCACAAGAACAATACGTCTAGTGCTCGTTTGAAAGAAAAAAAACCCCAGACGAAACCTTAACAGCAAAGTGCTCGATACGAAAGTAGAGCAGAATACAATACAAAAATCTAGAATTGAGCCACCACCTCACACTATGGTGGTGGCTCAATTCTAGATGTTTGTATTGTGTATATATATATATATATATATATATATATATACACACATATATAAATGTGTGTGTGTGTGTGTGTGTGTGTGTGTTAGTGTGATGGGGGGGTGTTTCCATTCCTTCATTCAGTTTTCTATTTCTTCTCAGCTTTATTTTGAAATTTTATAATTTTTTCATTTGACCCGAAGTAAGTAAATAAAAACACTGGATCGAACAGGGGTTTCTGTGCGAGAAATGAAACATTTTAAGGAGAGATAAGTATAAAAGAATAGAATCTAAGAGAAGAGAATTACACAGTTATCTTTCTATTTGAGTTGTTTTCAATATCAAAGTTGACTAGAAAGAAAAAAATCAGAAATGTTTTCTACATTGATAATAGCAAAAGAAGAATGAGCATAGAATTTACAGTTACATCTTCCTGCTTCAACTGTAAAATTATGAGACCTTGCTGCCACTCTCTAAATCTTTAAATTCGTAAATTCTAGGTACCAAATAGTAAAAGTCTTCTGAACAATTACCATAATAAGTATTATAGAAAGGGCATGTTTCAGCGGCGGGGAGGTGACTGAAACTCATATACCAAATTAAGGCCAGTAATATTGCAGAATTTTTCATATATCTGTTGATCATACCATTTTAGAAAACCTCCGGTGTTTTTGTGTGTTTGAATGCTTTTTGCTCATGCTTACTTGTGTGTGAAAGTGAATTGTTGTGCTTGTGTGAATGACCACAATTACCTGTTCGTATAATGATATTTTCAATTGCATATCATTTCATAATTTTGTGTTTATACTCATTAATCAAAAATCAAGTGTTCGCTCATGCAATTTGACACAGTAGATTATTAAACATCAATTTCAAAGACTTGTTCAGTTTAACTTTGTATTTTGCCATGAAATATTCTGACCTCACAAATGAAGAAAAAACAGCATATTAAACTTCAAACAATCTATTATTATCTACAACAATGAATACTGGATAAAGTCAAATTCCGATGACCTATGCGACATTATTATGTGATCATTAGTTTGTGCAGAATCATCGGTTTCCATAGGTTTATTTATTTTGTACAATCTAATTGCATATCCTGATGTTGATATAGCTGACATTGAGTTATATAGAAAGGACAGTCCCATGATTGTCCATAATTCTACAAACTTTAAAGTACATAGAATTCGTAATTTAATACATAGCCTAATGAAAAATTTTAATCTTAACTTAATAGCATAAACTAACCTAAAATATACTGACTTCCTAGATGTTACGCTAAATTTAGTTAATAACGCATACTCACCCTACGTATAATATAATAGTAACTCTACTTGGATACATCATAAATCAAATCACCAACCCTCTATTATTAAACACATACGATACTTTGTTGGACACAAAATAAACAACTATTCCTCAAGTGAATTTTTTTTCCAGAAACACAGTCAATATTATAATACTATCTTAAAATCAGCTGCCATGAATGCAATGAGAATAAATATTATGAATAAAAAAATAATAACAATAATAATAATAAAAATAGAAAAATAACTTAATACACACCACCATTTAACCAAGTGGTTATCACTGAGTGTTGTGGAATAGTTTTCGCACTGAAGGTTATAATCGCGCTATGTCGGTTGCTAGTCGACTTCACGTACCCGAAATTTTATGAACTTGGTAATCTTTCAATTAAAGCTGACTTCTTAGTATTCGGCTAACACCGACTAATATCAACTGCCTTAGTCTAACTATGTCCAAACTGGAACTAGTAGTTCTACTGAAATCTAAAGAACGCTCTAGAACTCCTAAAAACTCCATTATTTATTTTCGTATAAATATACAAAAAAATATGGCACAAGGCCGAAATTGGGGATGGGGAAGGCTCGTCTTCATCTGTCCTAATTTAACTTAGCTATTCCCTTCCGTCGACCCTGACACACTAACAATAAACCTTACACCATAATACCACATTTTTACTTACCTCGTCCACCATAATACCTCAGTTGCTCAATGTAGTCCTACTTAACTCCCATATGTACACTTTTCAGTGGAGGGCATGGGCAGAAAATAACAACATTTAAAACTGCCCAATGTCTATTTACAATGAAATACAATATATAAAAGAAACTAAAAATCGTATTAGTAATAAAAGCCCCCCACTACTCTAATATTGTGACAGCAAAGCCAGTTCTCCGGACGAAAAATAATGCGCGGCTTTATGAATATAATAATACCACTTATCCGATCAACTCCTAAGAACTTCATTATTTATTGTACATATGTACAAATGTGACACAAGGCCTAAAACGAAGACGGGGAAGACTGGTCATCATCTGTCCTAGTTTAACTTAACTATTCACTTTCGTCGACCCTGACACACTTACAATAAACTTTACACCATAATACCACATTTTTATTTACCCTTCTTACCACGTCCACCATAATACCTCAGGTGTAGTCCTACTTAACTCCCATATGTACAATTTTCAGTGGAGGGCATGGGCAGAAAATAACAATATTTAAAATCCCCAATGATTTTGTACAATGAATACAATATTTACAGAAACTAAATAAAATCGTATTAGTAATAAAAGCCCCCCCCCCACTACTCTAATATTGTGACAGCAAAGTCAGTTCCCCGGACGAAAAATAATGCGCGGCTTTATGAATATAATAATACCACTTATCCGATCAACTCCTAAGAACCTCCTCCGTTAACTTCTTGTTAACTCTTATTAATATAGGAGGGAGAGTCACCATAACACTAAGTTTAGCAATAAATTCTTTAATCTAGTTCAGAAACACTTCCCAGTTAACAAACCCTTTAGCAAAATTTTTAATAAGAATACATTGAAACTTGCACTGATAATATTGAAATGATAAAAAGAACACAGAGAAATCCTAAAAGAGTATAACAAGATAAGCAATGAAAACCATGCTATTTTAACTTTAGTTTGAGTTTTGTCTAACTGCATATCAACCTCTGGGAGTTATTTAGTGCCAAAAAAAAAAAAAAAAGGCTTTTAAGGTATCTTTTAATTTTTGGTTATAGTGAGTAGGTTTATTTAGTTATATTTTCATTAAAAAATTTTATTTTATTTTAGAAAACTAAAGATGTCTTCTAGGTTTGTGGTAAAAATGTATTGCCGCTAATATTCTTCCTTCATAAATGTATTATGGCATTTTTTCCTTCGAAAATGTGTTATGGCAATGATTTTTCCATCAGAAAAGTATTGTTGGTAATATCTTTCTTTCAAAAATGTATATTTTTCTATAAAAGCTTTTCATAGTGTTTTGATCCTAGTTTAGGGATTAACAATTTAAATAGTTAACATAACAGGTGCTAGCACTACGGGTCGGGGTGGAGCTTGGAACAACAGCAATTAAGAGGTGGTTCCATGCTTCTCACAACCTCTCATTTAGTGACCTTGCTGCCGGATGACGTTTACCGTCATACCCAGGACCACGCTATTTTAAATAATGACAGTAATACTAATACTTGCAATTAAAAGAATGTCCCCTGCAAATAGATGTCTTTCAAATTCTATAGTATACTAAATTACAATCTCTACTACAGAAAATCCAGATATTACCAAACATTACATTGGGATTAATAAAAACAGTTTTAAGCCGCATTTGTATCAGTGTAAACTATACTTAAATAATAAAATCTATAATAACTTAATTTCACTTCAAATACTATTTGTAATTGAAAAATGCAAATAAAATTCCTAAAGTAAAATGGAAGATATTAACAAAAACTAGAACATATAAACCGTTACATGAAAAATGGTTTCTTTGCTTACAAGAAAAAAACTCTATATACTTAAATTCCTCTAAACTAACCAACGTAATGAAATTACTATATACTGCCATCATAAGATAACCTACACTCTTAAATATATCTAACACTATCTTAAACACTTAACAATTTGCTATAACCTATAATCCTATTCCTTTTAGTTAATAAATATATCTTAAATCTAAACTTAATTAGCTGTTATATTGCTGTGTAAGGTGACTTTCATTACGAGTCATCTCTAAAATCAAATAATTCTGCTTTTAACAATTTAGGTTATAGCGTTACGTTATAATTTGTTTTTTATATTAACAAAAGCCTTTAAGACAAATATTTATTTTTTATTGTTTTCATTACAATCACAACGCCTCTAGAATTATGTATTGGCTACACTTTTTTTCCATCTTGATTTAAACAACTGACACTATTCCTGGCTAAACATACATCACTACATTGTGTCAATATTCACTTCTGTTAAGCTTTATTAACCTTCCATTCCAATACGTTCAAATAACATAATGCCATTTTTTAATTTATTTTATTTTTATTATCCTATATATATATATATATATATATATATATATATATATGACCCCGAAACTGAATCAAGTTTTACTGCCTAGATTGATAGCTTTTGAGTTGTAGTATATATTACCGGCCATAATGATTAGGTCACCACAGTGCTTTAAAAAATATATATTCCATACCATTTTTCAGTATTTATGGCCAAGTGAACAATTGTAAATGAAAATATAATGCTTCTTTCGTTCATACTGCACAAGAACATGTGCATCAAATGATTTTATATATATTTAATAACTACCTACATTAAAGTTTCTTCAATGAAAGAATATAGAACATTTAGATTGATTCACTCGAGTTCATCTTTGCTTCTTTGCCTTGTAACATTTCGTAAAATAATAACAAAAAACATTCTATTTTCATTCAGAATATTCCACTTGGCAACAAATACTATAAATAGTATGAAATACATCATTTTTTTTAAAACTACGTTGGCCTGATAATTATGGCTGGTAATGTATGTATGTGTGTATAATACATATATATATATATATATATATCGCATCGCTCATTCAGTAAATGAATTAGAGCACTCTGGCTATTAGGCGCGTATAATGATGATATACACGCTAAAACGTCTGCTTCTTCTACCGAACGCCCATAGCCCAAAGGTAGAATCGCCGACTGACGCCAATTCGGTCGTGTTTCAATCCTGGCTTCTCTTTTCCAATCTTTTCACTTTTCTTTTTTTTTTCAATTGGAGAAGATAGACTGAACTATCGCCCGGTTCACACTCCACCCACGTCTATTGAACAGGTATAGAGGCTCATCCCTTGTTCCCTGTTTAGGATGTGGTTTCCGGCTTTCTACTTTCCAATCTATTCACTCTTACGTAGCCCTCTGCACACCAGTGGCCTTACCGCCTTGCTTGGGGTGATGTGATTAAAAAAAAAGTAATCGGAGTCTAACTGTACTGATGAGCTGTGATACAGCGAAACAGATCTGTCTGCGGATGACTCTATATATATAATATTTGTGCGTGTTCAGTTCGATTTACCTAAAGCACTGAGATATATTGAAGAGAGTGGTAAGGAAATTATTTCTGTTTGTCAAGAAAATAAAACACACAAAACGATAGGAAATAGAAAAAAACGTCTGGGAAAATTTCTACAAGTTTAAAAAACTCACTGTGAAATTGAATACGCTCAAGAATGCCCGAAGAATTCTAACAGGGATACATCTTTTCTTTAAGATTTGGAAATATTCTCAAAAATGCATCAGTAATAAATGAATTCTCTTTTGTTTCTGTTTTTCATTTTAGGTAAGACCGAAATATGTTATTTAATCCTTTTGGACGTTTATTTGAAAACGTTTTTTGCCTATTTTTTAAAAAGATATTAATCTTAAAACTAAAAAGCTAATATCGCTTCGAAAAATTTCTCCGCTCGTAATTACTTTTTTCTTATAAGTATTAAAAAAGAAAGCCATACGGCCATATCTCTTTGAAACACAGATTCCCTTACGATCACCAACTTAAGCAAGGTCTAGATGGCTACCGTTTGAGAATTTAAGGTGTTATAAGCTTGTATATTCGGGTGATGTCATCGATAATGGCTCGGAATTTATGAATGTGAAGACAGAGTTCCAATTCCAATACCGCGTCGCATGAAAAAAAATAAAAACTTTTTATTCTATTTTAGTGATTATCACGATTTTGCTTATCGCGTTTTTTTTCAGCACCAAACTAAACCAAATCGTAGCAGAAAATTTTGTAATATATTTAAAAAGGGATTTAATTCTGTAATAATAATAATTTGCGTTGCATTGCAAAATTTCTTGCTAAAGGTGATGTCTGGCAGGTGTCGTATTACTTGGATAACTCTCATAAGGCAAGATGTCCAGTTAAAAACGAAAACAAATTAATAAATTAAACGTACAGTAGTTAATAATAATTCTGTTTTTATTTTCTCGTCCACATATCTATGTCATCTTATAAAAAATATCGCAACCAGTGAATGAGAGAATGTTTCGAAATATAAGGATTTATAAAAAGAAATTGCAAGTATGTGACATTTAACAATTTCTATTCTAATAAATTTAGAACTGTAGGAATGATCCAAATTAATATTGGCACATAAAATAAAAGACTCCCAGTAAGCACACAATGATCTAGTATACAAAAGAGGAGCTTATAATCACCGTTTTATAATAGATTATATATATATATATATATATATAATCTTTTCATCGAATATTGTTTTGTTTGACAAATTTTTTGATAGCCTGTGTTCTATCCCTCTGTAAATGTGCTTGATTATGCTTTTGGGATGGTTAAATCTTGCATTGATGTATTTTACCTTTGTGTTTGCTTTCATGTATCGAGAGATATTGACAGTTTGTAAATTTAATTCCGCATTTAAATATTGGACTACTTTTTCTTTTATTTCTCCTAATATCTCAAAATTGAGTTTTTTTAATAATTTGAAAAGATCTTGTTTTGTACAATGCTATTTAAAATTCTAGCGTTTTGTTTATTATATATATATATATATATATATATATATTAGTGATCCATATACAAGCCTGTTTTGCTGTATCACAACTCATCAGTGTGGCTAGACATCCACTAGCTTCCAGCCAGGATTGAAATTGTTATCATTTGGAGTGCCTACTTTCTAAGCTATCGGCTCATGGCTTGGAGTTGAGGAAATTACACAAAATTATATACAAAATGAAAAAAAAATGTTTTTTCATATAATTTTAATAACTTCAATGATAAAAAACATATTTCCTTAACTCGAGTTCCAGCGTTGGCAATTTTTACCGTGTGAGTGGTGTCAGAATGAGCTAAAACTTTTAATTAGAATTGAATCGGTGGGCTTTAAAAGCTTAAAAAATTATGAAACTGATGAGACTTTGATTTGGTTTTAAGCACATTTTCCTCAGTTTTTTTGTTTGATTTGACATTTTAAGAGCTCATACAAAAATCAGACCAAAACAATCAACACTGTTCTGGTAATGTCGTTAGTATAGACCTTTTGATTTTGTTTTTGAAATTAAACTCTCTTGTGTTCCAGGAGCTTGAAAGTGGACAAGAGAGCAAGAATAGATAAGAATTTCACTACTATAAATGAAAAGTTATTCCGTGTGATTTAGTAAAGTAACATACTATAGCAAAACTAATTCCTAAGTTGTGTATACGATAGTTGGATAGTTTGAAATTGAAGACGCTGCTTGATTTTTCCCCCTCCACCTTCCCAGAAAAATATCGGCTTGTAAGTGCACTCCCTTTTCTTTAAGAGTTCCACAACTGTCGCTGGGGCTCAGATAAGAAAAAAAAACTGACAGCAACAATAACTCAACTACTATTAATAATAATAATACTTCTACTACTACTAATAAAAATAATTGTACTGAACGACTGTCAGCCAGTTAAGTGCCATACGTGATACACGCTTGGGCGATCATGTCTCGAAAGAAACATGACTGACTGGGCAGAAGATTATCCCGCAGTAGGTTGCCATTGCTTTCTGCGGTAGACTGATTGCCGACCAAGGCTATAGAACCCAATCTGTCCTGCTATTTAACCCATAACTGGAAGGAAGAGACGGATTAATACCTTTCCCAAGGGTATTTGCACGTAAGTGAATACAATGGATTCAGCTGGAATTCGAACTCGGCTCCTCGGTTTCTCGTTCCGAGCCGATATTCACTGTACCACAAAGTTTTGGTTAAAATCGTCATGCCTCAATACTGTACTTACATCCGCTTCAGTGGTAACTCACTACTCGAAAAGACTTCATTCTCTGAAAACAGAGGCCTTTTATGCAAGCCGACAACCATATTTGCATATGAAAAACGGAATTTTACGTTACTTCGTGAGAGCCGCCAGCATATAATCAGGCGCGGCCGCCATATTGTTTTTTTGTTTTAGCACGTAACAGGACCTTGCATGCTACTCGTACAGATATAGGTAAATCCCTTCAGCACTCATTACTCGCCACAATTGGAGACAGGCACCTTATTACTACTAACAATACAGCACTGATAACACTAATAATATTAATATTGGCGATAATGAGCACAGTGCTTCTCTTACAGTTTTTTTTTCTTAATCGTTTTACCAAAGCAAGGCAGTGCTGCCACTGCTGCGCAAGGAACCACATAAGTAGAGTGAATAGTTACATAGGAGGAGAGCAAAGATAAACAGTTACAAGGGAATGGCAGTGAAAGTGTAAGAGAAGGATGGAAATACTGATGTGAAGAGAGTTGCGTGAGAGTAGAGTGAAAGATACAAATGTGTTGGTGAAAGGATAATAGAAGGATGGGACTCAAAGGGATAAGAGATGGCAATTGACGTTCCATTTAAACTCTAGGAGATTGTAGTTATCAGGAAAGCAAGCTTATGAAAGGGAATTTCACAGGCGGGAAGTGAGAGAAAAGAAGCTGAGGTTAAAAGTGGCGGCTGCATTTGGTTGTTTCAACTGTAAAAAGGTGGGACCTTGTTGTCAGTCTGGTTGCATGAGTAAATTCTTGTGGAGGGGGAACCAGTGAGTTAACCTCGTCAGAGTAGAAGCCATAAAAATACGTAGAAGAGAGAATGGGAAGCCATAGCCTGTCGGTGAGAAAGTGGGACTGCCAGGTTGAGATCGATTACATTGCAGCTTCTGCTCTGGATCCTGTCGAGAACACCGAGATAAATAGCAGGGGCGCCCAACCAGATTTGACAACAGTATTCAATGCACAGGCGCATGGTTGATTTGTATATGTGTAAGATAGATTCAGACGAGAATAAAACCTTGGCCCGACACAGTGACGTAACCTTCCTAGCAGATTTAGCTATTGATCCAGGGAACAACGTCTATGTGTGACTTTAATGGAACAAAGAACAAAAGATATATATTGTTTTTCCAAAGTAATATTGATGATAATTATAGAATCCAATTGAAATAATACTGCTAATATTACTAATAATAGAGGCACTGACGAGTGCAATGCTGATCTTTCAGTCTTAATGGAATATCTCTGTGCAACTTAAATAGCACAAAAATAGAAGATATATGTAATTCCCAAAATAATATTCATACCAACATTTTCAGAATCCAGTTGAAATAATTATAACAAAGGCAAGCAGTTTAAAAAACAAAACACTAACAAACATTACATTTTTTATAATTTTTTTGGTGGGTGTAGATATTTTGAGAACTAACTTTTGTAACGAGCCGCGATAACAACATCAGGACGCGGTGAAATATGTATTACCCATTGTAATAATATAAAATCCTTTATAAATTATATTACTCTGTTAAATTAAATAAATAAATTTAGTATTGAGTTCTCTTAAGTTCGTCTCTATCGAAATTTACCTGGATTGTATACCAATAGTGCTTTGTTTATATATATATATATATATATATATATATATATATATATATATATACTAGCAGTTTAGCCCGGTTTCACTCGGGTAGTTTAAGGAATAATAAGAATAAAAGACAGATGATGAATTTACATAGCAAATACAATGCAGAATGTCTCTATTGGAGACGGGTGGTAGAAGAAACATATGTAAATATAGATAATATAATATGGGGTGATCGATTCCACATTATAATCAATACATAAACTAATCCCTGACTTTGTGGGGCGATAATATATATTATTCTACCCCTAATTTTGGCTTTCTGAAAAATCTCTAGGTGTCGTTAGCGTTCTAAAATTTTGATGTACATCTGAGCGCAACTCCCGTTGAGCTAGACCGTAAAATGCAGACGCTAAGTCGAATCTATCAAACAAAAAAAAATACTTACAAAACGTACACCCTCGTCACTTATATATATATGTGTGTGTGTGTGTGTGTGTGTGTGTGCGTGCGCGCTGGAGTTTCCGAGGATATTGTTAGCTATGAGAAAGGATTAGAGTCACTGTTATTTTCTGTTATGTCTTCGCTTCTCACATTTTTTTTTTCTCGGGTATTATATTGCGATCGTGTTTATTGCTTCCCGTTGATGCCCGTTATCGTCTGTTCAATTGTGATACAACGATGTTGAATCGGGTTGTATGTCTCCTAGTAGGTTTCGCTATTAAAAGCCATTACGAAGTTCCACGAATGTCCCCGTCTTTTCTCTTTCTGATCGGAGAGAGCTTTGTTATTAGAAAAAGAAGAAGGCAGAAGAAGAGGCGAGAAAGAGAATAATGAAAAAGGCAAAAGAAAAAATATAAAGTTATGTGAAATATATTAGGAGGTATTTACATTATTTTCCCTAATACAATTGGCCATTTTATGTCAACGTGATCGCTAGTTAGTGGCGAATATATAAGAATGAATATATCAGTAAAGACAAGCAATAATATACTAAAAACATATGATCTCAGGCTATATCTTTGAGACCTTTCATTCATCATGATTTTCAGTAACTCTCCCTCTTTATTATATATGTATATATGAAAGAGGTAGTGTGTGTGTGTGTGTGTGTATATATATATATATTCTATTCGAATACGCCAACCGAATGAGTATGTATGTGTGCAACGGCACACATATAAAAGCGAAACCCGCACGATTCGCATGTGTATGTGTGTCCTAATATATATGTGTGTGTGTGTGTGTGTGTCTGCATCTATCGTGACGACAGACTTCCCCCACTTCCACAAAAATACACGAATATAAACAATTTTTAAAAAAATTAATCAGTTTGTCTGATGATCGCAAAAGCGTGAAAACCAGGGTTACAAACTCGCACATATGTATATGACTATGTCAGCTCTACCACTGATATTGAGCGCTTTTAAACAAGTCCCACGCATATATAATATCTAAACAATATAATATATATAACAAATTGCATATATATATATATATATATATATATATATAGATAGATAGATATTATCTATATATACATAATTATATAGATATTATCTATATATACATAATTATATAGATATTATCTATATATACATAATTATATACATATTATCTATATATATATCTATATAATTATATACATATCTATATAATTATATACATATCTATATAATTATATACATATCTATATAATTATATACATATCTATATAATTATATACATATTATCTATATACATATCTATATAATTATATACATATTATCTATATACATATATATAATTATATACATAATATCTATATACATATCTATATAATTATATACATATTATCTATATATACATATCTATATAATTATATATACATATTATCTATATACATATCTATATAATTATATACATATTATCTATATACATATCTATATAATTATATACATATTATCTATATACATATCTATATAATTATATACATATTATCTATATACATATCTATATAATTATATATTATCTATATATATATAATTATATACATATTATCTATATACATATCTATATAATTATATACATATTATCTATATACATATCCATATAATTATATACATATTATCTATATACATATCTATATAATTATATACATATTATCTATATACATATCTATATAATTATATACATATTATCTATATACATATCTATATAATTATATACATATTATCTATATACATATATATATAATTATATACATATTATCTATATATATATATAATTATATACATATTATCTATATACATATATATATAATTATATACATAATATATCTATATACATATATATATAATTATATACATATTATCTATATATATATACAATTATATACATATTATCTATATACATATATATACAATTATATACATATTATCTATATATACATATATATACACAATTATATACATATTATCTATATACATATATATACAATTATATACATATTATCTATATACATATATATACAATTATATACATATTATCTATATACATATATATACAATTATATACATATTATCTATATACATATATATACAATTATATACATATTATCTATATACATATATATACAATTATATACATATTATCTATATACATATATATACAATTATATACATATTATCTATATACATATATATACAATTATATACATATTATCTATATATATATATACAATTATATACATATTATCTATATACATATATATAATTATATATATTATCTATATACATATATATACAATTATATACATATTATCTATATACATATATATACAATTATATACATATTATCTATATACATATATACATTATATACATATTATCTATATACATATATATACAATTATATACATATTATCTATATACATATACACATATACAATTATATACATATTATCTATATACATATATATACAATTATATACATATTATCTATATACATATATATACAATTATATACATATTATCTATATACATATATATACAATTATATACATATTATCTATATACATATATACAATTATATACATATTATCTATATACATATATATACAATTATATACATATTATCTATATACATATATATACAATTATATATACATATTATCTATATATATATAATTATATACATATTATCTATATATATATACATATATACATATTATCTATATATATATACAATTATATACATATTATCTATATATATATATACAATTATATACATGTATATCTATATACATATATATACAATTATATACATATTATCTATATACATATATATACAATTATGTATATTATCTATATACATATATATACAATTATATACATATTATCTATATACATATATATACAATTATATACATATTATCTATATACATATATATACAATTATATACATATTATCTATATACATATATATACAATTATATACATATTATCTATATACATATATATACAATTATATACATATTATCTATATACATATATATACAATTATATACATATTATCTATATACATATATATACAATTATATACATATTATCTATATACATATATATACAATTATATACATATTATCTATATACATATATATACAATTATATACATATTATCTATATACATATATATACAATTATATACATATTATCTATATACATATATATACAATTATATACATATTATCTATATATATATATACAATTATATACATATTATCTATATACATATATATATAATTATATACATATTATCTATATACATATATATAATTATATACATATTATCTATATACATATATATATAATTATATACATATATATACATATATATATAATTATATACATATTATCTATATACATATATATATAATTATATACATATTATCTATATACATATATATATAATTATATACATATTATCTATATACATATATATATAATTATATACATATTATCTATATACATATATATATAATTATATACATATTATCTATATACATATATATATAATTATATACATATCTATATACATATATATATAATTATATACATATTATCTATATATATATATATAATTATATACATATTATATATACATATATATATAATTATATACATATTATCTATATACATATATATATAATTATATATATTATCTATATACATATATATATAATTATATACATATTATCTATATACATATATATATAATTATATACATAATATCTATATATATATATATAATTATATACATATTATCTATATATATATATAATTATATACATATTATCTATATATATATATATAATTATATACATATTATCTATATATATATATATAATTATATACATATTATCTATATATATATATATAATTATATACATATTAATATATATATATATATATAATTATATACATATTATCTATATATATATATATATAATTATATACATATTATCTATATATATATATATATAATTATATACATATTATCTATATATATATATAATTATATACATACACTTTTCACATATATATAAATATTTATATATATATATCTATATATATATATATATAGATAATCTCTAAATATATATGGATTAACTATAAATATGAATATATATATATATATCTATATATATATATATATATATATGAATATATATTTATATTTTTACATATATATATATAGTCTAGCCTCGGATATTAAAATAAAATAACATGAAATTATGTTTGTTTAAATACGTATTCCTTTTCTATGGAGCCAGGTCATTATATATATATATATATATATATATATATATATATATATAAAGTTTTTAATCACTGGCATTAGTACTGTTTGTTCTTGATTTTGGCGTTTAAATTTTGTTTCGACTTTAACTAAGTTAAAACTTTATTTATTTATTTTTATTGGAATATACAGTACCCATTATCAGCCGGTTTTCCACTCCCCCCACTTTTGAACGGGACTAGAGGTGATTGCCTTGTTTCTTTTTTAGGTAGGGGTTTCCGGTTCACTTTCCTTCTACTTCGGGTTTAGCATTAGTTCGGCTGGAAGCTCTTTGTAGTTATTGAGCATGGTGGAAACGCCTCTTCATTCTGAAATAAGTTTTTCGTTCCTGGTTATCTTCCCCTTTCCAGGAAGGACTCCAATGTGTCCATATGCATGGGCTTGGTGTTTATATCTGCGAACACCTACCTCCAGCCAGAGTAACATCTCTCGAATCCCTGGATCATGTTTTCATGTGCTTCCGTCTCTCACTTCTAAGATCGATTAGCTATCTCTTCTTCCTCTACCTCTCCCCCTCCACCTCTAATTGTTCGTTCATTTTTTTCCAATTGGAGTAGATAGATTAAACTATCGCCCGGTTCACACTCCACCCACGTCTATTGAACATTGTTTCCTGTTTAGGATGTGGTTTCCGGTTTTCTCTTTTCCAATCTTTTCACTCTTACATAGCCCCCTGCGCATTACAAAGAAAAAAAATCTCGTGAAATGTCACAACGAGATGCGAAATGTTTGTCGTCTAACGAAAAGGACAAATTTACACCCGGGAAAGAATTCCTAAATGACCTGTTCAGAGCCCTAGAAAACGAAATAAAAAGACGGAACAAGACGACTGCTGTTAGAGGGTTAAAATAACGCAATTAACACGTCCTTCGACAAAAGAAAAGCGATCGTTATTATTATTGTCTATCTTTCTCTTTTACCTCCTTTTTTTTCACCATTAACCCTGAGTGATAAATTCAAAGACAATCCTACCCAGCAATAAACGCTCACACACACATATGTTCCTGCCTACGTACACATAAACTAATTCTTGCAAGGACTACTACGAACCTTAACCTCTTAATACTATTTCTCGTGGAACATTAACTTCTACCAATTCATGTTATTCTTTAATAAATTTCTATTGAAACATGTCAAAGGTATACTGTTATTCTTCCACTAATTCACACATTTCAATTTCCAACCTGATGATGATAGCGATTAATCCTGAGTTGTAGAAAGTTCTGTTATCTCTGAGAGAAGGCCATTTCAATAAACATGAACCATCTCCCTACTGCTTCGTATCTACTTCACGCAGCGTACGAGCCTTGTATTTTTGATTACCATTATTCTCAACCTCCGTTTTGGTGAATACTCACGCCGTAAACTTTTAGACTTACTATATATATATATATATATATACTGTAAGCTCGCATCGCTAGAACAGCAGAAGTCCTAGAACCAAACAGCCAGACACATCATGACTAACTTTATTTTATTGCCGAAATAACCACATTTTATATATTATATAGCAAGTCAGAAGGTCTCCAAAAGACATTCAACATGCATTGAATTCAGAGTTATCTTTTATATATATATATATATATATATATATATACACACATTGTTATCCGCAGACAGATCTGTCTCTCCGTATCACAGCTCATCAGTACGGTTAGACTCCGATTGCTTTTTTACCCAGGTGTGAAACCCGACCGAAATGGCGTTAGTAGGCGACTCTACCCTGGGCTATGGGCATTCGGTGGAAGTAGGCAGACTTTTTAGCGCATATCATTATACGCGCCCTATATATATATATATATATATATATTATTATTATTATTAAATAAATGAGGAAATAGGCAAATTCCAAAAAGCTGATCCAAATAATATTAATTTTTATCTTTTAGCATTCTCTGTATGGATATGATTTTGGGCTTCTTCTGATATAGAAATCTTGTAACACTTTTAAATTAATAAAGGTTTTGATTTTCTACCGTTGCTGATGAAGCTGAAATGGCCATCCAACGGAATTAAATTTCGAGATTTTTGTTTTATATATATATATATATATATATATATATATATATATATATATAAAACCCATAACTAGAAGGAAGAGACTGATTAATTCCTTTCACAAGGTTATTAGCGCGTAAGTGAATGCAGGACCTTCAAGTGGAATTCGAAATCGATTCCTCGTTCCGAGCCGATATTTACTGCACCACAACGCACACACTATATATATATATATATATATATATATATATATACACATGGACACTAGAGTCAACACCCAGAGGCAACAACATGTTTCATGCTTGAACCCAATGAGGATTGCGTTCAAACATCATATTGTCGCCTCTGGGTATTGATTTCTATGTCCAATTTTATATTTAAATACGCATTATCCTTCATACCGAACACTTTAACACAGAAATATCTTATTAAATGCCGTGTCCTTTCAAAACTTAGGCGATCAGGGAACCCAAATTGTCTCTATACAGTGTCTCTCTTAACAATTATCCTCTTGATATCTCTCCTAAACTCTGCGCCGACATCCACTTGCTACCCGAGCCGATCAAGTATGTCTTGCGATGATTTCCTCTGTCGCTTTTTCTCTTTTTCCGTCGTTTGAGTATTGAATTCTCCAAGACCTTCTTCTCCATTACGTGTCCCAAAAACGTCAGCTGTTTCTTTGTTATGCTAAGTATAAGTTTTCTTTTGGTTGCATACCTCCAAACCCTTGCGTGTGTGTATGTGTGAGTGTTTGTCAATGATTGTGTACAATTTACATATCCTGAAAATTTAGGAATATGAGATCATGAAAAAAAAAATCTTATTAACACGTCCTTCGAAATTGTTTCACCGGGTTGTTTAAATATGACTAAAAATCAGTACAGTTCACATAGGATGGTGGCTAAATCTATGCTACATTCTTTTTTTCTCACACTATGCAAAAAATACGAATATTCAGGGAAAACACTTGCACACCCTCTATATATATATATATATATATATATATATATATATATATATATATCGGAACATATGAGGTAGGTTCAAAACAATTGTATTAGTATAACAATAACATAGATACAAGTTAAGTGTTAGTAATCAGTAAATACACATAAGTCCGCACGGTACAGTTACACTGTGTATTGCCTGAATCGCAGCTGGCATTAATTGCATCTTTAACTGCCGTCAACTTGCATTTATTTGTCTTCCAACTTCAGACAAAATGTGACCAATCCATGCCATATAGCCCGGGCAAAAATATATATCTAATTTTCCCCATATGCGACTCTACCCTACTGCGGAGCCTCAATCCGCCCGAAAGTAGATAATTCAACAATGCGCAAGGCAGTTACTGCCGTCAACTGCCTCACGGAAGTCACGCAAGTAATTATAAATAGTAAGAGGAAGAGTCCATTCCTCGTAGAAAGGTACCATAACACTTATCAATATATAACTATTTTGTTATGTTTTTTACTGTTATACAGCTTATGGCTTAGTCAAAGTTGAACATCAATTCCCGTCCAATATTTTAAGTTAATCAACGTCGAGCCTGGTCAGCATCTAGATGTGTGAAAATTTCAGAATATCGGGTGCTATACGCTTAGATGTACGGGTGGTGTAATGATGTCGGAATCTTTAATGAGTAAGCCAAGTTACAATTCTAGTAGTGTTTGTCATTTTCACTTACGCGCAAATACCCTTGCAAAAAGTATCACTCGATTTTCTCCCCGCTGCTTTGGGATAATTAGTAAAACTAAATCAACTAGCACAAATATTATCTACTAAAATTACAAAATTTCTTACAATCTAAAGAAAATAATTTCTCGCGTTAAATAACCTGCAAAGAATTGATAAGCTGTAGAAAACGAACCAATCCGATGTTCGAGAGGAAGTGGTACATTTTTCATGATGTTCCTTAAGACGAATTCGCGTCCTGGGTATAACGACAAACTAATTCCAGTAGCAAGGTCTCTGATCAGGTGGTTTTGAGGAACATAGAAATGCCTTTTAATTGCTGTTGTACCCAGGTCTACCCTAACCAGAGGTGGTAGCACCTGTTAGGGTCCCAGCTATGGGCAAACACTAAACTACGAAACTGAGGCAAAAACAATATGAAAGTGTAAAAATAGTTTTATAACAAAAATACCAGCAATACATCTGACTCTTGACAAAACCCCTCTTTACAAAATTACTTCAATGAAACCAATCTACAAGCTGATTTCTTACAAAGAATACATATTCTACTCAAAGGAAGCTATCATAAAAGATGTTGGCATTAAATAACCCATTGATTTTGACATGCCATAAATCAAAATAAACCAAACCTGATTTACAAACGGATTTCTTTTTACAAAGAATACATATTCTTTTCATACGAAACTATCCTAAATCCTGTCGACATTAAATAACCCATTTAATTCAAATGGTGGATGAGTGATACTGTATTTTACAATAACATACGATATGTAAAAGTAATATAAAAGAACTACCTTGTGTGATATGCAGTCTACGTTATTGATATTTTATAGGAGTTCATGTTGACTTTAATATGTTTATCTTAAAACACAGACCCGTATATTGGATTGGTATATCTTAGCGAACATTTAAAATTTATCAGGCCTACAGCTTATGTTTCCAAAAAACTTCAGTCTCACTTTCTGATTCTGAATAATTCTTTGTGAAACAGTTTTCTTTGATACTTCCACGCTGCTTACTGGACATGATCAAGTAATTCTCAGTATCTTTCTGTAGAATCACATTTGCACTGCATCCAGTTTTCTCTTCATCTGTTAGGGTAGTATAATATTTCATAGATAGGTTGCTTCGTTAAAATTAAAATAGCACTGTCTGATGTATTATTTATCTCAAGTGTTTGTTCAGATTTTCTCTTCTTTACACTGGCTACCAATCAAGGCTATAGAGCAAAATCTACCCTATTACTTGCGGTGGTTTGAATTTAGTGATTGTTCTTCAACCAGATGGTCGCCACTCAAAGTCAAAGAGCTCAATCTGCAATGCTATTTACGGATTTTTATACAGTATATACATTATTCGGACTATTGTCTTCATCTTTGTTGCCATTTGTACGACGTTTCGGCCGTTGTACGCTCCGATCTTCTTCAGCTGCTAGGAATTTTGAACCGAATCTTTTATTACAATCACTGGGGTATATCATTCTCATTCCTGGCGTAAAATGTCGATTGGAAGTCATGTCATGAGTTATATCTCTCTAACCCTGCACGTTACTTGTTCACCACTGCTGTAGCCTGGTATTGAACTCATAACTCTAAGAGTCAAGTCAGGAACTAACCAAGGTCTATATCCATGTGACCTTAAGGACAAGAACAACTGATTTTTAGGGACTTATAAAACTAATATCCAGTAACCATATTGCAATTTTTTGATGTTAATGGTTTTCTCTAGTATTTCTGATGTTAATGTCTTTTTCTCTGGTATGTTTTACCAGAGCTCATATTGCAATGTTTTACACTACTGATTTTCTCCAGCACTTCGTAATACTGGTTCCCATATTGTGTTCATCTCTATGCTTTGTCGGCTTACCAGGTTTGTGAAGCCTATGTTTTGATTCCTAAAGTTTATGTAGTTTGCAGTGACGTTCAATATCTAATAACTATCGTACAAATAAATTATAGACAAATACGGATGTTTTTATTTACAATTTTTCTTCTGTTAGACTGTCTGCTATTCAAGACACTAAAGCTGCGGTTGCACTGTTATTTAACCCGAAGACGGGGATATGTTTTTCTAAATGTATTAGTGCAATATGGAAGCAAGAAACATGGTTAGAATTTTAACTGAAGCGTCGATGACACTTTCTGTGCCGATAACAATTATGCTACCAACACATTCTCTTTTCTAATAATCAGTGAAACGTTATGTTTTCAAATGGTGCCTCAGTTTGGAGAAATTATACTTTTATTTTCGGTACAGTTTCCGGTAATAATCTTTATTTTCTTTTTTTTTTTCAACAGTTATAAAATATTTGATGTAGAACAGAAGCGAAAATAAAAGAAATTAATTCCTGGTCTTTGTTTACAATTGGCGCCATACAGTCTTTAGCCTAGACAGCTATCATGAAATCAATACTTCAGTAGTATTTGGCTCAAAAGTAAAAATTGGGGAAAGAGAAGAAGGCGATTGGAATCGCCGGAGAGAGTATGAACTGGATAAAACATTACCAGTAACAAGAGGCATTCAGTTAGGCCCAGGCATGTTGCCAGCGAGGACACGTTGATTATTGTTATTTACTTTCTACTGGGATATTTTCAAAGGGTTGGCCACCTGGGGAAATCGGAGTGGGCTTTATATGCTCAAATGTTGAATTGTGTTGAATCAGTCAGTTATGTGCCATACATGATACACGCTTGCATGTAATGTCGCTAGTTACAAAAACAAAAATCCGTCTTCCTGACAACATTCCAAATCACCTTGAACCTCGCCGATGCTCTATCAAGTTGTTTCTCAAACGTTTTCTTATTTCAAGGCAAACTCGGAGAATATATGAAATTTTGGTGCGTATCTAACATTTTAATAAGTAAAGAATAGTTATAAAATTTGAAAATAGTGATGCTGTGGAATTCCCTTCCACATGTTTGCTTCCCCGACAGCTACAATCTCCAGGGGTTTAAATGTAAGATCAGTAGACACCTCCTAACACACTAACTCGCATCGATTTTCTCAAACACTCTTCCCATCTACCCAACCCTCACCCTCGGTATCCTTACCCGTCTATCACCCTTCTTCTGACATTTCTTATATCTAACTACTCTTTCTCTTCACCTTCCTTTATGTAACCCCCTGCGCAGTAGTGGCAGTGGAATGCCTTGCTTGGGGTAAAATGATTAAATTGATTTAATGTTTCATTTTAAACATTTCCTTGTATATTTAAGAATGTCTGTGTTAAACTTGTGCTTGATATGATGTGGAGATTTTTTTTTAATGTATGTATTCTATGACTTGAGGAAGGCAAAACAGGAAAAGGTTAATCTCTTCACGTTAAAGATTTCAAATCTGGTCAGTGATAATATGGGTAACTACTAGGGAATACCATGTGCTGTAAGTTTGGACACGCAGTAGTGTAATTGTAAATATGAAATTAAAATTTGAAAATAACTCATCCCTAAAATGTACCTAGGAACTTATGGAAAATGGATATACTAATACAGAGCTAAAAACCAGTGATTTTATCAATTATCTGTATACAAACTTAACCAGTAAGATCTCTTTTCTTCTTAACTATAATAGATAATACCTGAAAACATATAAAATAGCAGTAATAATGAACTTCTTAAATAGGGCACATCAAAATTCCTCCTCTCAATGAATATTTTTGAGCTGACTAAAGTACATAAAACAAATATTAGTCAACTGTAATTTTCCCAAATATATCATTCATCTTTTATTTTCTTTTTTTTTTATAATAATGTCGCGCCAAGCAAGGAATTTTACTGCCACTGTTGTGCAGGGGTTAAATAGGAGGAATGTTATGAGAAGGAATGAGACGTTTCAGGGGGTGTCAGGAAGAGAGTAGGAGAAGGAAGAGAATACTGATGAGATTGGGGTGGACGAAGAAAAAGCATGATAGGGAAGATGTAAGTTAGTGAGACAGGAGATGACTATTGACTTTACATTTAAATTCTTGGAGATGATTGGGAAAGCAAATATGCGGAATGGAATTCAACAGACGCGAAGTGCGAGAAAAGAAGCTGATGGAGTAGAATTTGCGTTTATAGTTTATTAGTTTCACAGTAAAAGCGTGGGACCTAGTTGCTAATCTTGTGGCTCGAGAAAATTCATATATAGGAGGTACCAGTGAGCTAAGTTCATCGGAGAAGAAGCCGTGAAAGTATTTGTAGAATAGACACAGGGATGCCACACTGCGTCGGTGAGAAAGCGACTGTATTCTAGCTGCCATGTCGAGATAGATCACATTACAGATTCTCTATTGGATTTGGTCGAGGGCACCTAAATGGATAGCAGAAGCACCCGACCAGATATGACAGCAATCTTCAATGCACGGGCGGATGATAGATTTGTATATGTGCAGGATTGTTTCGGACGGGAAAAACTTCCTGATCCTACACAGCGAACCGACTCTCTGAGCAGCGGATTGAGCTATGGATTCTATATAGTTATTCCTCTTGAGGTTTGATGTGAGAGTCAATCCGAGGAAACGCAGCTTTTTACTTTCAGGGAGAGAAGCCTGAGCCATGTTAATGGGCGGAAGGAACGATTGTCTGTGGTGGTTTTTAGATAGCAACTTCGTTTTGGAAGCATTAAATTTAACGAGCCATTTCTTAATCCAGTCCACAACGGATTGGAGGTTCTTTTCAAGCTCGGCAGCGAGGTTTGCTTTGTCAGCCTCGGTAGATTTTTGATCGAGACAGATGTCAAGGGCAACAGTTCGAGCTTCGCCGTTTTTGTCGAGGGCCTGGTGTATATATTCTGTGATGGACGTGAGCATATCAGCAGTAAACCTGGTGAAGCGGAAGCCATACTGTTTGACCGAGAAAAGTCTGTGGGCTGTGAGGTGTTGTACAAACTCGGCGTTAATGATGACTTCTAACACTTTGTCAAATATTGGTAGGAGGCTGATAGGGCAATAATTAGCGGAGTCAGAGGGTTCTCCAATGTTTTTATATATAGGAACCATGGAGGAGGATATCCGGCAGGCAGGAAAGCAAGAAGCAGAAAGGCAGTAGTTATAGAGTTTAGAGAGAACAGAGGAGAGTTCAGGAGCACATTTCTTTAGGACAATGATGGGTATTCCGTCGCCACCGCTCACCTTATGGGGGTCAAGCTTAGAAATTATTTTGGAGACCGTCGAGGGAGTAATTTGTATGTCAGACAGTTGGGCATGGGTTCGGAGAGGGAAGTATAGTACAGATACTCCAGACGAGTCCAGTGTCGATTGAGAGGAGAATCCGCGAGCGAAGCACTCAGCCTTGTCTTTTGAAGAGGTGAGGACCTCAAATTCGTTGATTAGAGGTGGGGGACTGACGGCTTACTGCTGTTCAACACGCTTTTACAGAGCCTCCAGTATTCTTTGGAGCCGAACTTACGGGATGCTATGCGTTGCTTCATTCTGGCTGCAAACTTCAGCTTAGCTCTATTAAGTACCTTCTTGCATTCAATGTGAGCCGAGGCAAAAAGGCGCCTGATGCGTGAGTCCGGTAAAGCCGAAAGAAGTGATTTCGGTGGGCGATGGCAGCTGAGCAGGCAGGGAAGAACCAGAGGGAGGAGTGGGATTTAAGTCTCTACTTTCTGGCAGGGATGAAAGCATCGATGCCATCCTTAACCCAAGAGGAGACCTCGGCCGCACAGTCTTTAACAGGAAGGCTAAATACTTTATTCCAAGGGACGTCACTCAGGAAATCGCGGAATAAGTCCTAATCGACTTTTTGGTAGCAGTAAGATATTCTGCTGGTTTGAGGTTCTTGGGTGGGGTGGAGGAGGAATTAGATACTGACGGAAACTAATGCATGGTCAGAGTTTCCAAGAGGGCAGAGTTGCTTGCTATTGCAAGAGTCAGGGGTGGAGGTAAAGCACAGATCTAATAGTGAGTCGTGTTCGTTAGGGTTATTACAAAAACGCGTGGGGAACTCCACCACGTGCGTAAGGGATTGAATGATAGAAAAATTCATAGTGTGTACACCAGCAAGATCTGTAACGGAGTTATCTGGCCACTCAGCATGATGGACGTTAAAGTCGCCAAACACAAATATATGAGCAGACGGGTGGGAGGAAATTGCGCTGTCGATATTATTGGAGATGCTGTCAAGAACGGAGCAGTCGGGATATGATGGGGAGAGGTAGAGAAAGAAGAGATAACTTACTGATTTTAGAAGGGAGAGACGAAAACACATATAAGAATGATGATTTCTCTTCTGTATTACGACTAGGAGTTTCATGCACTAAGCAATCATCAGGTGCTTATAATGAACTCGTCATGCAGTGTTCATAACAAGCACCTGATAATTGCATAGTGCATGAAACTCCTCGTCATGATATTAGTCAGTTAAGTGCCATACGTGATACACACTTTGGGCGTTCATGCCTCGTAAAAGACAAGATTGACAGGACAGAGAATCATCCCGTAGTAGGTTGCCATTGCTTTCTGCGGTAGACTGGTTGCCAGCCAAGGCTATAGAACCTAATCTGTCCTATTATTTAACCCATAACTGGAGGGAAGTCACGGATTAATAACTTCCCCAAGGGAATTTATGCGTTAGTGAATGTAAGGAATTCAACTGGAATTCGAACTGCTCCCCCCTGATTTGTCGTTCCGAGTCGATATCCACTACAGCACAACGCACATCCAAGTCGTGACATAAACGTAGGATAATATGTACATTTATGAACATCTACTTTATAGCTGTTATATAATATCGAGCACTCTTTTATTAACACCAGAAATCTAAATCTATCTAAACTTATTTATAAATGGAACTTTGTCTCTGTGTGTATCTGTTACCTATAGACTCCGAAACGGCTGAACCAATTTTCTTGAAAATTTACACAGTTGTACAATAAGCGTCTGCGAATGTTCTCAGCTAGGTTTTGTGTCGAGGTACTCCGGATAAATATCGAAAAATGAATAATCGAAAAAATCGGGTTATAGAAGGAATGGTCCGATTTTAATAAAAATTGATACACTCATAAACAAAGACATAACAAACGACATTCAGAAGTTTCAAGGTTGCAGTTCTTACAATAGTGCAGAAAATTGATAATATGTATATATATATATATATATATATATATATAAAAACGGCAAGATGTTTGTATGTGTGTGTCTGTTTATCTGCCTGTATGTATATTTTTTTCAGCCCTTTTATTTTAGTCTTTGCTTCGGGTTTGGCTCTAAGTAGGTATAATTGTAGTTCTTAGTCTCAGCCATGATACCATTTACTCAGAGGACTTATTTAGCCTTCAAAATTCAGTTTACGACGAAAAACACTTATTTGATATCGATACCAGGAAATCAAAATTTGACTTACATCCATTCATTTTTTTTTCAGTCTACGGTTTTGCTTTAACTGGAAACAACTATTGCTTTTTAGTCTTTCGTGACAATGTCCAAAGAGTCTGAGCTCCAGGACCATGCATTAGTTTTTAAACTTTCATTACACCCGAGCAACGCCGGGCTATCTAGCTAGTAAATTTATATTCGTGCGTATACTTTATGTGTGTGTGTGTGTGTGTGTGTGTGTGTGTTTGGCGAGATTTGAGTTGGAGGTGATCAATTATTCCCAACCTCTACCTGTAGTAATGGATAGTTCAGGAGATTACGAATGCAAGGTTACGAAGACAGGGGTATTATATTCTTTCTTTGCCCTCAGCAGTCACTATTTTCTGCACGTTAATGTTTGAAATCATAGCCAGGTTTCACGGTTGACAATGAAATTAACTGTTGTTGCTTTTAAGTGTGAATGCTGTCGCGGCAGGGTAGGTAGTTTTAAGAGGACGGTGTACTAAACGTATACTGTCATAGATAGAGTATTATACTAGACATTAGACCTTTTAGTCAGAATATCAAGTGATGGCACAAAAAGCAGGTATATTGATTCGTACATTTTCCTGCGTGAAAACAACTGCCTCATGTGAAATTCCAAACCGGTTTTCTGATTTCATTTAATCTACATCTCAGTCTTTTTCCATCTATCTCTGCCTTTATAACAATCTATCTGATTAGGCTCATATCTATCTATATCAGTCTATTTTTATCTATCTATCCCTTCATGCCTTTCTGATTCTGTTCATATCTATCTATCTATCTATCTATCTATTTTTATCTATCTATCCCTTCATGCCTTTCTGATTCTGTTCATATCTATCTATCTATCTATCTATCTATCTAACCTGTTAACACATCTTAGTCGAACATTTTAAAAAGTCATAAGCAACTTTGAATTGAGTTTCGATGTGAGGTCAGGAACTTAAAAAGTCCCCATGCACATCATTTGATCGATACTCATGTTTAAGTAGATATTCTGTTTTTAATTAAACAGTATTATATAGTTATATCTACCGGCCTGATTATTTACGATAAATGTTTATTACGAAAATGTGTGTCATTCTGCAGGATTCGAACCTGCGACCCCTATTCACATAGGGGAAGCTACCATGTGATCTGGCACGTCTTAAACTTCTCTACCACGAATGACATTCAGAAATATAAAAAAATAATGTTCAAACAAATCATTTCAAATAGTCGGTTGTTTATAACCAAGTTTCGTTAATCTTTGGTAATTTCCATAACAAGTTTACATTTCTTGACATTATGATACATTTCAGAGCAGATATAGTTATTGCGATATATCGAAAACTGTGTTATATAGGATTTATTAAAACATCGTTTAGACTGAATGTCATTCGTGGTCGAGAGGTCTAAGACGTGCCAGATCATATGGTAGCTTTCCCTATGTGGATAGGGGTTGCAGGTTCGAATCCTGCTGAATGACACACATTTTCGTATGAAAGATTTATCATAAATAATCAGGCCGGTTGTTATAAATATATAATACTGTTTAATTAAAAACAGAATACCTACTTAAAATATGAGTATCGATAAAAGATAATGTTCAAACAAATCATTTCATATATATATATAGATATATATATAGATATTCTAAACATATACTGTTAAATATAAGAGACAATGAATGTCTATTATGTTTAATCATGAACCGTTCTAAATATTATATTTTGGCTTTAATTTCAGGCGAAAATAAAGACAAAAATTCTCCAACATTTGGATAATTTTTTATTAAGTTGGTTCTAAGCTCTCGGCTCACATGAGCCATCTTCAGAGATGTTATAACATAATAGACATTCATTGTCTCTTATATTTAACAGTATATGTTTAGAAAATTATCTGCTGCCTCGATACACTATATATATATATATATATATATATATAGAGAGAGAGAGAGAGAGAGAGAGAGTAGGAGACAAAATATATATGTATAGATACACACACACATGAGAAAAACGCTTGTTGATAACACGTACATACTCAAACAAGAAAATAATAAGCAGAAACTAAAAATCCTCGAAGCACTCTACATTAAACAATTTAAACCTGGTTTGAATACAATCAATTTCGATATTTCCAATAACGTACTCAAATGTCTGTAATCAGACCAGGGACCACAACACCACTATTTTGTCACTGTCTTCGGCCATCCGCCACGGTAGGGATAGACTTATATTTCCAATTCAATTATCTTTATTGTTAATAGCTTAAATGTTCTATGTTTACCGTGTGTTAATATTTACTCTTTGATAATGGCTTATGTGAGCCGAAAGCTTAGACCCGATAAAAAATTCAACAAATACTGTGATTTTTTGTTGTCTTGCAACGACATCACCATCAAGTATATCAGACGGTATGAACGGATCCTACACAAAATTATTAGACAAAACTTGTCTATATTATTCAATGAAACCTGCATTAATATATATATATATATATATATATACGTTCTCTCTCTCTCTCTATATATATATATATATAATAAAGAGTGAGTGACAAGCAAAAAGAGAAGATGTATATATTAAAGACATAATATGAAAATCTCCTTGCGGGGAAACTGACAGTGCTAATCCCATGACCACTCTATGCCTGATAGAGGCAGTTATTGAGAAAACGATAGCGAGATAGTTTACAATTTTCTATGTGATAGAGAAAAATATCTTTAAGAAAGAAATGTGAGAAAGACTAAGAAGTTTATAAGTAATCCAATTGACTTGGCCAATAACCACATATTTGCAGATCGTCTTTGGGATTTAGATAAAGCGAAGAGACACCGACTGGCTTCTACTCTTAATGAGATTTTCCTCTCCAACCTTTCACTTAAAGTATGGTGGAAAGTCATCATCTTGATTATAACATTATCCGACCTTCTATTTACATGTAGTTTTCAGTTTAATTGTTCTTGCTGTTGGAGGTCTTTAACCGATGTTGTTACTCTTATTTGGTAAAACTTTCTGTTTTGGATTGTGTAGCGCCAGCCTATAGGCTCCAGTGATTGAATGTTTCTGTCAGACGGTTGGATTCATTCGCATGAAACCAATTTTTAATCATTGATATGAGAAAACGGTTGTATACAGTTGACAGTTAAGACATTTATGAACGAGTTGGACGCCACGTATAACAGACATATGTGAGTCTAGATCTGTCGAGGTTACTTAAGAACAAGACTCGAGTTCTATATATCTTTATATATTATTTATAGCCAACTCTCGTCAAGAAAAAGGAGAAAAATCTTGGAATGTTTTATTTGAAGTAGGTAGAGAGCAGTTTGAATAAAAAAAGAATATATATATATATATATATATATATATATATATATATTGACTTTATTTATAAATCATAAAACGGCTTCCGATATGTTTTCGGGAGACACTTCAGTTGTACGGTAATAGGCAAAAAACACCATTGTGAGCCTTTCTTTCATGTTTGTTATTTTAGGATTTTTATGAAGCAAACATTAGTTAGGAAAACAGAATTTCCGATATATATTAAGAATTTTTTTTTAACAAGCTTGTAGTATAGAAAACGCTTTTTTTTCAGTAGAATACTTCATGGAATACTAAGCCAGCGGGAATGGAAGGGAAAACTAAATTGTATATTAGAACTTGAAACTTTACTTTAAAAAAGTGGAATGTTATGATATGGATGATAAAAACGGAATGTTTCAACATGGCACGTTCTGTGCGAGGAATAAATTCAAATACCTAGAAAAGAGTAGAAGGAGAAGTAAAAGTAGGTGAATGAAATAAAGAAGCAAGGAATTAAAATTTAAGAGGAAAAGTTCAGTGGTGAAAATCAAGAGTGAAAAAATTAGGTCTTGCGAAATAACAAGGAACGAAAAGGAACCATGCGACAAACGAATTTCAAGAAAGAACGTGTGACTGAATACATGAAATCCAGACAAAAATATTAAATGATAGAATGCAAAGAACAAACGTTACAAAAGAATGAAATATTAAGGAGAAAGTCAGTTAAGTGCCATACGGGAAACACGCTTGGGCGATCATGTCTCGAAAGAGACATGACTGACTGGGCAGAATATTTACCAGCAGTAGATTGCCATTGCTTTCTCTGGGAGACTGGTTGCCAGACAAGGATATAGAACCCAATCTGTTCTGCTATTTAACCCATAACTGGAAAGAAGGGACGGATTAATACCTTTCCCAAGGGTATTTGTGCGTAAGTGAATGCATTGGATTCAGCTGGCTCCCCAATTTCTTGTTCTGAGCCGATATCCACTGCAGCACAACGCACATCCCAGGAGAAAGAATGAGATGAAAAATTCAAAAGCCATGAACAAAATAAACATGAAGAATGTAAAAAAAGACAGTGAGAAAAATGAAAAAGAAAGCAAAGCAACTTGAGTATTAACTTATTTTCAAATGTCATATTTTACCATGAAAAAAAAATTAAAATCCGGAAAAAAGAAAGAAAAGATAAAGATAAAGATGTACAACGACAAGGAGAAAAATGAGAAAGGAAAGGAAGAAGGTAATGTTATAAAATGCAGAATATTCATCGAATTTATAGAATTGTTGTTATTTATAATCGTAGTTGTACACAAAATTCATAAAAACGGGGAAGAATTTTAGAATATAACTATAAAAGCAAGAAATAAAATAAATAACAAAATTCAGATTGAGACAAGGTAAGAAGAGAAGAGAAAAAATATTTGAACAGATAAGATGAAAACATGGAACGGGTGAAACGTTTTACGTCATAAAAAAACTTGAAGAAAAGACGAGAACGATATCGAGAATGAAGGTCTATTTGATATATATATATATATATGTATATATACATATATATATATATATACACACACACACATACATACATATATATATATATTCATAGACATATATATAAATATACATATACACACACACATAAATATACATACAAAAATACACACACATATATATATATATATATATATATATACACACACATATATATATATATAAACACACACACACATATATATACATACTTACACACACACATATATATATACTTACACACACACACATATATATATACTTACACACACACATATATATATACTTACACACACACACACACATATATACTTACACACATATTTATGCTGACACAGACATATATATATATATATACTTTCGCACACACACACACACATATATATATATACTTACACATACATATATATACTTACACATATATATATATATATATATATACTTACACATACACATATATATATATATATATATACTTACACATACACATATATATATATATATATATACTTACACACGCACATATAGTTACACACACACATATATATACTTACACACACACACGCATATATATATATACTCACATATATATATATATATATATATATATACTCACACACACATATATATGTATACTCACACACACATATATATATACTCACACACACATATATATATACTCACACACACATATATATATACTCACACACACATATATATATACTCACACACGCATATATATATATACTCACACACGCACATATATATATTCACACGCACACACATATATATATACTCACACGCACACACATATATATATACTCACACGCACACACATATATATACTCACACGGACACACATATATATACTCACACACACACACATATATACTCACACACACACACACATATACTCACACACACACACACATATACTCACACACACACACACATATATACTCACACACACACACATATATACTACACACACACACACATATATATATATACTCACACACACACACATATATATATACTCACACACACACACATATATATATATACTCACACACACACATATATATATATACTCACACACACGCACACATATATATATACTCACACACACACATATATATATATACTCACACACACACACACATATATATATATATACTCACACACACACACACATATATATATATACACACACACATATATATATACTCTCACACACACACATATATATATACTCTCACACACACACATATATATATACTCTCACACACACACGTATATATATATACTCTCACACACACACGTATATATATATACTCTCACACACACACGTATATATATATACTCTCACACACACACGTATATATATATACTCTCACACACACACACACATATATATATAGATAGATAGATACATACATACACATATACATAGATACATACACACACACACATATATATATATATATATATATAGATAGATAGATACATTCACATATACATAGATACATACACACACACACATATATATATATATATATATATAGATAGATAGATAGATAGATAGATAGATACATTCACATATACATAGATACATACACACACACATATATATATATATATATATTGGAAAGGAAATGGGATTGAAATATGCAAAGAAACGAAAAGATATTTGAATGAGATTTTTCAGAGAAAGTGGATAAAATGCCAGGCGTTTAACAAAAACAGAACTAGAGAAAAAGGCAAAGAAAAAGAAAAGATGGGCATAAAATCAATAACAGAAGGAGGATTATTAATGAAATAACTAATATATTTATCATAAAAACTACAAAGAAGAAAGAGTAATTAAAACAGAAGGAGTAGAAAGAAAAAGGGGAGAAGAAAAATAAGTACATTAATGATATTTAAAGTAAAATAAAAACGAAGAAAAGATATAACAAAATAACGTAAAGAAGAATAATATAATAAATAAGTTTATCAGAAAAAAGAACTGCTACAAGACGAAAAACAGGTAGGAGTGGAAAAGGAAAAAATAAGGAAACAAACGAGTCTATTAAAGACAATTATGTTAAAATCATATTTCAGCATTAAAAGAAAAACAATGACGAAAAAGAACATAGAATGACAGACCGAGAAATATAAAAGGAGGATAAAAGATGGAAGTGATTAAAGTAATTAGAAGAAAGGTACGCATAAAAGAAGGAAAAAAGTAAAAGATAGAATGTATGACAGAAGGAAGAAAAAAAATGAAAGGAATGAAAATATGAATGGAGTAAATGAACGTTAATATAAATAAAAACACTATAACATTTATCAGAATGGAAAGGAAAGGAAAGAAAGAAAAAAGAAGGGGAGAAAATGAAAGAAAAATCAAAAAAGAAAGAGAAAAGGAAAAAGGAAATAAAAATAGATATCGTAAATGGAGGAAAAATCTAAAGAAAAAATAGTGTAAACGAAGAAAACAGAATAAACGAAGGAAATAAAGAAAAGGAAATTAAGAAAACATAAAAGAAAGCGAGGAAAGAAAGAAAGCAAAAATAAAGATGGTAAACGAAGTAAAGAAAAAAAAAACGAAACAGAAAAAATTTTAAAAAAAGGGAAGGAAATAAATAATAATTAGCGAGACAATATTTGTATTTTAATATACAATGAAAAATTTGAAATATAAAAGTTTAAAAATTCGTTCTTTTGGGTTTTGTTTCACAGCATATCAACCTCTGTGAGTTATTTAATGCCAAATAATTTGGCATTTTAAGGTATTTTTTACGTTCAGTTTTAGTGAGAAGGTTGATTTAGCCAGATTTTGATGAAAAAGGTGTTTTTTTTATATTTTTTTCTATAATATATGAAATCTAAAGATGTCTTCTTGTTTTGTATTCAAAAATGTATTGCTAATAATTTTTTTCTTTCAAAAATGTATATTTTTCTATACAAGTCTATTTTTATACTTTCATTATGTTTTGACCCAACATTTGGGGTTAATTATTTTCTAATAGCTGGGACTCTATCATGTGCTACCACTCTGGGTCTGGGTGGACCTGGGAACAGCAGCAATTAAGAGGTGGTTCCATGCTCATCGCAACCTTGAAATCAGAGGCCTTGCTCTCGGATGCAAGTGGGTCTCCTAAACCCTGCTTTACCATCCATTTACTCAAGCCTATCAAGTGGGTCTCCTAAACCCTGCTTTACCATCCATTTACTCAAGCCTATCAAGTGGGTCTCCTAAACCCTGCTTTACCATCCATTTACTCAAGCCTATCAAGTGGGTCTCCTAAACCCTGCTTTACCATCCATTTACTCAAGCCTATCAAGTGGGTCTCCTAAACCCTGCTTTACCATCCATTTACTCAAGCCTATCAAGTGGGTCTCCTAAACCCTGCTTTACCATCCATTTACTCAAGCCTATCAAGTGGGTCTCCTAAACCCTGCTTTACCATCCATTTACTCAAGCCTATCAAGTGGGTCTCCTAAACCCTGCTTTACCATCCATTTACTCAAGCCTATCAAGTGGGTCTCCTAAACCCTGCTTTACCATCCATTTACTCAAGCCTATCAAGTGGGTCTCCTAAACCCTGCTTTACCATCCATTTACTCAAGCCTATCAAGTGGGTCTCCTAAACCCTGCTTTACCATCCATTTACTCAAGCCTATCAAGTGGGTCTCCTAAACCCTGCTTTACCATCCATTTACTCAAGCCTATCAAGTGGGTCTCCTAAACCCTGCTTTACCATCCATTTACTCAAGCCTATCAAGTGGGTCTCCTAAACCCTGATTTACCATCCATTTACTCAAGCCTATCAAGTGGGTCTCCTAAACCCTGATTTACCATCCATTTACTCAAGCCTATCAAGTGGGTCTCCTAAACCCTGATTTACCATCCATTTACTCAAGCCTATCAAGTGGGTCTCCTAAACCCTGCTTTACCATCCATTTACTCAAGCCTATCAAGTGGGTCTCCTAAACCCTGCTTTACCATCCATTTACTCAAGCCTATCAAGTGGGTCTCGCACTACTTTCACCTGTCTCCCTTTCCTTCTATCCGCCCTGTGAGTATTAAATTTTCAAGGCCCGCCTTCCTCATTGCGTTTCCTAGGAACCTCATCTGTCTCTTCCTGATGTTTTCTCCTTGTTGGCATCCTCTCTAACACCTTATAGTTGCACGAGTGCTCAATCTATGGTATCCTTAGCATCTTTCTCTAAAACCACATTTATACTGCCTCAAGCCTCTCCTTCATCCTTGATGAGATCGTCCGACATTCACTTCCATACACAAAGACAGATAACAGAAAATATCCATTACTCTTTTCTTTGTTTCCAATGAGATTTTTCTGGATCTTAGTACTGTGTTGAGCATCTGAATTGTCTTAGGGACGCCAATGCGTCTTTGGATCTCCATGTCACACGTTCCATCCTCTGTCAGAACACTTCCCAAGTATTTAAATTTATTTACTTATATTTCAGTTTCTCCGACTTGTAGTTGGTATATTTGGCTTTTAACACGTATTAGCCTAGGGAAACAATCTTGAGCGTTGTTCATTCCTACCAGTTTATTACTTCGACTCCAGGCTACTCGTGCATATTTACTGATTCCTTTACTGTATTATAACCGGGAAAAATGGTGTCTTCATGTGACTATGAATGAGAGAAAAGAATGGGTGAGTCCCGACAAGCAGGTAACAACCAGAACAAAGCCAGCGTTGCATTTGGTTGGATTGGCAAGGACTAAATACTATGAAATGCTTCAAAGAAACCAAACAGTCAATGCTAAGCTCTACAAGATGTTGAACAAAAGAACAAACTCAAAGAGGCAATTCAGCTTGATAAAAACTTGATTGGTGATACAGTGGGATCATCCACCATGACAATGCTCGCCCTCACATTGTTAACATGAGCAAACATGCATGCAACTAAAGAGCCCGGTTGGGAATTTCTGACAACTATCATATGTTTCTGATTTAACCCCCTACGATACAGTTGCCAATGCTTGTAAAAAAAACATTTAAATTGTTTTCAAAAATGTATATTATTTTTTGTTAATTCAATTTGCTAAAATGTAAATAAATTTTATTAAATTTAGCAAATACTTTGAAACAATGTTTAAATATATTGTTGTATATTTGTGAAACAATTTTTTCGATGAAAAGTGAATTTCAGTATCTTAAGTTTAAAATATACCAGAAACAAATTATAGCTTTGCGTCAAAAGGAAGCGCGAACATAAAACGTGAAATTAGGATATGAAAATAGTTATGAGAAAATAAGTATTTAGATCCAATTGTCAGCACAACTTTCAAACTGAATTACGAACTAAATTAAAGATGTATCCAATATCGTTAATGAGTTAACTGGCTCTATTTGAAATTGCTTGTAACGAACGATTGGGAAAGAGTAATACTTGATTCAGATACTGAAGAGGAACTGACCGAGGTACGAAAAATATCAGATTTATAATTTGATTAAACTTTGGAGATATATCTGTCGGAATGGGAAAATATACAGGGCGTTCATAAAGTTCGTTTGCACTTTGTCTTTGCGATAGAAATAATTTGTAAAAAGGATTAGAAAGTGAATCTATATTTTCTTAAAGTTTTATTGAAATTTTATTTAGGTTTCTACATGTCCTCCATCATTAGCAATACAAAAGGTAATACGATTTTGCAGTTCACTGAAAACATTTGCCAAATGATTTACAGTAATGCCTGAAATCACATTAGCTGATTTAACTTTCAAATTTTCTAATGAAATAGGATTGGTTGGTTGCATACACATGTTCTTTTTCACATATCCTCATAAAAAGTCTAATGGAGTCTAATCTGACGAATGTGGAGGCCAATAAAATGGTTCACCTATTCCGATCCATCTGTTAGAAATTTCCTGATTTAGAAACTGTCTTACACGCAGAGCAAAGTGACAAAAAGCTCCATCTTGTTGAAACACTGTATTATCTTTCAAGTTTAATTGTTCAAGCTCTCTTTCTACAAATTATTTCTATCAGAAATACAAATAAAGTTATACTTTTTTAAAGTTCTCACGGACTTTATGGACACCTTCGAAAGCTTGTGATTTTATATATGAATGAAACCTCGTTCTAGTCAAAGAATTTATTTAAAATTTAAATGTAGTTTTTTATCGAGATCATTCTTTTTTGATGACATGGTTAAATTTGAGAAATACGTCTAAATAGTATTTTTTCAAATTGTCTTGTATGTTTATCACTGATCAATTAAAAGTTCTCGTTTTTGCATTGTGACATTACTTATTGTATAAAACTGATATTGAACAATCCAGTAAATCAGAATCGCAAATATCAAATGAATTAACTCAAAATTCAATAAAAGTTCGCGGTAAGTGTTTGATGGGACGAGAGTTTTTTTTAATACCATTTTCCCCTGAGAATTTTTGAGACATGTAATTCATATCGTTAGATAAACCATTTTGAAAGTGAGCCATCAAAAGTCAAACAAACTGCGTTTTAACTCCGTATTTTACAAAGATAATTTTTTAACATGATTAGAAACATTTTTATAAAATGTCATAAAGTTGAGTGAATGTGAGACTATATTCCATTTCAAGTAATCTTATAACCTCTTTTCTACGTTAAGCATCTCTTTCAAGCAAGCATGAATGTCTCCAATCAAAAGGAAATTGAAAAAGTCTTCAAGTAATTTATTGCGTGGGAGGGACAGCGTTTTGCCGCATGTAAAATTGCTGTTTTTTTCTATATGTCGTTTCCATACGTCAGCACTTTTTCTGTGAGTAGAACAAATAATGGCAAAAGCTCAATTGTTTTAAATCATCGAGAGAGAGAGAGAGAGAGAGGAGAATATTCCATTCATAAATAAGAAAATGGGTGAGATGAAAAATGAAAACAATCAAATCGGAAAACTAAAAAGAAAAGATGAGAAATATGTGGAGTTTAAAGATTAGAAAAACTAAGATGAAGCACCAAAAGAAAAAAAAAAGAAGAAAAGCTAAGTTAAAAATTTGAAAAAAAGCTAAATTTAAAAAATAAAAGGAAATAATTTATAGCAGGTATGAGCGGATTCTCCGTGATGACCAGGCGAAGGTCACAAATAGAGAATTAAATGAATGTACGCTCTTTGATTCTTGTTTATCTATGCAGATGACACCACCATCTTCTCCCGTCTCAATATGAAATCTGCCAGAGCTGAAAAAGTAAACCTCGCTTCAGTTCATAGAAAAGACCTACTATCTGTGATGGATTGGGGTAAGAAATGACTCGTAAATTTGAATGCTTCCAAACAAAGCTGATCTTCTTTAAACACCAGGGAGAAGCTTTCCTACCTTCTACCATTATGGATCATGCTAGTTTCCCTGAAAGCAATACACAGAGCCTACTCGACTTTACTCTCTCGGCCGAACTCAAGTGAAACGAATACATCGAATTAAAAGCAGCATCAACTGCTAAGATTTCTAAATTTACCGTTCGTCCGTGCATTGAATAGTGTTATCAAATCTGGTCAGGAGTTCCTGCTATTCATTATGAGGTTACTCAACAAAATTCAACGAAGGATCTTTTACTTTTTTTTTTTTAATATAATCATATCGCCCCAAACAGGGCATTTTACTGCCACTGTTTTTCAGGGGGTTACATAACGAAGATTATGAAAAAGAGTGACAGGTTATAGGGGGTGTCAGGAAGTAGATAAGAGAAGGATGAGAATACTGATGAGAGTTGAGTGGACGGATAAAGAAGTATGAGAGAGAGGATGCAGGTTAGTGAGATAGGAGATGACTATTGACTTTACATTTAAATTCTTGGAGATTATAGCTGTCGGGAAAACAAGTAAATGGAAAGGAATTCTACAGGTGGGAAATGCAAGAAGAGAAGCTGGTGGAGTAGAATTCGCGTTTACAATTTATTGGTTTCACAGTAAAAGGTTAGGATCTAGTTACTAATTTGTGGCACGAGTAAATTTATATATAGGGCGCACTAGTGAGCTAATTTCATTGGAGCAGAAACCGTGACAGTATTTGTAGAAGAGACACAGGGAAGCCACATTGAGCCGCTGAGAAAGTGACGGTATCCGAGCTGTCAAGTCAAGAACTATCACATTACAGGGTTTCAGCTGGATCTTGACATGAACAGGAGCACCCGACAAGATATAGTAGCAGTATTCAATGCACGGTCGGATGGTAGATTTATATATGTCCAGGATTGTTTTTGTTGATAAGTGTTATTCGGAGTTCTTTGTTGAAAACAACGCTTAAGAAGTGGTATGTTGTCTTTAAATGCGGTCATACAGACACAAGAATCGCTGATTGCTCAGGTCACCCACAATCAGCAGATGTCCCGGAAAACACCAAAAAAGTCCATAAAATCGTTTTGGCTGATCGTAAATTGAAATTGCATGAAGATAGTCAATATTTGAGTAGATATTCCGTTTTCTAATCAAACAGTATATTCATATATTTATTTCTACCGGCATGATTATTTACGATAAATTTTGTAGGAAAATGTGCCTCATCCTGCAGGATTAGAACCTGCAACCCTCATCGACATAGGGGAAGCCACCATTGATCTGGTGCGTCTCAGACCACTCGACTACGAATGAGACTAACTTAAACGAAGTCAAATCAAGTTTATATAACACAATTTTCGATTCTACGTAAATAACCATTCCTGCTCTGAAAAGTATCGTAATGTCAACAAATACAATGTTAAGGAAAATCCCGAAGATTAACGAAATGTTTTTAACTGATATATTTAATTTATTTGGTCGAACATTATTTTATAATCGATACTCGTATTTGAATAGATATTCCCTTTTTAATCAAACAGTATATTTATATATTTGTTTCTACCGGCCTGATTATTTACGATAAATTTTGTTATGAAAATGTGCGTCATTCGACAGGATTAGAAGCTCCGACGACTATCAACATGGGGCAAGCCACCAATTGATCTGGAGCGTCTTAGACCACTCGAGCACGAATGGTAACACAGACTAGACGAAATCAAATCAACACATTTTTGGATTCTACGCAAATAACCATCTCTGCTCTGAAATGTATTGTAATATCAACAAATATAAATATAAAATGTTACGGAAAAACCCGAAGATTAACGAAATGGGTTTTAACAAACGATATATTGAAATTATTTAACGTAAATAATCAGGCCAGCAGAAATAAATATATAAATGTACTTTTTGATTAAAAAACAGAAATGTCTACTCAAATACGAGTATTAAAAATAATGTTCAAATAAATAATTTCAGACATATATATATATATATATATATGTATGTGTGTGTGCACGTGCAATGTGGCGGAGCTTTGAACGATGTAATTATGAAAAAGAACCTAGACATTATATATATATATATATATATATATATATATTTTTATAAAAGTCAAATATTTCGCTTTTTTTTTTCATCTACGGTGGCGTGTGAGCAGATACAATAAAGCCAAATTGAGTTGACCCGAACTCCAAACTGACGGAGCGGACATTCAAAATAAATCAAAGCGCACGTAGTACCATTTATCTTGATTTATTGCTCCTGTTTGCTTCGGTAAACACTGTCATTTATTAATTATTAGACCTGTGAGTAACGAGCGTTAAATATATATCGTTATTGTAGTGGAGACAGAGGAAGACGTGCGAGGGCTTTGGAAACAATGCTTAATTTACAACAATCGTCCGGTCACCATTATTTATTGCTTGATGTACGAATACTCATGATCTTGAGTGCAGAATCGATTTGTATGAACCTCACAGGAAGACTTGTCTCTATACGTTACTTGTAGGGAAAAATATTAATATTTAGTGTTTATGATTAAACTTCTTCTTTCACGACCCACTATCGCTGGTGGCATTTAGCACGCTTTCTCCTGTAATATCTCGCAACCCCCGTTCTGTCATCCACCTACTCAGGCACTTCAAATATGTTATCCACTGCTTTTCACTGTCTCTTTTCCCCTCTATCTGGCCTGTTAGTATCTGGTTCTCCAAGTCCTCCTTCCTCATTGCATGTCTCTGGAACTTTAGCTGTCTCTTCGTGATGCTCAGTATTAATTTATTTTTCGTTTCCATCCTTTCCAAAACCTCATCATTGCTCACAGGCTCATTCCTCGATATCTGGAGCATCCACAGAACGCCAGTAAACCTTTTTTTAATCATTTCACCCCAAGCAAGACGGTACCGCCACTGATGCAAAGGGGGCTACATAAGAGTAAAGTTTCAGACAAGTGGAGTGTAAAGAGAAAGACGGACCAGTTACAGGGGGTGTCAGCGAAAGGGCAAGAGGAGGATGGAAACACACACCTGTGAAGACAGTTGGGAAGAAAGAGAGAAAAGAAAAGAACAATATATATATATGTAGAAAGAACTGGCGTATAGTGGATAAGAGGTGAGTATTTAGATATCGTTTAAATTCCTGGAGGTTGTAGCAGTCAGGAATACAGATATATGGAATAGTGTTCTATACGCGGGAAGTGCGAGAAAAGAAGCTGATGGTGTAGAATTGTCCGCTACATTTGGTTGACCTAACTGTAAATGGGTGGGATCTTGCTGCCAGTCTGGTTGCACGAGTAAATTGTTGTGGCGAGGGCACCAGTGACTTAAGTTTGTCGGAGCAGAAGCCATGAAAATATTTGTAGAATAGACAGAGGGAAGCCACATATGGCCGGTGAGAAAGTGGCTGGGATCGAGCTGCCAAGTCGGGAAATATCACATTACAGATTCTCCTTTGGAGCCTGTCGAGGACACTGAGATGAACAGCAGGGGCGCCTGATCATAACGATATTGAAAATATAAAATTTCTTAGTTGAACAAAATTTAAGATCAGCATAAAGATAAAGACAGGGAAATAAAAATTAGTGTCGAAAAAAAAAATTAATATGACCATGCTTAAGTGGCAAATCTTTTTATTAAAACTTATGAAAGATGATCGTCGAAAGACTTTAGATAATGAGTAAAAACCTATTATGTTTCAATCAATTTACCAAAAAACAGGCAATACAAACACAACGGCGCACGGAGTTAATGAGTTTGAGAGCTTATGAGATAAAAGAAAGCATCTCAAAGGCGAATACGTATTTTATTGAATATCTAGCGCTAAATTCTATGTAATTTCGGTTGGCTGAATACGAATTTCCACTCGGTTTGGCACTATAAGGCCCTGATTTTGTCAATAGACTATTTGCCATTTTGCAAATTATTCAAATTAGGACTAAAAAAAAAAATCATTTTTTTTTCAGATTTCGTTAATACACGCAGTTCACACTACAATAAAATTACTTTATAACGATATCAGTCAGTCAGTTAAATGCCATACGTGAAAAACATATGGGCTATCATGTCTCGAAGGAGACATGACTGACTGAAAAGAAGATTATTCCGAAGTTTTTTGCCATTACTTTCTGCGGTAGACTGGTTGCCAGCCAAGGCCATAGAACCCAATCTATCGTGTTATTTTACCCATAACTTGAGAGAAGAGACGAATTATTAGCTTTCTCACGGATAATAGCGCGTAAGTGAATGCAAGGAATTGAACTGGAATTCAAACTCGGCTCCTCGATTTCTCGTTCCAAGCCGATATCTGCTGCATTACAACGCACATTTTAACGATGAAAATGATTAAAAATAATGGATGCGAAACTTCATCTGTAGAAATTTTTGAAAGGCGTCTCACAGAAGTACAAAATTATCTCCTTTATAATAAAGACCGTTATCTCTCTCTCTCTTATTATATATATATATATATATATATATATATATATATAGAGAGAGAGAGAGAGAAAGAAAGAGAGTTATCCCTCCTGTCACGCTCCCAGACACAGTGCCGGCTCTTTACTACTAGTTATTAAAGCCCTTTACTACTAGTTAAAACATATTAATTATGTCAGGTTTTCGCCTTTTAACAGTGCCATATTTTATTTTTTGGCAATAATTACGTTGTCGAGTAGTGAATAATATATATATATATATATCCTCTCTATTATAATAAAGATCGTTGTGTACTTATTAATATAATTTATATACATAATACATTCCCCTCCTCTCACGCGCAGAGGTTTGAATTATTTTTCTCTTTTATGCCTTAATGTAAATTACTCAATCATAGGTACATCAGTATATATGTTGCAGTCATTTTAGACAGCATATCGAAAAAAAAAAAGCCATTTCTTTAAGGCACAGGCCAACTCGTCTGTGTGTGTGTGTGTAATGTATTTCGGTATATATATGTGTATTCATGCTTGTTGAAGTGTGAATATCTATAGATAAAACAAACAAAAAACAATCAGGTTTATTTTCTATTTTTTTAATTTATCGTGCTTGATAGATTGCTGGACTGTTTTAGCAGTATTTTAAGGTATTTAAATTCCTTAGTCTATAAACACTCTGAAATATGAACAGAAAAATTTGTTTAAATAGTAACTTATGATGAGATAGGTACTTACAATCTATGCAGTTCAACTAAAAACACGGATGAGGAGGTGCAATATAATTTACGTTTAATTAAATCAACTGTTAAATTCCGATGACAAAATTACACACTAAATCATGCCAATTCAAAATTACCTTAATTACCAAGCTTATTTACCTGGTTAACTCCATAAACGAGTCGCTTTTATATTTTTTAATTGTCCTTCTGGAATATTCTACAGAAAACATGTTTGCTCAAGAAAATTCTTTAATTCTATAATATTTTAGCCTAATTCACTCATATTAAATTTGGTTAAAAATGACAAAATTAAAATTATTTTAAGGTGCTATATATAAAAGTATACAAAATACAACCACATCGTAATAATAGGGGTAGATACCTTGATAAACCGCTAGTTGCATAATAAGTAATTGTAAAAAGACTTAGAGAGTGTTGAAAAACAAACCTTTTTATGAATAAGACGAAAGGGGTATTGAGCAAAATCAGGATTTGATATAGTAAAATCGAATAAAAATTCATGCTCAGCGCACCCAGATTACAGAGAACTATCAAATATAATTCAATAAAACAAAATGAAATTTGTTTCAGTGTTATTAAGAACAAGAATTAATAGAACAGAAAATAAAAATCGGTATCGCATTTAATGTTTACATAATAAAACTTGACTGGAAAGTAAAAGCCCTAAGAGAAATCCACAAGTGCGAGAAAAAAAAAAAACAACTGTTAGCATTACGGTTACGTCTAGCCATTTCAGCTGTAAATTTATGAGACCTTGTCGACAATCTATTTTTCTTCGCCTTCTTTATGTGCCGTTTCCCTCCAGGACGTAGCCGATCATGGACTTCCATTTTTGTCGTTCTTAATAATGTTCCTTGTGTTATCTCTCGCAAACACCGCTCCACCATCCATTTTCTCAAGCCCATCAAACATGTCTCGCGCTGCTTTTCCCCCTCTCTCTCTCTCTCTTTCCCCTCTATCCGTCCTGAGAGTATTAGATTCTCCAAACCCTTCTTCCATATCCCAGAAACCTCAGCTGTCCCTTCCAGATGCTAAATATAAGTTCGTTTTCATCCTTTCCAGCACCCTGTCGTTGCTCATGCGCTCGGTTGATGGTATGCTTACTATCATTTTATAGAACCCCATTTATTTTTCTTCAAACCTCTTCTTATCCTTAAAGAGATAGTCTAGCATTCGCTCTATTACTGCATTTAAATAAAAAAAGCCTAGTAATATTTATTTTGTAAGATACAAATATTTGGCACAAGGCAAAAAGCAGGATGGGAAACGGATGTTCTTATTCTGTCTTATAATTAAAAGTAGCTAACCACAATTTAGTTAGTTAAGTGCCATACGTGATACACGCTTTGGGTAATCATGTCTCGAATTAGACATGACTGACTGGGCTGAAGATTATCCTGCAGTTGGTTGCCATTGCTTTCTGGGGTAGATTGATTGCCGGCCAAGACTATAGAACCCAATCTCTCCTGTTATTTAACACATAACTGAAGGGAAAAGACGGATTAATACCTTCCCTTAAGGGTATTTGTACGTTAGTGAAGGCACCATATTCAGCTGGAATTCGAGCTCGGCACTTTTCCGTGGTCTAATTGTTAGCAAGCTTATCTCGCTAGATCAATTACGATTGAATACGGAGTTCTAGCCTCAATGGATGTTTTACACTTCCAAATGTGTTCCAGTTTCGCTTAGAAAATCACAGGATCTTTCGACGTTGTGTAATGTTTCAGTCAGTTAAGTGCCATACGTGATCCACGCTTTGAAAGAGACACTTTTGACTGGGCAGAAGATTATGTCGCAGTAGGTTGCCATTGCTTTTTGCGGTAGACTGGTTTGCCGGCCAAGGCTATAAAACCCAATCTGTCCTGTTATTTAACCCATAACTGGATGGAAAAGACGGATTAATACCTTTTGCAAGAGTATTTGTGCGTAAGTGAATGCAAGAAATTAAACTAGAAATAGAACTCGGCACCTCCGACTTTTCATTCCGAGTCGATATCCACTGCACCACAACGCACATCCCCAATTACAGTTCCGTTATTCTTTACATCAAAATAAAACATTCATGTTTAGCATTCATAATACAACAACTATAATACCTCAAAGCATAAGACCCTTGTTCGTACCAGTTCCCATATGTAAAATGTGTGTGTGTGAGGGATTAAATAACAACATTTATAACTGAAGCAATTGTGAATATTGACAATAATTATTATTTATGCACAAAAATCTAAACAAATAGTGTTGGTAATAACCCGACAATCCTTACCAAGTAGGAAAGGTCATCAGTACAATTCCTATGAAAGTATTTATAAAAAAGACACAATAATGCTTCGTTACGGCGTGGATAAAGTGGTTATATTTTATAATCATTTCACCCCAAGCAAGGCAATACTGCCACTGGTGCAGAGAGGGTTACATGAGAGATGACAGATGAGAAAGAGGAACATTTTGCATGGGATGTCTGAGAATGGATAAGAGAAGGATGACTTGACTTGAAGAATTGTAAAAGATTAGAGTAGAAAATGAGAAGAACATGATACATCATTTACCTGACAACCCTTGTGAGTCGAAGAGATAAAAGATGGCAATTGAACAAATTCAACAAACGGGAAGTGCGAGTAAAGAAGCTGATGAATTAGAAGTTGCGATTACATTTGATCGGTTTTACTGCAAAAAGGTGGGACATAGTTGCTAGTCTTGTAGCTCGAGTAAATTTCTGCGGAGGGGGCACTCGGGAGCTAAGCTCATCGAAGCAGAAACCGTGAAATTTTAGTCCATGATCCACAACATTTCAGATGCTTCTTTATATTTTATATCAGTCAGTCAGTTAAATGACATACGCGATACACTCTTGGGCGATCATGTTTCTTCGAGACATAACTGACTGGGCAGAAGTTTTGTCCCGCAATAGGTTGCCATTACTTTCTGCAGTAGACTGGTTATCAACCAAGGGCATAGAACCCAATCTGTCCTGTTATTTAACCCTTAGCTAGAGGGAAGTGAAGGGTTAATATCTTTCCCAAGGTATTTGCGAGTAAGGGAATACAATGAATTCAACTGGAATTCGAACTCAGCTACTCATATTTCTCGTTTTGACTTGATATCCACTGCAGCACAATGAGCATTTATTTTATATAAAAGCTCTAAATTCATAGAAGAAACATCAGATTTAATGTGACTACTATATTTAATGTATGGACGAATGGAAAAGTTATAACTAAGATGGATACTGTCGATACTAGCTTGACACAGTGAACTTAATTTCTTAGTAGCAGACATAGTAGTTGAGTCAATATAATCTTTTCACTTCATGCCAACGGAAAGTTTTAACCTGAAAAGCCGCAATTATTCACACGCCTGAAGGTTAGAATCAGCCATGGTGATATTAAAATTAACAAAAAACGTTTCTTTCTCTGTTAACAAGCAATTGTAGTCCATTGGATCAGCTGCCAATTTAACCTTATCGATCTCTGTGCTAATATCAGACACAGAAAGGAAACTACAAGACATCCTTCAGAAGGTAGCTGAAAAGAGTGACAAGAAAGGACTTCAAATAAACTACAAGAAAACTGAATGCATGGTTATCAGTAAAACAGGCACCCCAATATGCCAAATACAAGTCGGGCATACCCAAATCAAGCAGGTCAGTCAGTTAACTGCCATACGTGATACACGCTTGGGCGATCATGTCTCGAAAGAGACATGACTGACTGGGCAGAAGATTATCCCGCAGTAGGTTGCCATTGCTTTCTGCGGTAGACTGGTTGCCGACCAAGGATATAGAACCCAGTCTGTCCTGCTATTTAACCCATAACTGGAAGGAAGAGACGGATTAATACCTTTCCCAAGGGTATTTGTGCGTAAGTGAATACAATGGATTCAACTGGAATTCGAACTCGGATCCCCGGCTTCTACGCTCCGAGCCGATATCCACAACGCACATCAAGCAGGTACCAATATTTAAATACGTGGGAAGTGTTATAACAGAAGACAGAAAGTGTGACACGGAGATCCGAAGGCGAATTGGCATGACGAAGGAAGCATTCCAGAAATTGAGTAAAGTATTAAAAAACGGGACAATTTCGCTAGAAACAAAGAAGAGAGTACTAGATTGCTATGTGATGTCAGTTCTTCAATATGGCAGTGAATACTGGACAATATCATCAAAGATGAAGGAAAAAATTAAAGCAACTGATACTACAGAAGGATGCTGCAAATATCAGGGATCGAGCATGTGAGCAATGATGAGGTTTTGAAAATGATGGAAACGAAAAGGAAATTAATACTGAGCAGCAGGAAGAGATAACTGAAGTTCCTGTGACATGCAATGAGAAAAGATGGCTTGGAGAACCTGATACTAACAGGCCAGATAGAGGGAAAAAGAGACGAGGGAAGGCAGTGAATAATCTATTTGAAAGACCTAATCAGGTGGATGATGGAACGAGGGTTGCATGGTGTAACAGGAGAAGGCATACTAAGAGCCACCAGGGATAGGGAGACGTGGAAAGCCATGATCGTCTACATCCTGAAGTGAATGAGCCTAGTGATTTAATGTCATTTTGTTTCTTCCATTAGCAAAGATAGTGTTATTTACTGGTATAGAACTTTTCATTCGTTTATATTCCAGTGTGAATCTGACTACATTGGGCGTATTGTGCAGAGATTAAAGTGTAGGAATTGCAATTAGGAATGGACAATCAGGTTAAACGTCTATGTTGACAAATACCTGGGTTATTTCGTCGATTGGTCAACAGCACATTGATTGTCTAAGACAACACCGTTTCATACGACCGTTTCTTCGTGTGCCGTGTCCCTTCAGAACAGAGGCGATCATAGACTTCCACTTGTCTCTCTCAATATCTTTTCTCTTGGTACCTCTTCTAAACCCCGCTTCGCCATCTATTACTCAGACATGTCTCGCGCTGATTTCCCCTGTCTTTCTTCCCCTTTATCCGACCTGTGAGTATTAAATTCTCTAGGCCTTCCTACCTCATTGGGTATACTCGGAATCTCATTTGCCTCTTCTTGATATTAAGTAGTTTTCTTCACGTTTGCTTCCTTTCGAACACCTCATCGTTGCACACGTTCTCCGTCCATGGTATCCTCAACATCCTCCTGTAAAACCACATTTCTGTTGCCTCAAGCCTCTCCTTCATCCTCGATGAGATCGTCCAACATTTACTTCCATACAGAAGATCAAATATCGTATAGCAATCCAACATCTTTTTCTTATTTTCTAATGAGATTTTCCTGTCTTTTAGTGCTCTGGTTAGCTTCTGAAATGCGTGTTTGGAAGTTGTCTATTTGATGTCTTTGACTCTTTCTTTAAATCTAAAAGACAACATTATCGCTGAAAAAAAAAAAGGAGGATTTTATATCTTAAACTCACCAGGTAAAAATAACGACGCCCTTTCTTCTTTTGGTTTTCTATCTCTTTAGTGATTTTATTTTATAATTTAATATTTGAAAGGTTTACTAGGTCCCAATTGCTAAAGATTAGTAAAAATATCGGCTGATTAGGAGGATTTTACAAGGCATTTTCCTTTTCTATTTGAATTTTGAATGTATTACAACTTCTTCAGTCTATAAAAAGTATACAATCAACTAATTTGCAAATCTGTATTTTGTATCGCATAGCGAGTACAGGTGGTAATAAAACAGTTCTCGATGTATAATAATAAAACTTTATCATATATATATATATATATATATATATATAAATAAAACATAAACTTAGTGTATCGAGGCAGCAGATAATTTTCTAAACATATACTGTTAAATATAAGAGGCAATGCATGTCTATTATGTTTTATCATGAGCCGTTCTAAACATCATATTTTGGCTTTAATTTGAGTTGCAAATAAAGACAAAAAGTTTTCAACATTTGGATAATTTTTTATTAAGTTGTTAACGTCCTTGAACCTCTATGAATATAGCTCATGTGAGCCGAAAGTTTAAAACCAACTTAATAAAAAATAATCCAAATGTTAGAGAATTTTTGTCTTTATGTTCAAATGAAATTAAAGTCAAAATATGATGTTTGAAACAGCTCATGATTAAACATAATAGACATTCATTGTGTCTTATATTTAACAGTATATGTTTAGAATATATATATATAGAGAGAGAGATATATAGATATATAGATGTGTGCAGCAATCTTTGTTTTAAACGTCTTTTGTTAAATAAGACGGAGAGGCAAAATTTTATTTTGTATTTATTTTCAGCTTAAATATATTCGTTGGAAGAAAGAGTACAAAAAATCTCCACTGTCCCAAGCGCATTCCGCTAATTTTCTAGCCATTTTAAAGCTTATTTTTGGTATTGTTAGTTTGTGATATGTATTTATTTTTCTGTATTCTATTAGGAGCATTAATTCCGCAGCAATCGTGTATTGGCCATGGCTAAATTTCGAGTGGACAACTTTCCATTTTTATAAGACTGAAATCTCTCTGATTGTTCAGGAAGGTAAAGTTGATGATTTTTCAGTACCTAGAAGGATGACCGGTTTGGAACAACAGTTTGTGTAAATGTTTCTGTAATGAATAACAGCTGAATATGAGATAATCATCTGAATAAGAAATCAGAGAGTCGAGTTTAAATACAATTTGGATTCCTCATATTCACTGAGCAGCAAAAGATTTCTTAAAATGCAAAAAAAAAAACAAAATTGTTGTAAAGGGTTGATATATCAATTATAGCCAAATGTTGTGCAGTGGATATCGGCGCTGAATTACAAATCGAGGAGCAGAGTTTGAATTCTAGTTGAATTCCTTGCAATCACTTACGCGCAAAATACCCTTGGGAATGGTATTAATCGAGTGTGATCTGGTTTTCTGTTTTGGCCAGCGCACACTCGTCGTTCCATCTGAAGGTGTTGTAGACGCTGTTTATCAGGTCCGGACGAACCTCTTTTTGTAAACAAAGGGACTATTTACTTGGGCTTGCTCTCTAGCATTTTTTTAGATGTAATAACTTTATGTTTCCCTTTCCGTTCATTAATGTCATCCATGAGAAATTTTCTTTTCATAATTTTTCCCTCGTTTACAGTTATGACGAGAGGAGACGAAACCTATCGACTTGTGTTTTTGCTGAAAATTTATGATGGCCTATTGTAGTAATAAAATTCTTGTCTTAAACGCCATAATAGTATTTTGTACCGTTATATATATATATATATATATGTCCTTGTGAAACAAAACAAATAATATTATCTTAGGGTCTTTTACATTTTTCTTGATCACTTATACGACATTCTTTGGGGTTGTTTTTCTCTCGACCGCCTTTTCCTTTACGTTTTGGACTGACAAATCTAATTCTTGCTTTGATGACACGTCTGACAGTTGATAGTTGACACCAACAATATCCGCGATTTCCCTGTAGTGTTTGCCAGTGTGTTCGTGCAGCCTTCTAATTTTCTTACGCTTTCTTGGAGTAACGTATATCGCAGACAATGTTCGTAGGGCAACTAATCGTCAGTCCATACAACAGTGTTTGGGAGTGATAAAATTTTGATGCATATCACTGCAAATTTCTTCAACTAATTTCAACTAAATTTTTATACCTTGTCATTCCATGGGGTCTAACATTGACCGTATGATGAAGAAAAAAAAGAAACTAAAGGAGTTGTTTCAATTATTTTGCACAGTGGTGTATACGAGTCTGTATGCAAAGCTAGATCGAGTTTAATTATTAATCTATTCGAAACATTTCTCGGATTAATTTACACGTCCAGACGCAAAACGAAAAAGTATGTTTTTGTCGAGTCTGTTCGATAACTTTCGATTGATGCATGTCTTCGGACGTAATATTATTTGTTTTTATGGTGCCAAAACAATGGTCGTGTTATTGGGTAGTAAGGTGGATATGATATCCTTAGCCTTAGATGTAAATATCTATCCGGCGATCATATATATCATATACATATAACGCAACCTGATTCAAGCATAGATGATATCCTTGGTGGCCGAGTGGTTAGAACGCTCGGTTTCAGACCCGAGCTCACTATAGTCGATGTGTTTTTCTTCTTTTTTTAAGTGATCTCTTGATGTTATTGGCCTGAGGAAGGGATCTCAGCACGAGGCATCTTTGGAAAATGTCTGAAAAACATACCACCCGTTAACCTCAATGTTGTACGTCAAATTAAATAGATTGGATTATTTGGGAGACGTTGATGGTGGTACTAGTACAAAGTTGTCAAGAATCGGGATCGGGAACGACACCTTCTTTAGATTTTCGATCTTGACATTTGATACGCTCTCTTCCAGAAACTAATGTTCGCTCAGCATAGTTACAGTGTCAGCCATTGACGTGATCTGTGAAGACCTGAAAATGACAATTACAGGTAGGAGAAACTAAAATAAAACAAGTATGGACCGAGCATGTGAGCAATGACGAGGTTTTGGAAAGGATGGAGACGAAAAGGAAATTAATACTGAGCATCGGGAAGAGACAACTAAAGTTCCTATGACATGCACTGAGGAAGGAGGGCTTGGAGAACCTGTTACTAACAGGTCAGATTGAGGCGAAAGAGAGATAGATGAAAGCAGCGGATAACATATTTGAAGGACCTGATCAGGTGGATGACGGAACGAGTGTTGCATGGTACAACAGGAGAAAGCGTGCTAAGAACCACCTGGGGCAGAGAGATGTGGAAACCATGATCGCCTACGTCCTGAAAGGACATGGCGCATAAAAGTAGAAGAGAAAGAAATTTCAATACCTGGGAAGCGTGATGGAAACTTTGATGTCAAAACGCAAAGACGCATTGGCATGGCCAAGGACCCATTTCAAAAGCTAATCAGAGTTCTGAAAGACAAGAAAATCTCATTGGAAACAAAGAAGAGATTCTCGGATTACTATGTGATGTCTGTTCTTCTCTATGGCAGCGAATGTTGAACGATATTCTCAAGGATGAAAGAGTTGTTTGAGGCAGAAGAAATGGGGTTTTACAGAAGGATGCTGAGGATACCATGTACTGAGCAAGGGACTAAGGATGAGGTGTTGGAGAAGGATTGAAACATAACATATGGAAGATACAGATTAGTTTTCTGGGACATATGAGAAAAGAGGGCCTAGAGAATTTAATACTCACAGGACATATAGAGATAACGAGAGGCAGTGGAAAACAGTTGAAACTTGATAGACTTGAGCAAATGGATGGCAGAGCGGGGTTCGGGAGAAATACCAAGAGGAAGAATTTTGAGAGCGACAAGAGATAGAGCTCAGTGGAATTTAATGATCGCTTACGTCCTGAAGAGACACAGCACATGAAGAAGGTTAGACACCCTAGTAGATAAACATAACCAGATCGAAAGACCATCCCTTACTAGTGTTACGTGTCAGCGAGTTTAGAAGAAAAACTGGTTGAAATACAAGAACATTCAGAAATCAGCTGGAATAATATATACAAATTTTCTCCTAAGAACACATAGCAATTTCAGTACAATAACTGAACGGAACGTGTAGTGAGTTACGAACATGACATTAAAAATACTGTCTCAAAAGCACTAATCACAGTTTTACATAATTCTCTTCTATGAGAAAGCTCTACTTCATTAAATTTTTTGTCTGAGTTAATTATCAATTCTTAATTAGGAGAAAATAGTACAGTGTTTATAATTATACAAACTACTTATCTCTATATCTATATAAAATACTGTTTTAATATACATATAAGTGCGTATCTATATATATTTTTGCTTACATCTGTGTATAAAGTTTTGTAATTATGTTAATAAGATGTCAATATTTATATGTTAATTAGATTTAATTATGATAGCTTTAGAGAAAAAGAATTACACGTGATTTTAATTTGTCTAAAAACCGTACTGTTTTGAAATGTACACGTTTGTGGATTTTGGCGTGAGTGTTACGATGTGTAGCAATTTCATTAGCAGAATTTAAAAAAACCTTGATAAACCGATTAAGGAATTGAGAAAAACGTATAAATGTTATATTGCTTTCATGTTTATTTTTGTATAGATCATCTTATTTCCTCAACTTTTGAATAAAGTCTTTTTCATAGCGTCACTACATTTGCCTCCTTATGATCGTTATATAACCCCTACGAATACGAAAGCTGTTGCATATTATGAAAGAAAATCTAGTCAAAATTATGAAAATATTCAATCTAAGACATTCGAAAAGCACAAAATTATTCAGCGCAGGATTTTTACTAGTCAGTTAAGTGCCATACGAGATACACGCTAGGGGGACCATATCTTTTTTTCTAGAAAAGATCCTCCCGCAGTAGATTGCCATTACTTTCTGCGGTAGACTAGTTGCCAGCCAAGGCTATAGAACCCAATATATTCCGTTATTTAATACATAATTGGAAGAGAAAGACGGATTAATACCTTTCACAAGGGTATTCGCGTGAGTGAATGCAAAGAATTCAACTGGAATTCGAACTCAGTTCCCCGATTTCTCGTTTCGAGACGATATCTACCGCAACACAACGCACGTACGTTCATTTTTTCTAGGCGTAGGCGAAAATGACAAAATTTCGAATTAGTTAAAATGCATGAATCTTTTTTTCATACAACTGTTTTTTTTTTCAATCTTGTGACTTTGAAATTTTTTAATATTTCATAATTGTCAATAATTCATTGAGATTTTAATATCGCTTATCGCTAGTTTCAAATAACGTATTCAAACAATTTGAAAAATGATGCTTTTCCATTTTACATTTAAAAAGCAACAAAAATAAAGAAATGTTTAATTGAATAATCGCAGATATTTACTGATTGTTTATTATCGATCAAATATTCTTTCAGATGAATCTATCAGCCTATTTTCTTCTTTTTATTTGTGTAGTTATGCAGGTATAATTATTTGACTAAATTTGAATCATCGCTGAGTATTAGCATCCGTAACCTAATTCATAAATATTTAATAATTCACTTGTATACAACTGCTTTCCTAATATAAATAGTGAAAAAAGATTTTGAGCAAGTAAACCTGAGTGTCTTGGCAAAAAGCACTTGTTTTAAACATTGTCGTATGGTGCTACAAAACAAATAACTGTATGAAATTACAAAAGAATCTCTTGAGGACTACATACAGCAGAAACAGTTAAAATAGATAACACTTGCAACTCGAAGAGAAAAGACGCACCCTAATATCGGAAGGAAATTTCTAAAAAAAAAAAAAAAAAATCATTAATATCAAACAATACAATCACCATGGGTCCCTCAGATACTAGCGCCTTGTATTATTTGCATTAATCCCTCAGTGAAGTCTCATACGTGAAGCTAGGGCGATCATGTCTCGAAAGAGACATGACTGATTGGGCAGAAGATTATCCCGCAGTATGTTACCATTACTTTCAACCAAGGCTATAGAACCTAATCTTCTCTGCTATTTAACCCATAACTGGAAGGAAGAGACGGATTAATATCTTTCCCAACGGTATTTGCGCGTAAGAGAATGCAAGAAATTCAACTGGAATCAGAAATTGGCTCATAAACGTGTCAAAATAAAAATAGTTTTTGCCGAGAAAGATTGTTTTGCACAACTCAACGAACCTATGTTCCCAGAAGCAGCCCTAACAATTGATTCAATATAATCGTTGCACTTCATATAAAATGTGACTGAGAAGGCATAGTGAGTCACTTTCCTGTATTTCAGTAGTAAACTTGCAATCTTTCAAGCAAATTCTGTCGTAGGAATTCAACAAAAAGTTGTCAACAACAGTAAAGATCACAAAGCCATTCCATCAAAACCGTTGAATAACCCACATGAGCAAGGGGAGATAAATACGAATAATTAAAACTGGTTGCCAGTTTTTTGTTGGGCTGTACAAACACGGACCATAAAGAGCGAGACCTGTCTCATGTCCACTGATCATGAATAGAATATTAGGTAAAGTATGTGGAATGATTATATCGAATCCATAGCTAAATCCGCTGCTAAGAAGGTCGATTCACTGTGCAGGGCCAGGAAGATTTTACCGTCTGAATCCATCATGCACTAAATACTGCTGCCACATCTGGTCGGGTGCCCCTGCTATTTACCTCGATATTCTTGACAAAATCCAACGGATAATCTGTAATGTGATCGATACCGACTTAGGAGCTCGGCTGCAGTCGCTCTCACAATGTCTTGACGTGGCTTCCCAGTGCCCCTTCTATAAATATTTGCACGGCTTCTGCGCCAATGAAATTAGCTCACTGGTGCCCCCTATGAATGAATTTACACAAGCTATTAGACTAGCAAATAAGTCCCACCACTGTTATAGTGAAACCAATAAAATGTAACCATTATTTCTACTCTAGCAGCTTCTTTTCTTGCACTTCCCGCCTGTGGAATTCCCTTCCGTATACTTGCTTCCCCGACAACTACAATCTCCAGGAATCTAAATGTAAAGTCAATAGACATCTCCTATCTCACTAACTCACATCCTTTCTCTCAAGCTCTTTTCTCCATTCACTCCACCCCATTACACCAGTATTCTCATCCGTCTATTATCCTCCTCCTGACATCCCCTATAACCTACCCCTCCTTCTCATCACTTTTCCCTATATAACCTCCTGCGCACCAGTGGAGTAAAACAGTCTTGATTTGGGTGAAATGTTTAAAAAAGGAAATAACTTCTGAAAGTCTAGATCAATGTTTTGCATTATTTTGTTTAATAACGTGTCAACTTTAGTGGGTTATTTAATGCCGGCGAAACTTTTACAATAGATTCGTAAGAACAGAATATGTATATAATTTTTTTTCAAAATAGTATTGCCGTTATTTTTTCTAAAATAAATTACAGATAATATGTATTTTAAATGCATTTTTCGTAAGTTCTTTTTAAATGTGTTGCTGGTGATTTAAAAAAAAAAGTGCTAATATTTTTAATATAAACATCTGTTTTTTTTATACTTTCATAATGATTTTTTTAAAATCATTTCACCCCGAGCAAGGCGGAAACGCCACTGATGTGCAGGGGTTACATAAATGTAAAAAGATTAATTAGAAAAGAGTGAGGAGTACAAACTAGTTAGAAAGGAACAATAGAAACTGAGAAAGCAGGTGTGATGACAGATACATAGGTAACATAGGTGGATAGAAAGGGAAGGTTATACAGGGGAGGGGAGAGAGCTAGAGGCCAGTGGATAGTAGATGAGTATTGACTTTGCATTTAAATTTCTGGAGGTTGTAGCCGTCAGGAAAGCAAGAATACGGGAGTGAGTTCCACAGGCGGGAAGTGCGAGAGAGGAGTAGAATTGTCGTCTGTATTTGGCTAACCTGACTGTGAATGGGTGGGACCCAGTTGCCAGTCTGGTTGCAGGCTTTTGACCAAAGTTTAGGGGTAAAATATTTGTGCCTAGCTGGGACGTTAACTGGTAATACCAACCCGGATCATGATTAACCTGGAAACATCAGCAATTAAAAAATAGTTCTGTGTTCCTCACAATCTTCTGATAAGAGTCCTTGCTGAAGGAGGTAGTTTATCTCCATACCCCCGACAGAGAACTTCTTGTCTGACCATATTTCTTTCAGAAATAATTGTAAACGACAATTTTTTTCATTTTGAAAAAAAAACAAAAAACCTAGCCGCATAAATGCAGAAATGCCTGGAGCTCACAAATCACGTATCTGCGTCCAGTAATTCTATTCCTGACCAATATTTTCGCAGTTTTTTGTTGGAACATTGCATTTTCAGAATACGCTTCGAAAATAGCTTTGTTTAAATGCCTGTACTCAACGAAGCCACCTGCATTTGTTCTTTGTGTTTTTCCTTATCTTATTCTCTAACCAGAAACTCAAGTTTCCTTTTTAAAATAGGCAAATATAATTATCTTTTCATGTCCAGGGCTGATAGACGTTTGTCAGAATTAACATTAATATTTTTATAACGTACGACGCTTTCCCATAGGTACGCACATATCGTTCAACAAGTATCTATTTCAACTAGGTATTTGTGTGTGCATCTATGTAAATAATCCCGTAAAGAATTTATTGCATCTAAGAATACATTCATGCGCAATATATATATATATGTATATGTATGTATATACATATATGTATGTATATGTGTGTATATATATATGTGTATATGTGTGTATATATATATGTATATACATGTGTGTGTGTATATATGTATATATATATATATATATATATGTGTGTGTGTATATGTGTATATATATGTGTGTGTGTATATGTGTATATATTTATGTATATGTATATTTTTTTTAATCATTTCACCCCGAGCAAGGCGGAAACGCCACTGATGTGCAGGGGGTTACATAAATGTAAAAAGATTAATTAGAAAAGAGTGAGGAGTACACGCTAGCTAGAAAGGAACAATAGAAAGCTGAGAAAAAAGGTGCGATGACAGATACATAGGTGGAGAGAAAGGGAAGGTTATACAGGGGAGTGGAGAGAGCTAGAGGCCAGTGGTTAGTAGATGAGTATTAACTTTGCATTTAAATTTCTGGAGGTTGTAGCCGTCAGGAAAGCAAGAATACGGGAGTTCGTTCCACAGGCGGGACGTGCGAGAGAGGAAGCTGCAGGAGTAGAATTGTCGTCTGCATTTGGCTAACCTGACTGTGAATGGGTGGGACCCAGTTGCCAGTCTGGTTGCACGAGTAAACCGCCTGCCCACCCACGCTCACACCTTCACACACATATATAAATATTAAAGATGACAGACAGGATGCTGTGGTTAGGTTTTTATAGAATATTTTACACGACTTTTTTTTTTCAGTGAATTAATTATATAAAAATTATCCGAACGTTTTATTTCTCCAAGTGCTTTCGGCTTTTCCTTTAGCTATAATCAAGAATGAATTTTATTTTACTTTAAATTTAATACATGCATCGCTTTATGTATTTATCTACGTCATTTGCCATTCAATTTATAAACTAAGGCATTTAAATTAAATAATAGTGCATGCAAATTAAAATACAAGACATTCAATTTTAAAACTAACGAATTCTTAATTCTAATTTAATTGTGCAACTTTTACGTCAGTACCACAAAGTTTAGGTCCTGGGTATGCCAATAAACTACATTCAACAGCAAGGCCTCTGATTGGGGTGGAGGAGCATGGAACCACCTCTTAATTTCCAGATACACACTGACCCAAAGTGGTAGCGCCTGTTAGATTCCCAACTATGGGCAAATAGTTTATCTCCGAACTGGAGTCAAAACACTATGAAAGTACGAAAATAGACCTTTATAGAAAAATATATATTTTTGAATGAAAAATATTACCAGCAATACATTTTGGAATGAAAAAAAAAACAAACTATTGTCATAAAGTTTTGAATACAAAATCAGAAGACATCTTGCGTTTTCTAAAATAAAATTAAAAATAAAATCATCAAAATCAACATTTTTACCAGAACTGAACATTAAGAAATATTTATAGAACCCTAGCTTTTTGGCATTGAATAAAACAGAGGTTGATATGCCGTTAAACAAAACTCAAACACTAAAAACCACACACTTTCTTAGTACATGTCTGCCTGCTTTAGTGTTCATCTGAATTATTTTTTCTTCAGTGATTGCAAATTTAATTCAAATGATTAATTTGATGCCACTATCTATCGATAACAAAAAAATATTGCAGTGTTTTAAATCGAATGGCTTAGAGTCTAATTTGAATGCCTTCATTTTAAACTGAATGGAAAATGGTGTAAATTTATAGAAATGTTTTATTTTTCAAACACGGTCCGCATATTGTGACCGTGTTCATAGTTGATATTATTGAGAACTGACTTATTCGTTTTATTAATAATACTTCCACTATTTTTAGCATATCTTTTACTTGTGGATGATCTTATTATATTTGTATTATCGACGAGTATATTACGGGCAAAGTCTGGTAGGTCTCCATGTGTATTTACATTAGACCTTATAGAGCTATTGCCAGAAAGATGTAACGCGAGTAATCTTGTTAATCATGTAGCATATCCACGAATTTGGGTTGATCAGGATCCTAGTTTCTTAAAGGATATGTAAATATAAGGTTGTCCCAAAAGTTCGTAAACACTTGCGAAAGATTGAATTTTTATGTAATTCATCGTTTATATTGTTATAGTGATCTTCATCTTTGTATTCCAGATGACAATTAATAAAATTGAACTGCGAGTTTTGATTCGTTACTGCTGGAAGCGAGTTCTTTCAACCAGAAAAGCTGCAGAAGAGATTTGTGCTGCCGAAGACGAAGGAACAATTGCATATGCGGCGATCTCAAAGTGGTACAAGCATTTCGATTCTGGCGACATGAGTCTTGAAGATAAGCCTCGTTCGGGACGGCCGTTAAAGTTGGATGATGGAAACTTGCAAACCGGGTTGGATATTGCGCCTTTATCGAACACTCTAGCATTGGCTGATGAGCCTGGAGTTGGCAAATCGACAATTCACTGACATTTGAAGCAACTTGATTTTGTTCACAAAAATCGCGCCAAGATCCGTACGAACTCACCGAAGCACAAGCCAGTCATGTTGTGCGTTTGGTGGAACTTTAAAGGAATCGTGCATTTTGCGTTGGTTCCGAATGTTAGTGCCATCAGTGCCGAACTTTACTGTCAGCAACTTGAGCGCGTCTACGAAAAGTTGAAGAAAAAGTACCCGGCTCTGATCAACCGAAAGCTCACTTTGATGAAGCAGGACAATGCCAAGCAACACACCGCCAGGAAAACCAAAGACAAGTTTGAAGAGCTGGACGGCGTTGAGTTTCTGCCACATCCAGGCTACAGTCCGGACTGCGATCCATCAGTTTACGGCCTTTTCCTCTCAGTGTTTGATGAAGTCGAGGAATCGTGTCAAGAATTCTTTGATTCGAAGCCGGCTGAATGGTACTTGGACCAGACCCAAAAGCTTGCAGATCAATAGCAGAAAGTCTTGGAATATGATGGTCTTTACTTTGAGCAATAATTTTTGTTGTTTTTGCGAGTAAAATTTCAATTTTTTTGCAAGTGTTTTCTGGAACCTTAGATTACTTGGCGAGTAAAATTTAAATATTTTGCACATGTTTACGAACTTTTGGGACCACCTAAAAAGTAAATTATATTAGTTTATTGTAATTTAGAGCTTGCAGTTAGTTCTTCAACTTTAATGTGCCATGTCCTTTCAGAACGTAGGCGATCATGGCTTTCTCCATCTCCCTGTCCCTGGTGGTTCTTAGCACGCTTTCTCCTGTTGCAACATGCAGCCCTCGTTCCGTCATCCACATGTCCTTCAAATATGTTATCCGCTGCTTTCCCCTGTCTCTTTTTCTCCTCTATCTGGCCTGTTAGCATCAGGTTCTCCAAGCCCTCTTTCCTCATTGCATGTCCCAGGAACTTTAGTTGTTTCTTCCTGATGCTCAGTATTAATTTCCTTTTCGTCTCCATTCTTTTCAAAACATTGTCATTACTCACAGGCTCGGTCCATGATATCCGCAGCATCCTTCTGTAGAACCACATTTCAGTTGCTTCACATTTCAGTTGCTTCACATTTCAGTTGCTTCACATTTTTCCTTCATCAAAGATATTGTCTAGCATTCACTGCTATATTGAAGAACCGACATCACATAGCAATCTAGTACTCTTTTTAGTAAAATTGTCCTGTTTCTTAATACTTTACTAAACTTCTGGAATGCCTCTTTTGCTATGCCAATTCGCCTTCGCACATTCCGTCTTCTGTTAGAACAGTTCTTAGGTATTTCAAGTTCTATACTTGCTTGATTTTAGAGTCCCTCCTCTGTAATTGGCATTTTGCTGATGACCATGCATTCAGTTTTCTTGCAGTTTATTTGTAGTCCTTACTTGTCAATCTCTTCAGCTACCTTCTGTAGGAGGTCTTGTAGTTTTTTTCTGTGTCTGCTATCAGCACTGTATCATCTGCGTACCTTATATTGTTTAAATTGTGGCCTCCGATGACAAATCCTGGTATAACTTCTAGGGTTCTTAGAATAGTCTCGCTGTATAAATTAATTAGATCCGGTGAAAAAACGCATCCTTGTCTTACGCCCCTTTCAATCTTAGTACAATTGCTGAATTCTTTACCTGTCTGCATGCAGGCAGTTTGCTGCCAGTAGAGACTCTTGATTTCTCTTAGGTCTTTCCCAAATATGTCGAGGCTGCCAAGCATTGTCATCAAATCTTTGTGACATATTTTGTCAAACGCCTTGGCCTAATCATTAAAATGTAGTTACAACCTTTCTTCATTTGTATTGCCCTTTCAGAGAGAATCCTAATCATAAATATGGCGTTCCTTGTCCCAGTGTCTTTGACGAAACTGCACTGTTCTCGTCCTATCTCTGGCCTGATTCTGTTACTCGCTCTATTCATCAGGATTCGGACGATCAGTTTTGTCACATGGCTTATTAAACTGATGGTTCTGTGGAATTAGCACTCGTTTGTTCCTGGCTTCTTAGGCAGCGCTATTAAGATCGACTTACTGAGGTCATCTGTTATTACACCACTATTATAAATTTCATTTATTATTTCTGTAATTTTTTATATGCCGAATTCTTCCAGGGCTATCAGCTTCTCTATGACTATGCCGTTTGGTCCAGTTGCTTTGTTTCTATTCAGTTTGAATCTTGCAGACCCCACTTCACACTTTAATAATTCCGGTCCGTCCTCATCTTTGCGTATCATCGGTTGCTCTCTCTTCTCGTGGAAAAGATTTTTTATGTATTCTTCCCATCGTTGGAGTACTTCCTCTTTCTCCCATATGAGTGTTCCATCCTTAGATTATATACATCCTGTTGAAGAGCAGGTTTTTTTCCTGTCAGTTCTTTTATTTCTTCATGTATGTCTGCTTTATTATGCTTACTCAGTCTTTCTACTTTTGCACATTTGTCATTGAGCCATTTCTCTTTAGTCTGTCTGCATTTTCTCTTTATTTCTTTGTGTAGTTTCCTGTACTCTATTCTATATCTTGATATCAGTTTTGTCTCCTTTACATCATATCGAGAATCTCTTCAGTCATTCACTCGTTTTTTCTTCTGCGACTGATTTCCTTTGTGGTAATCTTGTTTGCTGATGTCACTATTGCTTCCTTGAGTGAGTCCCATTTCGATTGTCCTTTTCCAACTTTTTCTTCATATTGTATTTTCACACTGTTAGTATATTCTTCCTGTAGGTTGAGGTCATTCACGAGGGTGTTGTATTTCAGTTTTGGTGCCGCCCTAGGCTTCTTCAATCTCAGGAGTTTTACTTTTAGTTTGCAGATGACTGGGACATGGTCGCTTCCACAGTCGGCGCCTGGATAGGCTTTGCTTTGGACTGCTGCGTTTCGCAATCTCCTGTTTATGGTTAGGTAGTCTATCTGGTTTTTCGTTTCGCCTCTTGGACTTTTCCATGTACGTAGACGTCGTGGGTGTCCTTGAAACCAGGTGTTAGTTATTGACTGGTCATTTGTTGTGCACCATTGAACCCATTTTTCTCCTCATTCGTTGTGGATTCCTAATCCAAAGTTGCCAGTTTTCATACCTTCCCTCTCTTTGCCTACTTTGGCATTCAAATCTTCCATGATGATTCTAATTTCTTGGCTTTTACATTGAGACTTGGCATTGTCTAGAGTGGAGTAAAAAGATTATTTTTCTTTTTCAGTGCTTTGCATAGACAACTACAAGTGCTATGTTGAATGGTCTCCCTTTCAGTTTGACCAGAAGAACTCTTTCAGAGAACTGGCTTTATATTAGAACGCATCTCTTCATTTCTTTATCCAGTATTAAGCCAACTCCTTTTTCGTTATATGTTTCTCTGCGTATATTTTCCTATGGTTTTCGCTGCTGAAGTCTCCGTTGTTCGGCCATCTGGTTTCACATATTCCCAGAATATTGATATTCAGTCTGTTCATCTCATGCATTTACAGGGCCTAAACGTAATTTTCCAGTGTCTGAAAGCGCTTATCGAGGGTGGGCCGGAGGCTGATCATCTGTGGTCGGGTCGGCGCGGTGAGGGGGGTATGATGTTGAAAGATCCGAAACCCCCTAGTGATCCTCGTGACGGCACCCTCTAGCGCCCCCATTACGGTGCGTATGTTTGAAATTGACATTTTCTAGTTGTCCACAGTTGTTGAGCGTCCTGACGTTCCATGTCCCCAAGGTAATCTTTTCTTTGTTGCGCACAGTCGCAGGGGAATGGTTCAAAGACACTTGTTGCTCATGTCTTTCCTTCCCGGGCGAGGGGCGCATTTAGGGAAAAAGTGTCCACTTTACGCCGTCAGTTCTAACAGTCGACGGTCATGTGACACCTGTAGCCCATGGCGGTCCTTATCGGGTGAGAAGTCGCTTCTTTTAAAAGCAACTCCCTTCACGCCTTTAGGTTACATATTTTGTATTGTAAACCCATGATTATACGCAGGATAGATACATAGTGCAGTGTTATCCTGTTGCTTTCTTCACGGTGATTTATGGAGACACCACCTCTAGTTAGACTTGAAGACGTTATCCTTTGGGTAGTTAGGACTAACTTTAAAAAAAAATTCGTTTCATTCATGTACATTTTTTAATTTTTTTTTAATTTAATATTTCGATTTCAGATTATTAATATTTTGTTGGTCTGTTGATTAATGTTTAATTTTTATGTAAAAATGTATTTTTATTTATTTAAATGCAAATATTACCTACCGTTCTATTTCACACTTTCTCTGCGTCGCGACGAAAAGGTATAATGAGGTTAGTGCTTTTAAATGTTTTGTAATAGATGATTTTCTCGTTTTCATCAACTTTCTCTGTGCATACGTGTGCGTATCTTTTCTGGGATTTAATGAAAAAATGAGAGAAGTAACAACGTCGTGTTTATCGAGTTTTATCCCGTCCATAATAAAAATAAAACTGTTAAACTAACATATGGAGGAGCTTCAATAAATCCATAATAAAATAACGATAGAAATAACATTACTTATGCTATTTTTCATTTCTTGCCCTTTCAAACACACACACAAGGCATTGATTTCTTTTGTCTTTGATCCCTGAAAACTTAGAGATTATGTATTGTGCGTTCATCATCTTAATTTCGCATTGATTTTAAAAAAAAAGCAATATTGACAATCTGTTTCGATAGAAGATATGCGTAGAAATATCAAACATCCTAGTATTAATCCGCTAATGATATATTAGCGCGTGTATTTGTGTATTAAATTCAGATTAATAGATCATTTCTGATCGACATATTCTAAATGAACTACCTATTGTCAGAAAATATACACTACCGGTCAGAGTTTTAAAGAAATTATGTAGTTCATACTATGTTTTAGTATATATCGACAAGTAAATAATTGTAAATGAAAATAGAATGGTTCTTTTGTTAATACTGCACAATAATATGGGCATCAAATGAATTTATAAATATTTAATAATTACCTATATTGGAGTTTTATCAATGAAAGAATGAAGAAAATATAGGATGATTCGGACGAGTTCATCTTTGCTTCATTGCCTTGTAAAATTTTCAAAAGTAATAATAACAAAAAACCATTCTATTTTCATTTAAAATTATCCACTTGACAATGAATACCAAATAGTATGAAATACATCATTTCTTTAAAAAAAAAACTGGAGTGGTGTAATAATTATGACCGGTAGTATAGTTTTAGCCGAGAGCTATGTATCAAACAATGCAATAATTGCAGGGGATTTGTTATTTCATCATTGTCTTGTGAACATCTTAATATGGACAGGGGTATTTTTTTTAAAGAAATGAGCTCTTGGTTATGGTACGACGGATCAATGAATTTTAGGCGTAGTACTAGACAAGCGAAAAGTTCTCATCCATATACATTTGAGGTGGTTAGATTGTTATGCTAACAATCTCTTTTCTTGCTTGTAGAACTGTATTCCGTCTCCATGCTTTCCAGTTAACATTAATCTTTAAAATTTTAAATACAGTATCACTCGCTGTCTCCTTCTAATCACTCTTCCTCTGTTCCTGCTCCTTAGTAATGTTTCTGTTTTCTTATTCTTCCACACCACGTAATCATTTGTGTCTTAGTGGCTATAATGCCTTCTTTGGGTGAATTTGCTTTAAATGAAAAAGAAGCTGCACAATTAAGATATTGAAATGTTTAGCGTTACGTTCATATTTATTTAAAAATGTACACTAAGATTGTTCTTTTTTTTAATCGTATCACCCCGAGCAAGGCGATAACGCCACTGATGTGCAGGGGGCTACGTAATAGTGAAAAGATTGGAAAAGAGAAAGCTGGAGACCACATTCTAAACAGAGAACAAGGAATGGGCCTCTTAACCTGTTCAATAGACGTGGGTAGAGTGTGAACCGGGCGATAGATAGATCTATCTACTCCAATTGAAAAAAAAAACAAAAAAAACAAAGTGAGAAGATTGGAAAAAAATCTTCGTAGTACACAAGTACTTTCTCTAGTAACAGAGATTATTCGAAAAGAAGGTGCCTTCTGGATGGTTTGAAACACTCGGAATATTTATACGTATATTTACAAATATTTTAAGTTTTTTAACACGTATATATTGTACCTGATAGTACCGTCTTATGGACGTATTTTGTCGTCTTCAATCCCTATTTCCGGTCTTTTAGATGTCTGTCAGCATTTATGGTAAAGTGTCAAATCATAAGGTATTAGTGATTTTCTGTTATAGCCATTATAATTCATTTACAAGTGGGCCCTTGCCATGAAAAATGACTACAAAATATTTATATCGATAAGCCCTCTAAAATGACGGCAACATATATACTGATGTACCTACTATTGAGTGTTTTACATTAAGACATCATAAGAGTACAACAAAAATAATCATCACCCGAGCGTGACAGTATATATATATATATATATATATATATATATTCACAACGGTCTTTATTGCAATAAAGAGGATAAATATATCTTTATATTCTTCATTACTAGACGACATATTTATTGAAAAAATAAAATAATATGGCACTGTTTAAGAGGGAAGACGCGCCAAGGGGCAAATAGGATGAACTGAGTCGACGTTAATATTGTCTCTCTCTCTTCATGATCGTAACGGGAGGGATATATATATATATTTTTCAACGGTCATTATAAAAGAGTGGATAATTGTGCTTACAACCACTTTGTTAGTTTTCACGCCTGTTAACTTCTGTCAATACTTCATAAAAAATGAACCATTCCGCGATTTGTTGGCGTGGAACAATGTAAAAAAACGATACTAGGTTTCAGCGATAAAATGAATAAAGAGAAGAGAAGATATAAGTGAGGAGGAGAGAGAGGGCATCAAATTAAGCCAAAAACAGATACTACGATTTGACTTCAGCACAAAAGGCCAAGAAGCTTTGGCGACCGCGATATATCCAACATCTTACAGATGTACAGTCTCAAACGATGGAAACGCGCTAAGGAAAAGGCAAATGTCCAGTCACTATAAATAAAATAACATCGTCTGCTGAACTATTTTAAAATTCTTATTAAAAGAAATGTTCGCAAGACAGGGATTTGGTTAGAAAAAAACGAAGGGAAGATAGACGTGTTTAGTGTCTCCTGCCAAGACATCAGAAATAATGAACTATTTCGTTTTATTAGTGTAGAAAACAAAGACATACGAATGAATGAAATAAATAAATAAATAAAATAAAACAAGGGAAAAAGTTGTCATCTTTTCATTTGTCTCTCCTTACTTTTAAAATAAAATAGCTACCAGCACTTTCATATTTATGATTGTTATTGCAGTATTTTGTTAAATTTGTTAATTATTTTAACAATGTGATAAGTTAATTCTTACGGATATATAAGTTTTTAGAACTCGCCTTGAGATTGATTATATATATATATAGAGAGAGAGAGCCGTAGCTGATGCTAAAAATACACCGGGCACAGTGAAAATTGCCCGGATTTATTAGTTGACAATGTGATTACGTCATCAGTGTCATCAGTTTCTAGAAGCTATGATTTTTGCAGATTTCTCCGGCTATTCCAATAGAAATTAGGCACAGAACGTGAACTAAAGCAGAAAATCGGGTTCGGATTTTCTGAGTATAACCAATCTTTTCTCCTAAAATAAATAAACAAACAAACAAACAGATTTTTATTGCGTTCATTCGGATGTTTTCTTCGTCTTTCTTTCTTTCTTTCTTTCTTTGTGAATTGTTTAGTTTGATTTCTGACGAAGACATTTTTCCTCGCCCGGATTTTCACTATGATTGCACGGATCGGCCCGGACCAGTGCCCGGTGTGACCGCTAGTCAGATACGGCCATGTATATATGTCTCAAATTGAAAAGAACCAAAGGTTTTAGAATTCAAACTTATCCACAATTTCTTCTATTTGCCTTGTTCTTTCAGGACGTAGGTTATCATGGCCTTCCACGTCTCCCTAACTCTGGTTGCTCTTAGCACACTTTCTCCTCTAACAACTCGCAACCCCCGTTCTGTCATCCACTTGATCAGGCCCTTCAAATATGTTATCGGCTCCTTTCCTCTGTCTCTTTTCCCCTCTATCTGGCCTGTTAGTATCAGATTCTACAAACCTTCCTCCCTCACTGCATGTCCTAGGAATTTCAGCTATCTCTTCCTGATGCTCAGTATTAATTTCATTTTCGTTTCCATTCTTTCCAACACCTAATCACTGCTCCCATGCTCCGTCCATGATATCTGCAGCATATTTACTTATAAAAAATGCTCAGTAATATGTAGGTCGTAGACCAAAATATAATTATATATGTTTTTTAATTCCCAATTAAATTAATTTGCATTGAGACACGGAAATTTTTATGTTAGGAGATTTAAAGCTTTTATCACGTCATTAAGCAATGTTCAATAACTTTGAAGAAAATGGGTTACATTTGAAAATAGAAAACAAAACGTTTGCTTATTAAAGAGTTAATATGAAATGGGGTAAGACAGAAAATTTACATTATATGGGTGGGATCTATTTAACTAATAGGTCGACTTTGAAAATTTAAAATATACACTACCGGCCACAATTATTAGGTCACCCCAGTGTTTTAAAATTCGATGTATTTTTTAGTATTTATTGCCAAGTTAATAATTGTAAATGAAAATAAAATGGTTCTTTTGTTAGTATTGCACAATAACTTGTGCATCAAGTGAATTTTTAAATATTTAATAATTACGTATATTGCATTTTTATCAATGAAAAAATGAAGAAAATTTAGGATGATTCGGACGAGTTCATCTTTGCTTCCTTGCCTAGTAAAACGTTACAATGTAATAATAACAAAAGAACCATTCTATTTACATTTAGAATTATCCACTTGGCTATAAATACTGAAAATTAATGAAATACACTATACACAAAAAAGTTGGGGTGGCCTGATAATTATGGCCGGTAGTGTAAATTTAAAATTTTAATGTTAGGGGATATGTGATTATATATATATATAATCAGTAAGCACTAAAGACTAAGCTGCGATAGTTTGTTTCTTGTAATTATTAGGATGGTCTGAAGATGGCATTGAAGCACGACACAGACCGCCGCTACGTGGTGACCTCAATGTCCACTTTTCTATTTACATACGGTTTATTTTTTATATTGAGCACTTTCACTCACAAATATAGCATACTTGAAAACTGTGTGTGTCTTTCTCTTTTTTTTTTTTCTGTGATTCTTTTTTTTTTTTTTTACCCCCGCGTAGAAACATTTCAATTTATTTTTAGTGACAGTCTCTATTGGTTATTGCCCGATTGGAGATTTGATTTATATCATGTTTTCGGAGAGGCAACATATACACACATACAAAAAAAAGGAAAATGAATAGAAATATCTCCTGCTAAAATGCTTAAGAGACGCGCTGTATCGAAACTGTTTCCATTGCTAACAAAATCATCATTCTTATTGTTATTATTTAAATGAAAAGGAAGGTAGTTTTATATTTTTGCATTATATCAATAAGATGACATTACCTTATAATTGTACATTCTTCTTCTCTAGCAATATCTCCTTGACTTTCTCATTATGCATTTTTAACCCAGAGGTATTATATTGTTATTTCTGCTGTTCTAGAGACATCAAATTTCCTAAAATCGTTTCGCTCTCATCTATTATTAATGCCCATTGAGTGTTCTCACTGGTAATAATTTCTAGTCTGTCACCGTTGCTTCTTCATAGAGACTGATGTTAAATTCTATTTTCATTCAATCTAATATATTAACGTACTGTACTGTATGCAATCCCGTCTGATCTCTCCATAAAAGCCGTATCCCCGGCTGTAAATCTGTTCTTGCTTTTCGATCCTGATAGAAAATCTAATCAACCTTTTTTTTTTTCATTTATTTTATGCACGTTTATGAAAAGAGGTTTCTCCTTACTATTTCCGAGCCTTCTCAGTACTCAGATGAATGATCGTTTGGGAATACCAGTTACTGTAATTTACGATGTGCGGGTGATAAAGGCCCGAGTTTCAATTACAGTTGAGTCCATTATTTTCACTTATGTGCAAATAAGATTGGGAAGGCTATGGATCTATTTCCTCTTAAACTCCTCAGCTGTGGGTTAATAAGTAGGACTTGTATCACAAAATCATTAGGTCCTGGGCATGACGGTAAACTCATCCGGCAGCAAGGCTTCTGATTAAGAAGTTGTGAGGTGTATGGAACCACCTCTTAATTGCTGTCATTCCCAGATCCACCCTGACCCGGAGTAGTAGCACCTGTTAGGATCCCAGATATGAGCAAATAGTTAACCCCTAAATTGGTAGCAAAACACTATGAAAGTATAAAAATACACTTTTATAGAAAGATATACATAAAAATAGACTTTTATAGAAAGATATACATTTTTTAAGGAAAAATATTACCAACAATATATATTTAAGGAAAACAAATATTGCCATAATACATTTTTGAAGAAAAAAATATTTACCGGCAATACTTTTTTAAATATAAACTAGAAGAAAAAAAAAATTTCATCAAAATCTAAATTAATTTTCTCACTATTACCAAACATTAAAATGTATCTTAAAATCCTACTTTTTTGGCATTAAATAACCCACAGTGGTTGATATGCCATTAAACAAAACTCAAACATTAATATCCTCAAAATATAGGTTTGTACTTCTGAGAGGAGGTAATATTTACATTATTCCGACTATTGTCCTGAACTTTACTGCAATGTTTACGACGCTTCGGCAGTTGTAAGGGTGCGAGGAATTTCAAAACGTACTATTTAGTACGATCACTGAGATATATTCTCATTCCATGTGCGATACTACTTCTTGTAGCCATGTAGTTATCTCCCTTTAACTTAACTGTCTAAGTTATTTGTTCACCACTGCTGTAGCCTGGTATTGACTTACAACTCTTTGGGTCAAGTCACTAGAATATTTTTTAACGCAATATCACCGCCCGAGTGCTTTTCAACTCCCCAACTATGATTGATATTCGACCGCTTCCTACTACCAGGAACGGTATGGTTGGATTTGAGGGTGGGTGGGTGAAATAAACAGCGGCTCGAAATCAGAAATAAGAGAGCCGTCTTTGGATGTCAGTCGAGTTCGGTATATCCACTTACATAAAAATAAATTTAGGAAAGTGGATAGAACTGCCACATCACACCCAGCTACGGGTTAGAGAGTCTGACATGTAGAGACTTATGAAATTCTTACTTTTCACCAGATCAGAACTAATAAATAGATGCCAGAAAATTAAAGTTTCTGTCTCGTTAGACATACATCCATATATATATATATATATATATATATATATATATATATAGCATACTGATAATCCACGTATACTGTCTTAATATGTACAGGAAAAACTACTAAAAAGTTGTAAGTTAAAAATGTATTTTTTTTTACAGTATTTATATATATATATATATATATATATATATATGATATTTCGGACCGGTCTCGGCTTTTCATCAGAAACAAATGATTTTAAAATTTATATTTTAAAATCATTTGTTTCTGATGAAAGGCCTAGGCTGGTCTGAAATATCAAATATATATATATATATATATATATAACTCAAATTTACATTAGAACATATAAGTAACTACTACAAAATTGTACATTTTGTTTTGACAGTGAAAAAAATTATCACGTAGTTATCAATGAAGGTAATTGTTTTGACCAAGTGAAAGGTTTAAGAAATAACAAAGCATGTGTTATAGAAATATTGTATGTTTAGCAGTAGATTCGTCGGAAAAGTTTTACACGGCTAGAGCGTGTGTCAGTTGTTCAACCAATTCGACTGTTCCCCCAAGGCCTCTTCTCATACTAATCTAAGATTAGGCGGAAAAGTTCAGCATAGACTTTTTAGAGTCAGGATACTAGAACAGTAATAAACTTTATTATTTAAATATTTATTTTATGAAGCATCACTTCCATTTCCGTTTTTGGAAAATTTTCTTGAACGGTAAAATGTTTAATTAAAAAGAAGAAAAAAGAAAAGAAAGAATCAACAAATGAAAAAGAAAGGGGAAAGAAAAGAAAGACAAATAGAAAAAAAGAAAGCCTAAGAAATTGACCCTACTATAGAGAAAATAGAGAGAAAAAGTCAAAAAGAGATAAGAAAAAATTACAGAGACAAAGGAAGTGGAATGTAAAGAAAAAAAACAAATAAGATGTTTAAAAGGGTTTAAACAAATGAAATAATGCTAAAGAGTAGAATTTAAATTTGGACGGAAATAAAGTGCTAAGAAATATTATCAAATAGTTACATTTCAAATTTTATGGCATCTTTAAAAGAAATCACACTCAAAAGAATTATTCATAGAACGTAAAATAAAGCATCTGGCAAAATGCAACATAAAAATGATTTAATTCAACCGACTTCATATAATTTAGAATTACAAATAAATTATATATATATATATATATATATATATATATATATATATATATAATTAGAAACTACTATCAGTACATGAAGAGAAAGTATTATGAACAAAATATAAGTAAATGCATGGCTAAACATACTATAAGTAACTTTCGAATACAATATAATACTTAAAACTAGACAAGATCACAAATGGCAATATAATGTAAATAAATTAAAACCTAGAGATTATAAGTTCGATGAGTTTAATAGGATTGTAAAGTTAATATTTAATATGTTGAAAAATCTACTGTAGTTTTTATATATTTGGTTTAGTATTATGTCACTATTTTGGTTGGTTGGTTGGTTTTGTTTTATGGCATATCAACCACAGCGGGTCATTTAATGCCAACAAAATTTTATGTATTGCTGGTAATACATTTTTTTTTAAAAAAAATATTGTTTAAGGCTGGTAATACTTTTTTCTTTCGAGTGCCATGGAGAAATAAATTTATTTTAATTTTTTTTCATCATTTCAGACTTGGTTATTTATTGCTATGGTGTCTATTTTCTTTAAATGTGTGTAGCATTTTTTTTTTTATGAAAGGGTTTATATTTTTGAAAAGAGATTGGCTATATTCAAATAGTTCAAAATGAATTTTTTATCTGTTTTTTTGAAAAGTTGTTTTATATTCTTTGAATTATAATATTTTTGTCGGGTGGTGGTTAACGTAGTGCAGTCTATTAGACAATGTTTTACTGTGTATGACTTTTGACATGTTATACACTCAGGAGGGGTTTCTTCTTTCAGTAGAAATGAGTGGGTGATGTTTGTGGGCTAATTTTTGTTCTTGTTATGACCACCTCTCTTTTACAAGTTAATTTGAAATTGTGGCTCTATTTTCCAAAATTGGGTTTGATTTCTTGCAATTTTTTTTTGTATATGTTCCATTGCAGCTGCCATTTGTTTTTAATGTATGGATTTATGATTGGTTTGAAATTAGTATAGGGAACTTTTAATTAAGAGTTTTTCATGCTTAGTGATTTTTTGCTGCAATGTCGGCTTTTGTATTTCCATGGATGCCAATATGAATGGGAATCCAACAGAAGATTATGTGTTTTTTTGTTAATGTTGTTGATTCTGTTTAATAGATTAGTGGCTTGATCATATTCTTTCTTTTTAGTGATGTTAATACTGAGAAATGTCTATTTAAAAACTTAATTTCCATTTTCTCTTACAGACGGAAGAAGAATGGTTCGTTCACCGATCTAAAGAGTCTGGCTTGTTTGAGAATTTTTCATTTAAACTTAGGTGTTTTATTCTTCTTTCTTAACTTCCAAAAAATTTAAGAACGAAGTCATATTCCGTTTGACCGTATTAGTGAAGAGTGCAAGATGATTGTAGAAAAGTTTTTAAATTTTCATTGTATTCCCAATATAAATTTTACTTACTTTACCTTTGATTTTTCACTGTTGAAATAGAAGACATATACACAAGCGATTTTGTTTAAGATTCGTTAAATAAAGGGCTTTGCTCAGGACTTCTACAATGGCAAATATTGTTACTACGGGACAAATGAATATCAGCAATAGAATTACGGTTATTATTGTTATATAAATTTGATATTTTATTATTATGTAATTTAATTTTTTTATATAAATTATCATTGCAACTATAAATAAGTTTTAGTGTGTTTCAAATAAAAATTTTATTTAAAGGATTATTTTTCGGAAAATATTTATGAACAGATTTAAAAAACAAACAGAACTTATGTCCCTTTTAGTACTAACTAATAGATTGAATGGAGGATTATACCATACGATCTTTCTGTTTGTGTTTTTCTTTCCGGGACAACTATAATTTACAAAACTAATTTCATAAGATCTAAACACACTGTTCTCTAAGAAATTTATCATAGATTGTTTTATATTTTTTAAATATTTCTTTGCTAGATGAATGTTGATTAATACGTCGTTCAACCAAGGATGGAATATGGTGGATGATTAGAGCCAGCGTGGATATAAATCGGGATATATATTTATATTGCTTTTTATAATATCCTTTATTTTACGTTCCAAGAATATTTTTTGTTGGAGTCTATGATTTCATTTAAAAATGCCTTTAAATTTTAAATGGAAGATTATTACTTTGTGTTAATATCTGTTAGCTCATTCTTTCCGTTCAAATTTTAATTATACTCTTTAATGTTAATTCATTGGTTAAGACCTGCCGTTGTATTGACCTTTCCACTGTAACGACTGGATGTAACGTCCATGTTCACGGCTTCGTTAAATATATAGTTTAATCTATGTCTAGCTACCTGAGTCTGGTAGCGTTCAGGACAGACTATCCTTAGAAATCTTTATTTTTAGCATTATACAAAACGAATCGTTGGCTATATTCGATGGTGTAAGACCTAATGGTAACCCTAATCCTCCCCGACTACTTATTCCCAAGAACTACCCCCACTAGTCCCTGCTGCTCTAATTTAGCTGTTACTGGAAGTATAGCAGAATGAATTTCCAATATCCAGCCATTCTAGACCTAGCACGTACACCTATCCAGGCACATACATCTCTATGATTTTAATAGCCTAAGAAGTGAAAAGATCTAGAAAATCTAGATTGATACCTTTCCCTAATATTCTTTCCAGGAATCTAGCAACCTGACTAGACGGCGAATTATGAGACTACGACCACATATTTCATCCATGTCGGATTTGCCCGACTCTCATCGGTGTTAGCTTGGTTTAAAGGAAACTGCTTCACGCCATCTACCACTGTACTTTTGTGCGCCCGTTCTTACAGTATGTTTATTAGTTGACGGCTCCTATCCATCCCGAATCTATCATGTCCATCAATCTTGCATATTCGTGAGATAATGTGTCACCCGGTAATCTGGGGTGAGACGAATGGTTTTTCTCACGTTGCTTGCCGTGCCAAGAATGGTGGGAGAGACGTTGCGAATGAAGGAAATCTGATATTATTCATAGGGCAGAGGCTCAGGGTGAGGATCAGAACTAATAGAAAGTATATATAATTTCACCATATTTTAGCAACAAGCCACTGAGGCGCAGGACGCTATTTAGTGGGGCAAGAATATAACAGATCACAAATATTAAGGAGCGAGAACCATAATTGAACAGACATTTGAAATTTACCTAGCATATATATATATATATATATATATATACCTCCGATTTCGAAAATGACGACATTCTTAAATTAACAGTTGCTCGTCTCTTTCATAAGATCTGAAATTGCTTCTCTGTATCGCATGAATTTTTAAGACATTATGTGATTTGGAATGAAATGGAAATAGAATGCCTGTTAGACTTAGCTGTTTTTCTATTGCCCGCAATCTCATTGCTGACTCCGAGAACCACGTGGCTTGGATTGGAGATCACTCTCTGTCGAATGTTCATTATTTATTTTAAAATATTTTTTGTCTTTCCTTAAAGAGATTGGGCGTTTTCAATCTCTTGGAAGAAAGTCGCCACCATTCTGAACTGTTTAAAGCTAAGTAACCGAGATCTGCAAAATCAAGTTCTAATAACTGCATGTGGCGCTTTGTTCCATCCTTTTTATCACTTCACTGTCTAGCCAGTCGGAATAATATTAATGGAGTCTAAGGGAACCTAGTTTAAATTCGGCACAAGAGTTGGCTATTAAAAATTCATCTACGAGGCGTCGAATCTATTTTCTGTCTACCGAACTTGCCTGAAGAAATGTTCATCAGTTATTTTTAGCCTAAACGAATATAAACAATTTGTGATCAAGTTTTTGAATTATTAATACAATATTCTTACTCGCAAAATGTATGATGCAATGTTTTTTTTCTGTGTCCTTCCAACTGAAGGTTTTTGTATTTACTCTGTCCCTTTTTTATTTACAATCATTAAATTGAGTCAATGTTGTGTCGGTTTTTGTTTCATACTACCCCACCCCGCCAGATACCACTGTTTAATAAGATATGGAATATTAAGGGGGAAGATAAAAACATATTCTTCCAAGGACAATGATCTTGTTTTTAGTCTTAAAATATTCCGCTTGGGGATAAAGTAAATTATCTAGCATCCGTTCAACCTTTTAAAACATTTTAAAAACTCTTCTTTAGGGATTATCATCAGCTGCCATGGAGCGGTCGCTAAATTTAATTTACGTCGAATTTAGCATTGAGGAAAGATAAAATTCGCAAGCAAACATATCTGGGCTCTATGAGGATCTGAAAAAACTTACGGTTTCTTGAAGAAATGTAAATCTGGAAAACCATGAGATTTTCTTTTTCAACTAAGTAACCTCAATTGAGAGTCTATGTTCAGCCATAATTCACCAATACGATGTGAAATTTTATAATGGTTTGGAAACCGGTTCTCTAGGAATTCAAAATGACTGAGTTCATTATGATAGATCATATGACGCTATCTTCAGAAATGCTTCCGGTCTCTAGACCAATATACATTCATTTCTCCACTCCTAAAAGCAAAGAGATCCCTATCCATAAATGTGTAGTCACTAATTATGAAGTTTAATATAAGAATATATACGGGGTGGTTGCTATGGTAACGGAGATAAAGTATTCATATTAAGGTTGTTTGGCACACATTGACATTGAACTCTGCTGCACTCACATTCCTTGTCTGTAGAAGTGCTAGGAAGGAAAGTGTGTAGAGTGCAGTTGTCTCACCAAACAAGAGTGAACATGTCTTGTGCAGCAGTTTTGGGTAAATTACATTTCCCGCGTCTGAATTTTCAGATCTTGCGACGATTATATTCTTTCAAAATCAAATCTCACTTGAAAGAGACAAGTTTCCATAGGTAGAGGAATTCTAAGAGAATGTAACTAGGCAGCTGCTCGCTATCCCAAAAAAGGAGTTCCAGATATGTTTATCAATAAACACGACGCTGAATAAAGTATGATGTTTTCTTTTTATAGCACACATTCTGAGACTTTCTGGAAAGACTATATATATATATATATAAACATGTATATATTCTTCATTTGTAACGGAGTTATTATGCAGCCTAGGTTTCTGCAATGTGGTGTCTTCAGGCGGTTTGCAATAACTGATTTTAATTTTTTTTTTTTTTTTTTTTTTTTTGAACGTGCAATTTTTAAAATTCTAAGAAATTATAAGGTTTTCATCCTGCGTATGAACCTAATATGTATTTTATGGTATGGTTACACTTAGTCATAATTTCTGTTCTTTCATCCAGTAATTCATTTTTGTTTGGGAATAACATAATGGTTAACCTTTCTTCCTGGTACAGTCTACAAATTGTGCCACCGTTGTAAAGCTAGGCTGTTTTCACTATACTCCACGTTGTCTTAGTCTTTTCCATATTTTAATATGTGTGTGTGTGTGTGTGATTTAACGAAGCACACACCACTTACTTGATACCTAGGTTTTGACAACACCTGTTTCCTCAGGTATTAACAGGCTTAACTGCCAGCGGAGATCGGTCTGTCGAAAGCTACGTAGCGAGAAAGTGGTTTGTGTTTCGGTCTATGACATATTGTTAGCTCTGCATATTGAGTTCTTTTGTTTTGATTGTGCATTGAGCACTTTTTTGATCTACCGTCTGCAGTGGTAACAAGCACCTCTTTTAATTTATATATATATATATATATATATATATATATATATATATATATGAGACTGTGTGTATTTGTATGATTATGTATGATACAAAGACAAATTCACTTTGAAGATAAAACTGTTCCTCCTATTTTCCTGTAATATACTTTTAATTGTTTTTTTTTTTGCCGGCTTTCCGATCAATACAATCAACTTGCTTTACTGAACTGAAGCATAGAAATGAGACTGACACATGTCAGACATGATCGATCGCGTCTTCAAACGCGCAGTAGCTGTCACGGTTAAAGCAAAAGGGAATTGACGCAAGCGTAAACGAAATGCAAAAAAAATAAACCCATCAATTAAGAAACATTGCCACCAGGATGCACACTATTTACATTATTCGGCGTATTGTTCTCATTCTGGTTGCTATTTGTACGATGTTTCAGCATTTGTACTCTCCGGCCTTCTTCGGGTGCTAAGAATTTCAAACAGAATCCCTTATTACGATCATTGGGCTATAGCATTCTAGCACCTGGACAATGCCGTAGCGTACAACTGCCGAAACGTAGTACATATGATAACCAAGACGAGAACAATAATCCGAATAGTGTAAATAGTATAATTATTGCCTCATCTCAGAAATATACACAGTTACAAAATTTATTCAGGTATCATACTATCGCTCTATCCCCGCCTACCTATATATCTATTCTGTGTGCCAAATTGTCTACACTGGGTTAGGATATGCTCGTTCGTTGGGTGAAAAGTAAGGATTGGACATTTGATCCGGCACTAGCAGAACATTTGATTTCAACATTGTATAATACTGCTAAAAGATATCTAACTTTGATTACTTATTACTTTATCTAGTATGAAGGTATCCTATGTTCACTAATTATGTAAAACTCTAGTTTGTTAAGGATTGAAAACAGAAATGGCGTTTGAACTGTTACGTAATATCGGTTTTCATATATGGCAGGGAAGGGAATAAAAGGAAAATTTTCTCATAGATTAAAAAGAGACATGAGGTAACAGAAATGATTTCTACTGAAGTTTGCTGAGAATACATATGTGAGTGATCAGGAGGTTTTAGAAAAAACAGAAACTAAACAAAAATTCACTTAGAATTAGAAAGAGATCATTTGTTACTTTAAGCATAAACTCAGTTTAATGAAATATGAGTATCCACTAAAAATAACGTTTAAAGAGAAAAATATGTCGAATAAATAAATAGAAGATACTTATTCCTTTGAAAAAAAAAAAATATATATATATATAACGTTAGAACATATGAAAAAACATTGCGAAATTGTAGATTTTGTTTCTACACTGAAAAAGCAATATCACATCAGGTAATTAACAATGATGGCAATTAACATTTTTTTTAGGATTTTTTCTATTTTATGAAAACAATACTTCCCTCTCATTTTAAAAATTTTTTTCCGTATAAAGAAAATAGATTTAATAAAGAAAAAAAGGATGGAAAGAAAAAAGAAAAGAGAAGAAAATAAGATAAGAAATCAAAAACAAAAAAAAAAAAAAGAAAGGGGAAAACGAAAAATACAAAGGAAATAAAAAGTGAAGAGAAAAATAAGTGGGAAAATTCTGAGAAAGGAAGAGCCAATGAAAACAGCTGAAGAGTAAAATTCAAAATTAGAACGGAAATGGATCGCACACATTAACACATACGTACAAAGTTTCAACTCATATCTTTTGTAATTTAAAAAAATGAAATCTCATACACAAAATCAATGCAACACCCCAACTACATTTGCAGAGTATTGGCAAGGAGAAAATCTCAATAAATAGGTTTATCATGATCTCAATGAAAATAAAAAATCTAGGCGTTTTGAAGTGTGCTCGATGCTCTTTTTTTGCTTAACACCCTTTTCTGACCGAATTATTTAAGATAACCGTAAATGATCAAATCAATGACTTGATCGTGATGAGTTCCTTAAATATTCTTCAAAGCTAAAGTTGCATAAAAAAAAGATTTATGTGACTGTCTGGTGGTCTGCCATTCATGTTATTCGCTACAACTTTCTAGAAGCGAATCCGAACATTAATGCAGAGATTTACTGCAATCAACCCGCTGAAATGCATGCACCTGAGACGTGCATTGTTGAATCAACGTGATCCACGATAATGTGTGGCCACATGCTGTACGAATAAGTTTTAAAAAACTCACACAACTTGGAATACTAGAGTTTACTCCATCCTCCATATTTTGATCTTTCACTGACTTATTATCATTTTAATATGATAAAACTTTTAGATCCAAACCAGAGGTGAAATCGACTTTCAAAGATTTCGATGCATTACAGACAATAACTTTTTTTTTATCGACGAGGAATAAATAATCACTTCGGTCGGTAACTGAGGTGTATAGATGCCCACGTCTTGTATTTTGACTAATTTCAACATTTCTGCAGTTTATTTTCCAAGAATAAAGTAATGCTTTTTTTTTTAACGTGGCAGATATTTTTGTAACAACCTAATAATATAGTCCCTTAACATCTTTTGCGTGTGCAGTTATATTAATGTAAAGATATGGTAAAGGTCCTGATATCTTTCTAAAGGACGAAGCATGACAGAAGAATCATTTTCAAAGTTGTCAGTAGTTTTATATCTACGTTCTTGCACGTCGATTGAGCACTATGGAAAAAGGGTAGACATATAAAACAGTAGCAACGCATGCATTTACACATCTTTTATTTAGTAATGAATTTGAACATTAGGCTACTGGCGTGTTTTTACATTGTATATATAACATAATAAATTTAACCTTCCTCTCCCAAGCGATCATAGCTTAGAGGTTAGAATCGCCGACTGATGTTAATTCAGTTGGGTTTCAATCCTGGCTCGAAGCAATCGGGATGAGCTATGATACAGCGAAACAGGAGTTTCAGCGGATGAATATAGATAGATAAAAAGGCAATAACATTTGTTTTCGTTATTAGACTGGATAAGTAATTCTTGTTGTTCAGGAAAAGCTTTTGTTTTTTCAATATCATCATAGCCGTGCTGTGTATGTGTGTGTTTACTGCATTTATGTTGCGTAAATGTTAGTTACGTTATAATACGTAATTGTTCAAGTCCCATAAGTTCCCAACCTCTATCACAATTGTTTTGCTTCTATCGTCTAGCAGCATAACCATGAAAATGTCTAAAAGTCGCGTCAACTCAATTTTACAAATAAAATTCTTGGGTCAAATTGATCTCACGGATTTGTACGGTAATATCCTAACCGCCTGATGATGCAAACTCCCGTCGCAGATGGTCAGTGCGACCACAGTAAAATAAAGAGGTGTTCATTTTTATGCAATACGCATATGTCAAGTAAGCACTGCAGTTGTTCTGCAAACCTTTTGACAGCTGGAACTTGGTTGAACCTTTTCGTCGACTGATTAAGGTTCTGTTGACACATGTTTCCGCAAGTGGATTTCAAGGCCTGCTTTACCGCGTGCCCCAAAACCGCAGTGGCAAATAAGACTATCGTTGAGAAGAGCAAAATGCTAACAACATTTTTTTAATATTTACATGCAGCTGATCCCAATGTTCAAGTCGGCCTCGCTCAAACCTTTGTATAGATGAGAAGCGGAACAGGCGTCAGCTCGTCCATCCTGACGATTTGTTTTCCCCTGGAACCAAAGGAGATGCAGCATTGTTTCAGATCTCTGTAACGCAAGAGTGGTCTTCCAAAAGACCTGCTTGTGAGAAGCTGGCCAAAGAAGATTTGTTTCTTAAGTCTGCTATCGCTCATATGAAAATAATATTTGACCCACATGAGTTGGATTTTCATTAAAATGGATTCAATAAACTGCAATGAATTTAGCCAGAACGTCACTGTTTCTAATGCGAACACCCAGTTTTATTTTAGGAAGGTTGAGATATGCATTGAATGTTTTATTAAATTTGAAATAAGTGCTATTTTACAAGTTTATTTCACAAAAATTATTATATTTTTTGAGAATTACACATTAGTGGAAATAATTCGACTATTTACACATTAGCGGGAATAATTCGACTATTTGTACTGAAACGTAACATTTTATCTTTTTTTTATTTTGAAATAGGACGTCCCAAGTAGCCATGTACGCCGACGACACCACAGTTTACTCTCACCTCGATCAAAAATCTGGTGAGGGTGACAAAGCTGCCGAGCTTGAGAAGGACCTCCAATCCGTGGTGGACTTGGATAAGAAATGGCTCGTAAATTTTAATGCTTCCAAAACGAAGCTGCTATCAATTAACCATCATAGACAATCGCTCCTACCTCCCATTATCATGGAATAGGCTATCCTCCCCAAGAGTAAAACATTACGCCTCCTTGGCCTCACACTCTCAGCGGACCTCAAGCGGAATGACTATATCGAATCCATTGCTAAATCCGCTTCTATGAAAGTCGGTTCTCTGTGCAGTGCCAGGAAGTTTTTCCCGTCTGAGCCCATCCTGCACATACCATCCGTCCGTGTATTGAATACTGCTGCCGCATCTTGTCGGATGCACCTGCTATTCTCCTCGGGGTTCTTGACAAAATACAACGGAGAATCTGTAATGTGATCGATACCGACTTGGCAGTCCGCCTGCAGTCACTCTCTCACAGGCGTGATGTGGCGTCTCTGTGCCTTTTCTATAAATACTTTCACGGCTTCTGCTCCGATTAATTTAAATCACTGGTTCCTCCTATATATGAATTTACTCGAACCACAAGATTAGCACCTATGTCCCACCCTTTTACAGTGAAACAGATAAAATGTAACCGCAATTACTACTCTAACGGCTTCTTTTCTCTCACTTCCCGCCTGTAGAATTCCATCCCATATACTTGTTTCCCGGACAGCTACAATATCCAGGAATTTAAATGTAAGGTTAATAGACACCTCACACTAACTCGCACCCATTCTCTCAAACTCTCTTCCCATCTACCCCACCTCCATACTCGTTATCCTCATCCGTCTATCACCATACTCCCGAGATTTCCTATAACTAACCACTCTTTCTCATCACTTTCCCCTATGTAACCTCCTGCGCAACAGTGGCAGTGGAATGCTTTGCATAGGGTGAAATGATTAAAAAAAATTTCGAAATTGAAGGATTATATATATATATATATATATATATATATATTGTGTATTTTGGCAGCATTTTTTCATTAATACAGGTTTCATTGAATAATATAGACAAGTTCTGTCTATTTATTTGGTGTAAGATCCGTTCGTATGATCTGATTAGCTTGATAGTGTTGTCGTGGAAAGACAACAAGATATCGCAATAATTGTTGATTTTTTATCAGGTACGAGCTTTCGGCTTACATAAGCCATTATCAAAGGATGAACATTTAATGTTCAGTGAACATAGAACATTTAAATTATTATTAACAGAGTGAACTTATACAGAGAAAATTAGACAGGTCCATTTTTTGTGTCGCACATGACTGTAGGCCGAGAAGGAATGGTGGTAGTGGGTTCAATTGAGTGTATAGTGGCATGAGGGATTGGTCTGGGAACTGCTGCTACTATGGTGTAGGGGGTAAGTATAATAACTATGACCTCTCCCGTCGATTATAGGCATTGAAGTATGTTAGTAGAGGTGTCGAAATTTATTTTATTTAGGCTAGGTTTAAACTGTTTGATGTAGATAGCTTCTAGAATTTTAAGTTTTCGTTTATTATTTTCTTGTCTAAGTATATGCGTATTTTCAATAAGTGTTTTCCTAAGAAGTGTGATAGCCGTGGTGTTTCAAATGTCGGAATATTTTAGAATTTTCATTTAAGTGCAATGTAAGTCTCCGTGAAAGCGAGTTAGTAGTATGTCCAATGTAGGTATTATTTAGTTTGTTAGAGATACATTCTCGAAAGGGGCATTTAAATTGATACACTACATTGTTTTTTTGAAAATCGCTAACGGTGGGGGAGGAGTCGTTGCGGACGATTGAGTTGGATGTTGTGGATTTAGCGTAGTATATGATAAATTTAATTCTTTTGTTGGGGTCTATACACTATACACACAATTGAACAAAAAAAAAAACACTACAACCATTCCTTCTCGGCCTACAGCCATGTGCGACACAAAAAATGGACCTGTCTAATTTTTTCTGTATAACTCCACTCTGTTAATAATAATTTAAATGTTCTATGTTCACTGAACATTAAATGTAATGATAATGGCTTATGTAAGCCGAAAGCTCAGACCTGATAAAAAAATCAACAATTATTGCGATTTCTTGTCGTCTTTCCATGACAACACTATCAAGCTAATCAGATCATACGAAATGATCTTACACCAAATAAATAGACAGAACTTGTCTATATTATTCAATGAAACCTGTATTATATATATATATATATATATATATTTGTTTATTTTATACAAGTTTCATTAAAGACTACAGACATAGTAATGCGCATAGATTTGTATTCAAATGTTCTTGAATTTGTACATGTGTTCTCTTTTCTGGACATAAAATGTTTAAAAACTAACCAACATTTGATACCCCTACCCCGAGCACCTTCGGATATTTTGTTATTCATGATCAAGTAAATTATTTTTTCTACTGAATATGTTGAATTTTTATGTGTTTATCTACTGTTTTGGTTATTTTTTAATTATTTTATTTAACAAACACGGCAAGTAAGTTGTGGCCGTGTTCATATTTGGATGCAATGTCAATTCTTATCTGCTGTTTTCTTGATTTCTCGTTTGTTTTCTCTAATGTTTTCTTTTCATTTTTCCCCAGTCAGTAACCGTTGTGCCTAAGTGCCTTTACCACCTTGGTATGAAATTATATATATATATATATATATATATATATATTATTAAAATACTTTAATCTAAGCAGAAAAGTAGGAAGGTAAATCCCAAAACCTGATCCGAATTAATATTAAAATTTTAATATTAAAAAAATGATACAGGTGGAGAGCTCAATGTAATTAAAATTACAGAGCTAATATAAATTAAAATAAATGACGTAAATTTCTCAAATCTTAACCGTCATTCTTTATTTTATTTTTTATTTGCTCTTTTTATTTTTATTTTTTATTCCCACTTTTATTCTTATTTTTCTTTCCATTTTGAAATATTACGGTTGCTGAGGAGATGTGAAATCTCTCTTAGGGATTTCATGTTGAAATGTACATTCAACATTTTTGAATATTGAAAATTTATTTTATTTTATATATATATGGTATGAAAAGGCGTAAACGATATATGAACCTACATATTTAATTTGCATTTAACAAAAGAAGTTCGAAATTTATTTCACTGAATTTAACCGAGTCTTTTTCAAAGATATCTTAAATAGTGATTCAATATTCAAAATATGTACTTCTAACAGAATAATATTACAGTAAAGACAAATTCTCTTTTGTTGTGAGCAGTGAAAACATTTTATCACATTGCAACAATCCACCCGTTGCTTACTTACAACAGAAAATAAAACTGAATGAAACACAATGAAAACAAAATGGCATTCTAATTGTCAAGCCCCAGACCAGAAATTCTTAGATCGAGCGGATGAAGGCAAGTATTTCGAAATGAAAATAAAACAATTTCGTTCAAATAATTGAGATTTAACAGAGTGAGCTCTATGTGGACGTGCAAGAGGCATGGACAGCCATGGAGGTAGCAGGTTTGGTTGCGTGAAACTGGTCATTTAAGAGAGGCATTTGAAATGTCAGCTATAGATTCATTCTGATTTGTTGGTTAAAGGACGATAGAAACATTTGTCGGCATTGCAAGGAATTGAATTTGGTCGCATGATTGCATTTTGATCTCGCCAAGGAAAGGTCATCCTCCTCGAAGATGGTATTTCGGATTCCGCAAAATTTAAGGGCATGACGCGAGAGAAGAGAAAGGGGAAATGAAGACATTAGTGTTTCGAGGTTTTATATATATATATATATGTGTGTGTGTGTGTGTACATATGAGTAATATCTATATTATGTGTACGCGTGTGATGTTTGGCAAATGGATCGAATCCGTTGTTATGAAAGCTTCGCGCAATATGAAACGACAGCTTCTTGCAAGAATCATTCAAATTAACTAGTAAGTGCAGCTTAAGTCTGGTACAAGGCCATAAGTTCGGTGTACCCCATAAGTACTGAACTACCTATTAATAATCTGTACGCATTTCAGCATACTCAAAAGTGCAATGTGGCTCTGATAATCTTAGATCTGAAACTTTTCGATGAGTGTACCAAACAATTATGGATTCTGGAGTTGAACCACTCAATATGAACTATTATCTAAACTTACTTATAAATGGAACTTTGTGTGTGTGTGTGTGTCCGTTACCTATAGACTTCAAAACGACTTAGTCGATTTTCTTGAAAATTTACAGTTGTACGATAAGCGTCTGCGAGTGTTCTTAGCTAGGTTTTGTGTCGAGATACCCCCTATAAATATCGAAAAAGTCGGGTTATAGAAGGAATAGTCCGATTTTAATGAAATTTGATACACTCATAGACAAAAACATAAGAAACGATATTCAGAAGTTTCAAGGTTGCAGTTCTTACAATAGTGCAGAAAATTGATAATATATATAATATAGATAGATAGATAGATAGATAGATAGATAAGGCAAGATATTTGTGTGTGTATCTGTTTATCTGTCCGAATGTCCTTTATACAAATCCACAATTTTTATCCGATTCTCACCAGACTTCACACAAATATTCTTTAGGCTGAGTCTGAGCTCCAGGACCATGGATTAGTTTTAAACTTTCATTAGACCCGAGCAGTACCGGGCTATACTGCTAGTATACAAATAAGTGAGAAATTATATATATATATTGGTTAATTATTTAGATTCTTGTCATAATAAAATTAGACCAGTGCACATTTGTATTAAAAAGTGTTCAATACAATTATATTGCAAAAAGAAAAAGGAATAAACGTTAGGGATTATGCTATTCCTGAACAAAAACGAACTATTTAATGAAAGAACAGAAATTATGACTAACTGTAACCATACTAAAAAATACCTATTAGCTTCATACAACCTGGATGAAAACGTTATAATTTCTTGTAATTTTAAAGATTGCGCGTTCAAAAAACGTTTTGAATTACCTATTTGACAAACGCAGAAAACTCGTTGGGACATTTGCGAATCTATATTAGATAGGCTGCTTGTTATTTTCCTTGTTTAAAACAATTACATAGAGATAACAACGCAAACATATTTACTCACCCAAACTAATGTTTATACTAAGAAGATATAATGGATTAAAAGTATACATTAAATGAACCCTTGTTGGAAATTAATTGAAACAAAATGAATAATGTCTTCCTAAGATCTTTCACACATTCCCTGATCATGTATATATCGTATATATTTTCATTTGTGTTTTGGACTTACGGATTCGGTTTGTTTCTTCGTCTTTATGACACGATTGACAATTAAAAGGCTAACACCAACAATGTCACGGATCTCATTATAACACTGCACGAACACGCGTGCTCGTGCTCGTGCTCCTAAATAGCAGTCGGGAAGCGGCAACCAGAAAACTACCGACCTGGTACCGTCAGTATGGAGAGCCATTGCCACTGTCCAATCATATGGTAGAAAAGTTACGAAAACTCTACTAATAAGGCCTAAGGAGAGAAAAATTAAAGTAGCAGAGAATCCTTTCCTGAACAGGAAATAAGGGAAGTTGTGTGCGTGTATGTATGTGTGTTGTATCAAAAATACTTTTACAAACCTTGAGAACGTGCTCCTCTAACCAAAACAAGGACAAAAGTTAATGTAAACATATATCCACAAATCCATTTAAGGTATTAGGTTTAAAGTTTACTTTATACGCTGTTAAATATACATCCAAGAGTTAATCCCAAAATATTTTATAGATTCTAGAGTTAGGTATGGATTCTAACGTAAAGTTTCTATAAACTTAATTGCTCAAAACCAAAGGATTTGCTGACATATGTTGTCACATTTTCCTTGTTTTTCTCTGTGAGGAACCCACCTCGAAAGTTTTGAAACCTATTTTTAATACACCATAATATATATATATATATATATATGTGTGTGTGTGTGTGTGTGTGTGTGTGTGTCATCCGCTGACAGTTCTGTTTCACTGTATCACAGCTCATCAGTACGGTTAGACTCCGATTGCTACATAACCCAGGCTCGAAACCCGACCGAATTGGCGTCAGTCGGCGACTCTACCCCTGGGCCACGGGGCGTTAATATCCTAATACATAAAATGCTCCGAATTCAAATTAGCAGAAAGAAAGTAATGAGAATGTATCAAAGTAGACATATAAAAATATTTACCTTGATAATAAAAGAAAAAATGAAAATCATTTTTTAAAAATGTTTTATTAAAAAACAGAATACCCTAGATTTTCGAAACAAAAAAAACAGACTAGCACACCTGAGTGTCCAAGAAAAATGTACCAGATTTGAGAGAAAAAAGGTACAGAACTAATACAGAGAAAGAAAAAGACACACGTAGAGAAAGAGAGAGAGAGAGAGAGAGCACAAAGAGACAAAACTGCTGAAAAGGAAAAATGACCACGACTCTGTACGTACGCACATACAAATATGCACGTGGTCAACTGCATTCACACACGCCCAAGTGTACGCACGCAGATGCACAGCATACACATGATGAAAAAAGAAAACAATTAACTTTACATCAATTAAAAGTACATAAAAAAGGAAGACGAGAAAATAAACAGTGAACTATTACTATCTACTGAAGAGTGGCCGGAAAGATTGCTGGGGGTTATTATTATGAAACTCTGGACTCAATAAGCCGAATATAAAATCAATCAAATCAGTAACACATTTTATATAACAAATCTTTAATTGGTTTAATCAGTTTGTATGAATTTAAAGTTACTGTCCACACACACACACACACATATATATATATATATATATATATATATATATGAAATTATTTTTGATCGATACTCGCATTTAAGTAGATAATCCATTCATAATCAAACAGTATTATATATTATTTATACCGGCCTGATTATTTACGATAAATTCTTGTTACGAAAATGGGTGTCATTCGGCAAGATTCAAAACTGCGGCCCCTATCCACATAAGATTTGATTTGACTTCGTTTGGACTATTGGTCATTGTGGTCGAGATATCTAAGACGCGCCAGATCAATTGGTGGCTTTCCTTGTGTGGATAGGAGTCGCATGTTGGAATTCTGCTGAATGATACACATTTTCGTAACAAAAATTTATCGTAAATAATCAGGCCGGCAGAAATAAATATATAATGCTCTTTGGTTATAAACAGAATATCTACTTAAATACGAGTATCGATAAAAAAATAATGTTCAAGTAATTTCAAATTGTGGTTTGTTTATAACCAATTCCGTTAATCTTCGTTAATTTCCATAACATATATATATATATATATATGCTCAGCAATATCTTTTTATGCAGGTGTTATTAAAATCATAGACAAGGTAAGATGGTTAAGTTTTTCTGTAATTTTTCATGTGATCATATGATCTTCTTTCTTTTGACAACATAAATTGCAAAACAATTGTCCAAATGTTTTCTTCATCTGAGCGCTTTTCGGCTATACTTTTAGCCCATTTCGAAAATGAATGTTATTTTATGTGTAACAAAATATACGTGGCGTTATGTATAACAGACTCGAGGATTCACACTGCATCCCTCTCAACGGAATTCAATTCGATCTCATTTGAACATACACGGAGACTTACCAAACCCTATGTTACGAAACGGACGGTCAAGACACAACAGACGAATTGACAGTTTCCACTAGGGGACATAGTCTCAAATCCTACGGAAGACTCATATTTACCTAGTAGGATTTTTTGGTTAATCAGGCCGTTAGTTTTAAATAATAATAATAATAATTTAAACCAAAAACTAACAAAAACGCATCTACTCAAATGCGAGTATCCATTTTATATATATATATATATATATATATATATATAACGCGAGCAAAACAATTACCGGCTATCTAAAGATTGCATATACCGGAGCGAAGGTAGCTTTTGGCCATGGCCGATCAAGTGCCCACCAGAATATATTATGGTCTGAAATATCACTTTTTCCCGGTGTGCCTCTTTAGAAAATGCTTTCTTCGTACGTTGTGCTGCATAATATATGTATAAATATCAGTTATCTTTCACATGTAGTTCGAACCGCGTAATGAGGGTTTTATTCAGACATATAATTAATTCAGATTATTATCACCTACTTTATTTCGAGGGAGAAGGTGTCTTTATCATATTAAAGTTATCTCAATTCATATAAACAACAAATATCTTAAAATGCTAAAGAGTAAACTTATTCAATAAAATTACATTGGCTTCAAACATGATCACCAATGATTTCAAAATTTCCTGTGTCTCTACTGAAAGATAACAGTTTTATAAGATCGTGAATGCTGCCATAATGTTTGCATTCAGTTCATCTTTGTTCTTAAGATTTTTATTAATCTCTCGCTCAACAGGACCCTGCATATAATAATAAAGGAGGTGGCAGTCTGGAGAGTTAGGTGACTAGATATAAAGAGTGATGTGGTCTTAGATATTTTCTGAGAGCAATGACTGTTCTCCTACTTTTGTTGTTTGCTGCGGAATCCTGTTGCCAAACATGGGTTATTCCAGATTCTACCGCTTAACCGAGGGCAATACTACGTCTTCAAGGCACTTGATGTCGGCCTCCGTTTAGTCTGAGGCCTCACCAACAAATAAGGGAGTTCTTTTCACCTCAGAACGATTGCGTTTTTCTAAGCTACCGTACTTTCACAATCACCATTAGACTCATCCAACTCTTTCAAAAAGATCTGCAGTGACTTCAGATTGACACCCAAATATTCTGAAATATTCCTAGTAAATATTCCAACGTAAATACGAAGCAGCACAGCATGCCGTTTCCAAATTCCTGGCAGAGTGAAAAATGAATTAAGTCATGGAGCTTTTGTCCCTCACAACGGTGCCCAACTTACCCTACTATACAGTGCAGTGAAAGTAAAAACGTAATCTGACAGCAATATACCCATTGCAACTCATATATATATATATATATATATATATATCACCTCAAGCAGGGCATTTTACAGCCACTGGTGTGCAGGGGGTTACATTAAAGGAATGTTATGAGAAAAAGTGACGAGTTATAGCAGGTATCAGGAGGTGGGTAAGAAAAGGATGAGAGTGAAGTGGATGGAGAAAGAAGCATGAGAGAGAGGATACAAGTTAGTGAGATAGGAGATGACTATTGACTTTACATTCAAATTCCTTGTCGAGGAAACAAGCAAACGGAAGGGAATCCCACAGACGGGAAGTGCGAGAAAAGAAGCTAGTAGAGTAGAATTTGCGTTTACAATTTAGTGATTTCACAGTAAAAGGGTGGGATCTAGTTGATAATTTGTGGCTCGAGTAAATTCATATACAGTGGCCACCAGTGAGCTAAGTTCATAGGAGCAGAAACCGTGAAATTTTGTTTGTAAAAGAGACACAAGGAAGCCACATTGCACCGGTAAGAAAGTGACTATCTGAGCTTCTAAGTCGGGATCGTTCACATTACAGATTCTATGATGAATTTTGTCAACGACGCTTAGGTGGATAGCAGAAGCACCTGAACTGATTTGGCAGCACTAATCAATGTACAGGCGATTGTAGATTGATTTATTTGCAGGATGGTTTCAGACGAGAAAAACTTCCTGGCTCTACACAGAGAACCAACCTTCCTAGCAGCGTATATATATATATATATATATATATATAATCTGTGTGTGTGTGTGTGCAGAGACAGCTAGATACTATGTATACTGAAAATCTTTCGCCAAACCATTTCTCAGCAATACACATAACTAAGACCCATTTAAACTCAGACACGTGAGTATGTGTGCGACATATATTTACATATTAATTACAATATGTTGTTCTTTATCATTTCAAAGCCTTCAAATGATAAATTATCATTTATCGATTTACAAAACAATTTTGAACTTCTGGGTGAGTCATTCATTATGGCTTCTAGGGCTAAAATTTTTCTCTGAAATAATGTCAAAATTTTAAATATACTATCCGATATGTGGTTCGCAATTCTGTAATAAGCAGTTACACATTTATAAGTCTCTCATTCGTTCATTTATTGAATATTTTGTCACATCAGATCTGGCAATTCTGCTGTATATTTAGAGATAGTTGATAAAATGCAACTGAAAATCGGCAATGTGCTCGACCTGACTTAGCATCTAGCATTCAGTCCCGTTTCCCACAGCATAGAGATGCTTTCCCCAATTCATCTCTATGCTTTTTTTCTATTATCATGATACTGTAATTCTACGGATTTAAACGCAATACCCCAGAGGATGTGTGTTTTGGTGCAACGAATAACGGCTCGGAACGAGAAATTGGGAAGCTGAGTTCACATTCCAGTTGGGTTCCTTGCATTCACTTACGCGCAAATACCCTTGGGAAAGGTATTAATCCGTTTCTTACCTCTACTTTTAGGTTAAATAATAGGACACATTGGGTTCTATAGTCTTGGCTGGCAACTTACTGCGGGGTAAACTCCTGTCCAATCAGTCATGTCTCTTTCTTGCCCAAAGCGTGTTACACGTATGGCACTTAACTAACCCCACTAGGTCTCATTATTTTACAGTATAAGTTGTTAGATAAAACCATAGTTTCTATGATAATAATTCCTTCATGCGTACCTCTCACTTATAGAATTCACTTCTGACTTCTCTTCAAAACTTACAATGTCAGTTACTTTCTGTGTTTAATTTCTTTTTTTATTTTTGTCTCGCAAATATTTTTGTATTCTTTCGCACTCAGTAATCCCATTGTTTTCTAGTGTCATTGCTCGAAGTTTAATGATTATAAATATATAAAATAATGTAATATAACGGTCTAGCCCACCCAAGAAAGGCTGATACAAGCCGTGTTGTTTCCGGTCGGTAACGGATGTCACTTTAACCCTATTTCCGGCAGATGCGGAAATAACTCAGAGGCAAACAGACAGGTGACTCTGAGAATTACGTAGGCGTCGCGTGGGCGTCGCGTGATCAAGGCAAAGCCGGAAGAAACAAGTCTCGGTTTTGGAAGATATATAAAGACCGCGAAAACACGGATTCGCCAGTCAGAAGAAGTGAGAGCAGAAGTAGCAGCAGAACCACAGAACACGAAGGAAGGCAGTTCACAGCTGCCCCCAATAGCATGCTGCTATTGTGGGGTACGTAACCCGTCAACCCTGGAAGCGCGCTCTCACTCTCTGTTCACTAGGCTACACGGTTCATCGTCATCAATAAAAATATAACTCATATTTTTATATATATGCGTGTTTGTCTGTTTATTGATATACAACAATAAAAGCTGAAAGCGATCCCTTGTGTAGAACATTTTGATATTTTTGTTTTATACTTTATGATCATAAGATATAACACTTAGACAGACACCAGAAAAATGAAATTAAAACCTAAATCGTTGTAGCTTGTTAGTTGTCTTTAATGAAACTTGTATAAAAGCGGGATTGTTGCAAAAATTCACTATATATATATATATATATATATATATATATATATATAAAAACGTAGCACACTTGGTTTACGCTCAAGTTAAATTTCAATTGAGACGAACTCAATGTTAAATCCATTTATTTAATTTAACATAGTAATATTATTTAGAAAACGTTGTTGATTTACTAGTTTCAATGGGTAAAAAATATTTCACCACATAATGATGTTATTATTGCAGCTTGTCAGACCCAAATGGTACAAAAGTTGATTCTCAAAATATCCCCAATAAAAATTATTTTTACAGTTGATCCTAAAAATATCCCCGCCCCAATTTTTTTTCACATGTGTATTTTAAATATTAATTTTCTTTGTTTTTTACAAATGTCTGTTCTAAACATGGATATGTGAACGTCTGTGTAAAAAGATTTTTGTTGGGGGAAATTTTGAGGATCAACTCTTGTACCATTTGTGTCTGACGAGCCGCAATAATAACATCATTATGCGGTGAAATATGTATTACCCATTGAAACTGTAGTAAATCAACAATCTTTTCTAAACTCTATATATATATAAATATATATATATATATATATATATATATATATAGAGAGAGAGAGAGAGAGAGAGTAAATCTTAAGGATAACCAAAATAAAAATATGCCTTTTAATTCGTTAGATTCAAGATCTTATTTGATTAAAACTTCAAAAGATTAAAAGAGAAACTCGCCTAATTTTACAGTATTCAAGTTTACCCTATTATTTTTTCCTTTTTATAATACGAATGTCGTTCGACGCAGTCCTAAGGAACGATATTTGCCTCATTGCACTAAAAGCGGCGTTAAATTTGGAGGAGGAAGTGTCGTGGTGTTCAGCATGATTTCAGCGACTGATAGGGGACCTCTTGTTAGGTTACACGGTAAAATTAACGCAACTGTATACAAATAGATAACGAAGAAATAAGTTGTATCTAATTTGAGAACTGCACTTAATCAACCAGCTGTATTTTTTTTCAAGATAACGCTTCATGTCACGCAGGGAAGTCTGTTAAGACATTTCTTTCTAAGGAGGATGTTAATGCTATGGAGTAGCCTGCTCAAAGCCCAGATATGAATCCAATTGAGAATGTTTGGAAGTTACTAAATGAAAGAGCTAATAAAAATAATATAAACTGTTGACGAAGAACTATGGAAAGGAGAATGGAAGAAAATATCCGTTAATGAATGCACGACGTTAATTCGCTCTTGTAGCAAAAGATGTCAAGCTGTTATTGAAAGTAAAAGTTTTTCACATCAAGTACTAATGAATTATGAACGCTATTTTCATTTTGATATGATGTATCCATCATAATAGTATGATTTTGTTAATCGTTCTGTTGTTCTTGATCATCTATTTTTTCCAAAATTATATAATTATTCTTATAAGTTTATCAAAAAAAGTTTGAGCTTTATATTTTGGAATTATATAATTTACCTTTATATCCTTATTTTTCCCTGATAAAATGTTCTATGAAGCTTTAAAATAAAAAGTTAATTCAGATTTAGACTTTTTCATAACATCTTTCTGATGTGTATGCTTGCTTCTGTATATATATATATATATATATATATATATATATATATATATATGTTTTGTGGAAAGATATTTTACTTAACTAATGAGTGTTGGTTCAGTAATGCCGACTTCGAAGTTTCGTGAAGGCTTCATTATGATTTTTTTAATACTGCATAATCAACAAAATCCTTGGCGAGTAACAAAATCCTTTTCGGTATAATTCAAACAACACTGCTCATTTAAGAAAAAAAATCTTCCCACATTAATTCTATTAACACTCTATGTGGATATCAAGTTCTTTATAACAAAATTATTCTGCTCATCCAAAAAGCCTCACTATCAGTAAACTAGCAAAAAAACAAAAAACAAAAACATCAATTTTGGGACTAATTACAATTTAATACTACCCATATTTATAGAAACCGTTGATATTAGGCTTTTTGTTCTTATATATACCATTTTTTTCTTTATCAGTCTGCCAGTTAATTGCCGTACAGCAATACACGCTAGTTAAAAGATATTTTTTCGCAGTAGGTTGCCATTACTTTCTGCAGTAAATTGATTGCCTGCCAAGGCTGTAGAACCAAATTTGTCCTGCTATTTAACCAGTAACCGGGGGACTAATATTGTCCCTAAAGGTATGTGTGTGTAAGTGAATAAAACTAATTAGACTGAATTAAAGCTCAAATTTCTTTATCACTCCTTTTATTAATAGGTTTTCTTAATATTTTTCCTTATATTTTCTTTTAGTGAGAATTATATTTTCTTGGTCAAATACTATTTAATTGCGTATTCTTCTGACGATGTGTTGGTCGGAAAAGATCTATTAAGAAAGAAAACGATTTGTGTTTTTATATCTGCGTGTATATATATATATATATATATATATATATATATATATATATATATATATATACATACACACATACACAGAAATCAATATGATCATCTTTTACCCAAGTAACCTAAACTCCAGCTGAGTGCCCGCCACCCAAAACACAGACCAACGATCCAGGCTAGGAATTGGACGAAAAAGAGGGTGAAAGACGAATAGACGGCCTGGATACTTGAGATACAAGATACTGCTCCCAGTCGAGCAGGAATAGCGTAGAAGTTAGTATAATCTTTTGGGATAACCTTTTCATGATATTTCGGACGCTGCCAGAAACAAACAAAGAGAATCCTTTGGCTTGAGGCAAGAAGCAAGCAGAATTGTATGTTGCAGTTTGCAAAGTTAGCTTTGTAAACAAAACGGTTGTGTTGAAATGATAACAAGAGAAAGGACACGAAAACACACACGATACTATGTGCGTGTCTATGGGTGCTTTTCAATTTAAATATATATGTGCATATATTTATATGTGCCAACGCGTCTACGCTATATATATATTTATATATATATATATATATATATGTGTGTGTGTGTATGTGTGTGTGTGTGTATAATTTTTTTGCACCGATCACAATATATGTACATAGAGAGACAAAGAGAGACGGATATGAGCAGAATGAGATCGATAGTAGGATTGCAAACAAAAATGGTTTACATATAGACTAGAGATACGAAAGGACGGTTAATAGAACTGTAGACCAACATATACGTTTACATATGTATATATAATATGAACAAAATAAGAAATCCCAAGTAGGCATATACGCAAATGACACCAACATTTACTCTCACATCAGTAAGATGTGGACAAACATAACCTCGCTGCTGATATTGAGAAGGACCTACACTCAGTGGTGGACTGGGATAAGAAATGGCTTGCAATTTTCAATGCTTCTAAATCGAAACTGTCAACGATCACAGGCAACCTCTCCTGAGTATTATATATATATATATATATAGATAGATATATAATACTGGATATTGGAGGCCATCTGCATTAAATCAAAACAACTCACACTTTAAAGAATCACATTTTAATCTCGTCATAACATATTACATTTAAATATATATTTCTGTTAACACTTCGAGTTTTCACGCGGTGTGACGTCATAGAACCGCATTACAAATTTACGAACTGCGTCTGCTATTCGGTGTCTGATGGTTGCTTAGCAATGTTTGATGTCAACACAAGATAAAAATTATCTTTGATGGTGGGTGTTTTTATGTTAACGTCTCTGTAACCTCACTGAATATGGCTTATGTGAGCCGAGAGATTAGAACCAACATAATAAAAATTATCCAAATGTTGGACAAACTTTGTCTTTATTTTCACCTAAAATTAAGGCAAAATACAATGTTTAGAACGGCTCATGATTAAAAATAACAGACATTCATTGTCTCTTATATTTAAGAGTGTATGGTTAGAAAATTATACGCTGCCTCGATAAACTATATATATATATATATATATATATATATATATGTGTAAGTTTATATATATATATATATATATATATATATATATATATATATATAACTCAAGTTAACTGGAGTGCAAAGAAATTAAATGTAGCTGCCGTTGCATGACTGATAATGTTTCCACAATGTCGCATGATGTTAATACCGAAACATTTTTTTTATAAGCGTTTCACCCCGAGCAAGGCATGTCACTGCCACTACTGCGCAGAGTGGAGAAAGGATGATTAAATATAGGAAATGTCAGAGGGTGGGTGATAGGCGAGTAAGGATACCGAGAATGAGGGTTGGTTAGATGAGAGTGTTCTGAGAATAATTGGGAGTTAGTGTGATAGGAGGTGTCTATTGACCCTACATTTAAACACCTGGAGATTGTAGCTGTCGGGAAAGCAGACTTGTGGAAGGGAGTTCCACAGGCGGGAAGCGCGAGAAAAGAAGCTGTTGGAGTAGAATTTACGGTTACATCTTATTCGTTTAACTGTAAAAGGGTGGGACCTAGTTGCTAATCACCTAGCGCAGTAGTATTAAACTACTTCTAACGCATTATTCAATGGCATGATATTCATATAAACCTATTTCGAAAATCCCAGTTCCGGATCGAAACTACTCGGAATTTGAAAGAATTAGCAAAGTTGATTTGATTTTCATCATTCTCTGCTATTAAGTCACGTGATGTCTAGCACATCCATCAATACCTACTTGCTATTTTCTTCTTTCGAATCTATTTTCACACAGTAAACAAAGGCCATCTCCAAGAACCTAAGAGCAAAGCATTTTTACATTTTCGGATAATAATCGTAGACACAGGAAACTTTCACTAGCATCAAAGAAGAGGGTACGATTGCTATGTGATATCAGTTCTTTAATATGACAGTGAATGCTGGACAATATCATCAAAATGAATGAAAAACTTGAAGTAGCTAAAATGTGGTTCTACAGAAGGATGCTTCGGATATTCCACACGATTGCTTCCCCGACGGCTACAATCTTTAGGAGTTTAAATGTAAGGTCAATAGACACCTCCTAAAACACTAACCTGCTCCCATTCTATCAAACACTCTTCCCATCTGCCCAACCCTCATCCTCGGTATCCTTACTCATCTGTCACCTTCCTCCTGACATTCCCTATGTCTAACCACTCCTTCTCGTTACCTTCCCCTATGTAGCCCCATGCGCAATAGTGGCAGTGGAATGCCTTGCTTGGGGTGAGATGATTAAAAAAAAATTATGGACCGAGCATGTGAGCAAAGCCGATATGTTGGAAAGAGTGGAAACGAAAAGGAAATCAATACTGAGCATCAGGAAGAGACAACTGAAGTTCCTGGAACAAGCAATAAGGAAGGAAGGCTTGGAGAACCTAATACTAACATGCCAGATAGAGGGAAAAAGAGACAGAGAAAAATCAGCGAATAACATATTTGAAGGGACTGAGCAGGGAGATGACAGAACGGAGGTTTTGAGGTGTAACAAGAGAACGTATTCTAAGAGCCACCAGAGATAGAGGACGTGGAAGGCCTTTGATCGCCTACGTCCTGAAAAGACAAGGCACATGGAAGAATCGTTTTCAGTAGGCAAAAAAATGAAAAACCAAATGAACAAAAATGGTTACATCATTTTCAAAGGATTATTGATCGACTAGTTTTCTAAATTATTGTTAGTTTTGTCTAAAGAAATCAGGTCTTCCACAACGAGGATTCAACACATACATAATAATGGCTCGCAACATTAGTAAGCTAACTGTTATGCTATGACACATTAAACATTACACTTGAACTATTTTTAAACTGTTCACCTCAAGCTAAGACCTGTCAAAGATGTGCGTTGTGGTGCAGTGGAAAGCGGTGAACGAAGTTCGAAATACAGTTGAAATCCTTCTATTCCACGCAAATATTCCTGGGAAAGTTATTAATCCAACTCTTCTCTCTCCAAATATGGGTTACATAGCAGGACAGATTGGGTTTTATAACCACGCCTGGAGTTAACATGGGTGGTGTAGGGTCAACACCCCCACCTGTAAATAAAGAAAAATTCCAGAAGAATCTACCACCCCCTCATTAAAAGTGAGGGGTGGTTGATGGCCTATTTTCCACCAGGAGCTACGGATTGGGTAAAACAATAAAGCTACTAAGATGCAATGCTTTACTGAGCATGAAAGAATGTGGGGAAAAAGAAAACATAATTAAGGAGAAAGACCAAAATAATAACAGGAATTAAGAAGACAGAAGGAATCGATTGCACGTAAATCTTTAAGTTGACTGGTAAAAATGAAGACAGAAGTGTTGTACGCTCCGGCCCTCTTCCTTGAGAATACATAACCCAGTGGATATAGACGTTCTTTGTTTCCAGTGATCTGACCCAATGAATTGTGAGTTCAGTACTAGACTACAGCAGTGGTGAACAAATAACTTTTAGAAGTTAAGTTAAATGGAGATAACAACATGGCTCCCAGAAGTGGCATCGAACATGTAATTAGAATGATATACTCCTGTGATCTTAATAAAAGATTAAGTTTCAAATTCTTAGCCTCTGAAGAAGGCCGGAGCGTACAACGACCGAAACGTCGTATACATGGCAGTGAAGTCCGAATAATCCAAATGTATTAGTATAATTAAACAGTTTAAATCCAGAATTTATTTCAGAAATGTAAAAAAAAAAAAAAGAAGTTATAATTGCCTCGTTCAGACCGTTGATGAATATGATAATTTTTTTATTCGTAAATGAGGCAATTGTAAATATTTTTCTTTAGATTGCTGAAATAAATTCTGGATTCATAACCGCTTAATTATGTGTCGAAATTTCTTAATATTTGCTTTGGATAATACCTGTTGAGTTCTCAATTTCTATCTAATTAATAATTTATATTAGATATCCTTTGTATTATTCTCTTCGTCTTCACGGGTTGTCATTCTCTCATATATATATATATATATATATAGCTCAGAGGTAGAATCGCCTACTGACGCCAATTTGGTCGTGTTTCAATCCTGGGTTAAAAGCAATCGGAGTCTAACCGTACTGATGAGCTGTGATACAGCGGAACAGATCTGTCTGCGGATGGCTATATATATATATTTTTCTATATGCCCTGTTCCTTCAGGACATAGACGATCATGGCTTTTCACGTCTCCCTATCCGTGGTGGCTCTTAGCACGCCTTCTTTTGATGCACTATGCAACCCTCGTTCCATCAACAACCTGATTAGGTCCTTCAAATATGCTATCCTTTGCTTTCCCCTGTCTCTTTTTTACCTCTATCTGGCCTGTTAGTATCAGGTTCTCCAAGCACTCCTTCCTCATTGCATGTCCCAGGAACTTCAGCTGTGTCTTCCTGATGCTCAGTATTGATTTCCTTTTCCTTTCCATCATTTCAAAAACCTCATCATTGCTCACCTGCTCGATCCATGATATTCGCAGCATCCTTCTGTAGAACCACAGTTCAGTTGCTTCAAGTTTTTCCTTGATGATATTGTCCATCATTCACTGCCATATTGAAGAACTGACAACTCATAGCAATCCAGTGCTCTCTTCTTTGTTTTTAGTGAAATTGTCCTGTTTCTTAATACTTTACTCAACTTCTGCAATGTTTCCTTCGCCATGCCAATTTAGCTTCGGAACTCTGTGTCGCACTTTCCGTCTTCTGTTATAACACTTCCAAGGTATTTAAATTTTTGTACCTGCTTGATCCTAGTATCTCCGACTTGTATTTGGCATACTGGGCTTCCCTTTTTACTGATGACCATGCATTCGGTTTTCTTGCAGTTTATTTGTAGACCTTTCTTGTGACTCACTTCAGCTACCTTCTGTAGGATGTCTTGTAGTTTCCTTTCTGTGTCTGCTATCAGCACTGTATTATCTGAGTATGTTAGGTTGTATAAATTGTGGCCTTCAATGACAATTTCAGGCATAACTTCTAGGGTCCTCAAAATATTCTCGCTGTACAAGTTGGACAGATCCGGTGAAAAGACACACTCTTGTCTTACGCCCCTTTATATCTTTAAAAACCACCGAAAAGAAATATTCTATTAATTTCATATTTTTACCATACTTAGATGTTTTCTTTTTTGCTGGAGATAAGGAATGTAAAATTGTTTCATAATTATTAACTTTTCAAGCGCTTTCAGTCACTTCATTAAACATTTTCCAGGATCCTTTTCAAAAACACGAGATAATTTCGTTACAGTCAGAACATTAGGGTAAAATAACAACATCGGAAAAATAACATCCTTGAAAATGGCCAGTGAAGTGGCTGAAAACAGATGGAAAGTCAATAATTATGTAAATGTTTACATTAAATATTTCCAGCAAAATAAAAATATGTAAGAATACTGAAAAGAAATCAATAAAACTTTTACTTTTTGCTCGTTTTTAACGAAAGAATTTTAAAAGAAAGATTACTGCCCAAATATATATATCTAGAAACGAGATTATAATTATCCTCGTGTCGAAATTCTTCCACGAAAACATCCGACGGAAGGAAAAAATGGTTTTGAAAAAAGAAAGAGCTTAGTACATTAACGTCAGTCAAAAGTGCTTGGACAGAGATCAGCACAAAGCCCAAAGAAAGAACCACGATACGAATAATCATTTAACAGAAAGCGCTCAATACGGATGTAGAGCGGAATAAATATATAACACCTAATGAGCCAGACAAACTTACCTAGGTTTCACCTAAACGGATCGTCAGGGAAAGCTGGCCAGCAGACGATCCGTTTAGGTGAAACCTAGTTAGGTTCGTCTGGCTCATTAGGTGTTATCTACTTATAATTATTTATATATATATATATATATATATATATAATGTGTGTGTGTGTGTGTGTGTGTGTGTAATTAAGTTTATCAGAGAGTAAATGAAATTTCTTGACAAGTTTATTGTCACTGGTGAAGAATAAATGCATTTCTCATTTTCCGACGTCATTTTTCTGTACGACCTTCTTCCTTCCTACCGAAAATATTTTTTTCAGTTACTCACGAAACTACGTTTGCACCGTTTGCTTTTAAGGGCACCCACCGAGCGTTACCGCAAGCCATCATGTTTTGTTTTTTTTACTTTGTGTAGATGCGTACCTGTTTTTCATACTTGTCGCCACTTATGCCAACAGGATTATTCGGTTTTCCGAGATCAAGTTATCCACCCCCTGGAAAGGTTCATGTGCACGCGTAGATGTTAGCGTCAAAATACGCTTGTTATTTTTACAAAGTTACTTCATGAATTACCTTCACCTTCTAATTTAGCCTCGTGTGTGTGTGTGTGTGTGTGTGTGTGAGTGAGTGAGAGAGAGAGAGAGAGAGATAGAATTAAACCTTTTTTTCGTAAGAAACATATGTACAGTAAAATAAAGTCATTATTGGTATTTGTATATTTAGGGTCCACCGCGATCTCTATTCTGTTGTCAGAGAATATGATATATCTCAAGTTGATAATTTATTGAGTAGTTTTCAGAATGTTTTCCTTCTTCCGTAATAAAAATGAAGGTTAAGGCCTTCTTCAAGACGGACAAATTATGTTCGTCTTTTGATTAACTGTATATTAATTTTAGAGGGAAGTTTCCGTGTTAACGTCTACCTCTGCATTACCTCAAGTAGCAGTCATTTATACGATCCGTCTCTAAAGAACCTGAAACAAATGGCCGTTAGCCTGCACTATTCTAGAAGGGACCTGAAATTTTCCATCTTTTACAAGATTCCGATGAGACAGAACGATCCCGACTTGGCAACTCCACTCCAGCCACTTTCGCTCCGGCTGGATGTGGCTTCCCTCAGTCTATTCTACATCTATTTTCATGGCTTCTGCTCCGATGAACTTAAGTCAATCGTGCCCCCGCCACAACAATTTACTCGTGCAACCATACTGACAACAGGGTCTCACCCATTTACAATTATATCAACAAAATGCAGGCGACAGTTTTACTCCATCTGCTTTTTTTCTCACACATCCCGCCTGTGGCACTTCCTTTCATATACTTAATTTCCTGACGGCTACAACCTCCATGGATTTAAATGCAATGTCAATACCCATCTCTTATCCATTTGACTCCAGTTCTTTTTACATCATCCTGTATATCTTTTCTTTTTCTCTACCTTCGAAAACATTCTTCACACCTGTGTTTCATCCTTCTCTTGCTTACTCTGACACCCCCTGTAACTGGTTCGTCTTTCTCTTTACTGTGCTTTTGTCTAAATTTTTACTCTTATGTAGCCCCCTGTGAATCAGTGGCGGTACCGCCTTGCTTGGAGTGAAACGATTAAAAAATTCAAATTCAAAAGAATTTACGCTTTCATGTAAGCAATGAACAATTTTCAAACCACCAGCCTCTTTTCCGTGAAAATATGACGTAGGCTTATTGCAACAATATCCATGAGAAATGTTTTACTAATACAGACCTATAGTGATAGAACCCACCTTACCGCGTTTACAAAGTCGAATATTCCTCATTCACTTCGTATTCCACTGGTAAGTAAGAAATATTATTCAGTTTACTCCAACGAACGATATACAGACACCTGTGTGGACACTTGCCCGTTTACTACACTCTCCATCTCTTCGGCCATTATTTATCAGACATATCTTTAAAATAAGCATTTCTTTTTTCTCAACAACAGCAACAGTGTTGAAACTGTCTACTTGGGTGCCTCTTGTGTTTTTTATTAAGTGAAAAAAACTTAAATATAAAGGCACCCAGACTATCTTTTTCTATTCGTTTCACCCCAAGCAAGGCGGTAACGCCACTGATGCGCATGGCGCTACATTAAAGAGGAAGATTAGATGGGAGGAGAGTAAAGAGTAAGACGGACCAGTTACAGGAGGTGTCAGAGAAAGGTCAAGAGAAGGATGGAAATACAGAGAAAAGAAAATATATACACAGGGGGATGTAGAAAGAACTAGAGTCGAGTGGTTAAGAGATGGGTACTGACATTGAATTTAAATTCTTGAAGGTTGTAGCCGTCAGGAAAACATAAATATGGAAGAGAGTTCCACAGGCGTGAAGTGTGAGAAAAGAAGCTGCAGGAGTAGAAATATCGGCTGCATTTGGTTGATCTAACTGTGAATGGGTGGGGCCCAGTTGCCAGTCTAGTTGCACGAGTAAACTCATATGTCAGAGGCAACAGTGACTTAAGTTCGTCGGAGCAGAAGCTATGAAAATATTTGTAGAACAGACAGAGGAAAGCCACATCCCGTCGTTGAGAAAGTGGCTGGAGTCGAACCACCAAGTCGGTGACTATCAAATTATTGATTCTTCTTTGTAGCCTGTCGAGAACATTGAGATGAGTACCTTCTACATGCTTTTTACAAAGATCTGAACATTCTTGTACGAAAACACCTTGACTTCATCTCGAAGTCATTACGTTTCGTATTGAAAGATAATGAGGACAGCGCTGGAGGGATAATACCGGCCTAGATAAATATTTTTTAATAAAAGATACTTCTGCATTTTTAAAGGCCTAATCTAAACGGCAAACTTTAACTTGATTATTCAATTCTTATCGTATTACCATTGCTACGGTACGTATAAAATGACGGACCAGATTTTTAAAAAAATTATATATACTTCAATATGTTCCCATATCAATGTCCCAGCGGGCAGGATTCTTTATAGATAACGACTGCCTTTAGATAGCCAAAACGCCGTAGGTATCTTTACCGATAGACAGCTGACGAGGCAGGTAAAGAAAATTATTTTTTTTTACTCCACACTTAATCAATAATTTATTTTTCTAATGCAAATCGATAATTAATGATGGATCAACAACAGTGAATTCCAAATATAACTTCGAAGATCGATGTACCATCAGGAACGTTTAATCGCAAATATATAGCCGGAGAGATCCAAATGTACCAACGTCATTGCATTGACTTTAACATTTAGAACGAAGTGTTAGCTGTGTTGCTGGGATTAGAAATCTCCTGAGATATAGATTAAGTGTTATTTGTCTATATTTCCGAGATGAGGTATTGTAATTATTTACTTTATTTTCCTCGGTCGGACTGTTTTCCGCATCTTTATTGCCATATTCAAGAAGTTTCAATCCCTCTACGCTCCGACCTTCTTCAGGTAATTTCAATTTGGGATTGAACCTACTATTTCGTTTACCAAGGTAGATTGTTCTAGCTTCATGAGTCATCAATCTAGGAAAATATCCCAGTGTAGAGAAGCTTCGGTTGAACACATATGTTAATGCCGTTGTGTGGACAGAGAGAAAAAGCTGCAAACACACCTTGGGAATAAGACCTGGATATGATCAAAAGCAATAAGTTTTCTGATAGAGAGATTAGAGATTGATGATCGTGGAACCACTCCTTAATTAATGTCGTTCCTAGGTCCACCCTGACCTATGGTGATGTCACCAGTTAGGATCCTAACTGAAAGAAAATAATGAACTGCTAAACAAAAACATTATGAAAGTATAACAATATAATTTTACAGTAAAAATAACAGCAAAAGTTTTTTATATAAAAAATTACCATCAGTACATATTTATCATTCAATCACTGCCGTGTTTAAATATAATCTTAAGTCCGACATTTAAGGAATCTAGGCAGCTTTCAACTTTCACCACGAATTTAGTTCTCAACCAAATTTCAAACAGTTTACAGAATTAGATAGGACACTCCCTTCGCTATATTTGGAAAAAAAATTGAAATTTGGTTCAGACGAAAAAAAGTCACATCAAAATATGTGAAGTTTGAAAAGGGAGACTAACTACATAAGTAAGTGACTGACGAACCCTTCTAATTTAAAATTTTATTGTTTATAACATTTTCTGTGTAGTATTTTTGCATGCAGTTATCAACATTTAAATTCTGATGATATCTTTTATTATTTTCTGTCAATCACATTTTGCTCGGGCTTACGGCCATATCACGTTGAATACACCGGTTCTCGCTCGATCACCGAAGTTAAACAACGTTGAGCCTGGTCAGTACTTAGATGGGTGATCGCTTGGGAATACCAGGTGCTGTAAGCGTTTAGTGACGTATGTGCGTTGTAGTGCAGTGGATATCGGCTCGGAAAGAGAAATCGGTGAGCCGAGTTCGAATTCCAGTTGAATACCCTGCATTCATTTAAGCACTGGTACCCTTGGGAAAGGTATTAATCCGTCCCTTCCCTCCAGTTATGGGTTAAATAACAAGGGGAGGACATGGGGACCCTGCCCTTAAAAACAAATCGCAATGAAACTTGATACTCGAAAAGAAAAAATATTACTAAACACAAAACTGATATAAAAAGCAACAATAAATTATTGAAAGAAAAAGGTATACCAGCAATAAATAAATAAAATTTAGTTGGTAATAAATGACCACCGAGGTTGATATGCCATAAATACAAAACAACCAACCAACTTTTTGCTTGTCACTTACCATTTTATCAGTGTTGATTATCAGAATTAATGATAAATTTAAAAAAATTTTTTTTTTTATCAATTGTATATATACGGAGTGTTGCAGCAAAATCCGACACTTGACAAAAAGAAAACGAAACAGGCAATAAAAACAAAAGTTGTATATGCAGAAACCCGATAGTTTATTTAGCAACAGTTAGAGTTATCGAGGCATCAAGATCAACAAGCACGCCTACAATACAGTCGATTCTCTGGAAGCTGCTATCGTGGAGGCGTTCGCCACTATGGACGAGGATATGGTCGCCAAAGCGTGTTACTCATTTCTCGCTCGCCTTAAGATGGTTGCCGCTGCCGGCGGCGGTTACATTAAAAAATGATGTAATATCTTACTCTAACTGTTGCTAAGAAATTATCGAGTATATATATAAACTTTTGTTTTTATTGCCAATTTCGTTTTCTTTTTGTCAAATGTCGGATTATGCTGCAACACCCTGTATTTTTCTTTTTACTTTTGTCAATGCAATTTTCAGCATTAAGTTTATATTAAATTAATAGCAATGCCTGGCAAAATCATGGATGACATGGAAAAATGCGTGCATGGAAATTAATATTCTTAAGATTATATTAAACCTGGAAAAGAACAGGACAAGTTATTAAACCTAGAAAGAATAAATGACAAGATATTCTAGTGAAGTAAAATATAAGAATTTTTTCATAAAATATCACAGCTAAAAATAAAATTTCAATGCAATATTTTAAGTAAGAAATTTCTTCTTTTTTTTTTTTTACTTCACTAGATATCTTGTCCTTTACTTTTTCAGGTTTAATAACTTGTTCTGTTGTTCTCCAGGTCTAATATAATCTTAATAATACTACTTTTTATGATCGCATTTTTCCATATAATAAAATTACCAAGAATACATTATTAAAGTTGTACCCACCAATGCATTTTATCTGTAGTTGAAAACATAAAGACAGACACAATGTTTGCAATTTATTTAAACTGAAATTTTTACAAAAGATTTGCTGCATAAATGCACAAATATATATATATATATATATATATATATATATTTGTGCATTTAGATAGATAATTTTCTTGTAGCTATGGCAGATTAAAGAAATTGCAAACATTGTGTCTGCTTTTGATTTTTATTTATAAAATCTGTTCATACTCACGGATTGTCTTTCACATATTATAATTGAAAGATATGAGAAATGAGCTGTAATTTTGACAATTTTATTATTCATTTCTCGGTATTCTCATGTATCTTCAATTTTCTTCCGAGATCATCTTCAAGAGTGGTAACAAAAATTGTGTTGTTAAAAATCCTCGAGGCAATATTCATTAAAAAAACTTCAGTCGTCAATTAATAGAATCAGCTCTGAATACTGTAGTAATGTTCTAAAATGTTTTTAGCAGTTTTTATGCTTTAATATGTGCATGACCATGACATTATGACATAAAAAAATCCATTTTGCCTAATTTTCACGTTCTAATGAACGCTAAGCAATTCGTCTACCATTATATTTGAAGCAAGAAAAATATTTTAAGTCATTTTTAGCAACACAGTTTTGCAGATGTTTTTGCCACCACAAATCACACCCCTGAAGTTGATCTCGGAAGAAGATTGAAAGTACTCGGGAATATCGAAAAATGAATAATTATATTATCTGACAAAGTTACAGCTCATTTCTTATATCTTTCAATTATAATACGTGAAAGATATGCGATTATGAACGGATTTTATTAAAAATAAACAGACTCAATGTTTGCAATGTATTTAATCTGACATATAAGCCAAAAGATTGTTTAAAATGTTTAGATTTCATCATTAAATAAATCATAAATTTTGATGGGCTGACAAAAAAATTAGGCACCCAAACAATCTTAACATAGAAAAACAAGAAGTCATATAATCAATGGTGTTCTAGGGAATAAGCTTACTTCTCATGCAACCAATAAACAGTATTGGTTGTGTGAAGACATAATATATAGTCTTTATCGATAGAGACCCGAAATTTTGAATCAGCGCGGTACTAGGAAATATAAGAAAAAAACTCTTGTTTGGATATATCTAATGTTTTTGATAAAATATGTCTGTTACATAAACTCTACTGCTATGAAATATGATATATTTCAAATTGATAATCTAATTAGTTTTCAGAATGTTTTCCTTCTTTTTGTAATGAAAAATGAAAGTTAACGTCTTCTTCAAGACGGATAAATTGTTATGTTCGTCTTTTGATTAACTGTATATTAATTTTTGAAGGTCGTTTCCGTGTTAACGTCTACATCTGCATTACCTCAAGTGGGAATCATTTATACGATCCATTTCTAAAGAACTTAAAATAAAATGGCCGTTACCATGTTCTGTCCCAGAAGGCACCTGAAACCTCCTGACGTTTTCCATCTTTTACAAAATTTAGATGGGACGGAACGGAGGCATGATGGATAGCAGCACAGATTGAGGAATCGGAGAACTGGGTTCAAAATTCAGTCAAGTTCAATACATTCACCTACATGCTAATAGTTTTGGGAAAGGTATGGACTCTCTAGCTATGAACAAATAGCAGAACAGAATGAATTCTATATTCTTAAGAGGCAACCGGTTTAGAAGAATGCAAAACCGGTATCACCAGGAGGATAAAGTAGTTTGCGTAGTTTTAATAACCTTACTTGTAAAGAAAGATAATTTAAGAATTTGATGACGAGAGGGTTATTGATGACCTATGCACTACTGGGAAGCAATGGGTTAAGTGCTCTCTCAGTTATCATTCTTTTTTTTAACATGTAGGTATTGGCTAAGAATAAAACAACAAAATCAAATTGATAATGCCGTAAGAGAAAATGGAAAGGTGAAACATAAATGTAACCTCCAAGCGAATAACGGAAAATGCGATACAGAAATTAAAATTTTAAGAGACAATATATATATATATATATATATATATATATATATATATATTAAGTAAAATCTAACCTAGAGCCAACTCTTTCGACGAGTACTTTGACATGTTCAAGTACTTAGTTCGTTTCTTTTTTGTAATATATATATATATATATATATATATATTCTTTTTTAATAGAAAGTGTTCGCATGTACGGCAAATAGTGCGAGACAAGTTTTTTATGAATCAAAATACTTAATGCAACAGAGATAAGGTTTTTCAGAAGTATTCTAAGAATACAACTTCTGTAATAAAAAAAAGAATGTTTTAAAGAAAACGGTAACATAATGTCACTTTGTTTAAGAATCAGAAATAGAGACCTAGCTGCCAAACAAATACTGCACTTACATTCATGAAACAGAGGCACTAAAAGAAGAACGCTCATTAGAAGAATTATCACTTTGTCTAAAAGTTTTCCATAGCAAAAGCAACGGACTATATATGGCAAAAACATTCTATGTACTGGAAGAATTCCAAGTCTAACAGTTGCATTTCTCGCACGTCTCATCTGTGGAACTCCCTCCAATTTTCTTTCTTCTCTGATAGCTACATTGTTCAAACATTTAAATGTAACGTCAATTGCCATATTCTATCTCCTTGAATCTCGTCCATCTTTCACAATTTCTCCAATAATTCAGTACCCAATCTTTTTTCTCAATGTAACCCCACCCCTGCGCGTGAGGCAAAATGATTTTTAAAAATTGTTAAAATTCAATAATCTGTAATTTCTTCTAAACAAAAAACTACTCCGTTTGTGAAATAGAATTTGACTAGTGTGGAAAAGTGAAGCCTTTATAACAACGCGAAGGAAAGAGATCATGAATAAAATATACTGGATCACTATGTATTTTACCAATGTCTAGTGTTCAATCTGATAATGTATTCGAGATTTTTACTATTTACTTTTGAATTAGAACACAACAATCGATCCAAACAAGTTATATTTCTGATTACAACAGACAGCAGTAAACTGCTTTACAAACCAGCACTCAAATTTGAAGTTATAGCCTGCATCCAAGCAGCATTTACTGATAAGAAAACCAGTTTTATTTTAGCCACCAAACCCTACATTATCTTATACATACTATGATGGTTAGTTTTATTTTTCTTCATGTTTTTAGGTATAATTATCGAATGTTAGTAAATGTGGAAACCCAAGAACCTAAACGGGCGAATATTAAAACTTTATTTTTGAGTTAAAATGATATTTCATGCAGTGTAAAAAGGAATGCGTGGGGAATTTTGCTTAGAACTTAACAAGAAGCATAACAAGAAGAATAACACGTCAGATGGCAACTGATAACTTAGTTTTGACAGTGAATGATTACAAAGAGGATAAACGTGACGACTGGCTGATTAGCTTATATATATATATATAAAGCAAAAGTGTGTGTAAGAGGAGGAAAGAAAGTGATAGAGCGAGAACGAAAGTGATAATGTGTGTGAGAGAGACACACAGAGAGAAAGATGGTAGGACGAAAGTTTCCAGTTTCTCGCCGGCATATCCCAGCACGTCGATAGATATAAAAGAAGCACTTGATTAAAATCTACTTTTGAAAATACAAAAGGTTTTTCTGCAGGCGACGTTCAAAAGAACGCCCACTAACATGACATTGCAACATTAGAAATTAGTGATTGAACATTTACCTGATATTCTCTCTCTCTCGCGCGCGCTTTCTTTCCTAATCTCTCTTTCCTCCATGGGAGAAGAACGTGTTGAATTATTGATATTAAAATAGTACTTGGTACTTTTGTTTACAACACATCACAGGAAAAAACAAGCTTTCTACTTAGGATAGCTGCGAAGGTCGTGCCGTGTAAACAAATCTGAAATTACTTCGAGGACTTGATAAAAATTTATAAAAGAATAATTTAATATGCCATTGTTTTTATTTAGACTATTTATGGTGTTCTAACTGTTGATCTCATATTTATTGTTATATTCTCCACGTTTCGGCAGTTGTACGCTCCGACCTTTTTCAGGTGTCATACGATGACCAGTAAATAAAAGGATTGGTTGAAGTAATTCGATAACTTGACAAAAAGAGTTGTGAGTTCAAGCAGAGATGTACAAAAACAAGGCAAGGTTAGTTACTAAAGGACAACAGCTGAAACTAAGGTATCGAGAAAAAAATGGGCGTGGAACTAGAACAATCTATCTTGCTGGACGAAATAAAGTGTTCGGTTTGAAATTCCAACGTATATTACCTGATGGGTAAAATGGGGCGAAATATTTGCAATTTCCGAATAAGATGAATAAATTGTCTAGAGTACACTTTTTACTTGCAAGATTCAAGTACTTACCACTATGATAGTCATTATTAAACCCAAGCGTTATCATTGTGGCAAAAAAAGTTGATTAGATTCTAGCAGCTTTTTTCGATTACTGGAATTAGTGTATATATATATATATATATATATATATATATATATGTGTGTGTGTGTGTGTGTGTGTGTGTGTGTGTGTGTGTGTGTATAAAACACACAAACACAACATATAGTAGAAAGATATACATATCAAAATATCAAACTAATTGTGGAAATATAAATGACGAATGAACGGCTAAATAAAAAAAATATTCTTCGTTGTGGGCTTCATTCTGGGAAGGAATATCTTTAGATAAATAGCAGAAAAAAAAAGAAAATCCCGGTGAGCACTGGATTCTCAACATGTTGGTTCTCTTCATCTCGAATTTTCCTTTCTTTGCTATCGATATATTTGATTATTCTGACGCGTTCTCCAATTCAAATGTTAATTCTTTTTCTGTGTAATATAAATACAGTTAACTAAATAAAATTTCTACACTTGCCTTGATGAAGTTTCTCAAAGAAAGAAACGAGTTGACAGAAATGGTTCTCATTTTATTGCTTCTCTCTCGAATATACACAAGATAACCAAAACAAGTTCTGTCCATTTTAAAGGGAAAAATTTGCTTCACAGTATGTGTAACTTATATTTAGTCTTTGAAGTAATCTCCATCGGCATCCAGCACCTTCTGCCAACGTTGTGTATCCAACAATAATTTTGAAGTTCAGGTCATTGGACATTCTAATTCATACTTAAATATTTCTTTTTTTTTTATTTCGATCTTTTATTAATTATTAAAGTTTTATATAGAAATCATCTCGTCTCGACGTACATTCTTGAATTGCTGGTCAGCGCCCGTGTTTTTATATATAGAAGCAGACCTGGGAAGGTTGCCGTTCGATTATATCACTCGAAAAGCAATCTTATTTTATTTTTTATTTATTTATTTATCTTGATGATTATCGTTGAGAAAGGTATGGGACAATTATATATATATATATATATATATATATATAAGTGTGTAGCTTGATGTTACACATTGGAAAGGATATTAAAAAGCGAAGCAACCGGTTTAGCTCCCGCTCTTCAGGCCTCTATGGGCGATTTTAATCAGAATTAAAATAAAAGTATGTCATGAAAATGAGGGGGATGAAAAAAAAATTGGGAATGCAAGGAGCTAGAGGCTAATAATATCGAGCCCCAACAGCTCACGCTAAAAGTCTGCAGTGTCCAAACAGCATATATATATATATATATATATATATATATAAGTAAAAGGTTTGTCACTCAGCTGATTTATCAGTGTTTCGTTGACGGATCCGTCTCTCAACTAGTCAAGAGTATCAGAGAATTATTAGAAATAGAAATTTTGTGACTTAGCTGATTTGTTTAATTTCAGCATTCCGATTCTAAATGCTCCTAGACAAACTATTCAGAATTTGTCCTGTTCTCTCGTCAGTCGATATGATAGAATAATAATTTTAAGTAATACTATATTTATAAGCAAAAGTGCTCAATACCAGGGATAGAACGTTTATAAATATACAAATACACACTGAGTTCAACAAAGATTGCTGACGGTTTGTTTCAGGAGTGAAATTTCAAAAATGCAATCAAGACTGTCGCAAATCGGTATCTGCTTTGTTAGGTGTGACTTTAGAATACACCGACTGAACCTTTGAAAAGAATATAACCTCCCCAATGAAGCCACCTTTTGCAGTGTGTGGCAAACCGGAATGTCTAGGGGCGGGATCCCGGTGCTTCAGAAGTCAGGTTTAGATACTTCTGATTCCCAATATACCACTTTAGTCCTTACTTGACGGGTGGTCGGATAGGCTCAATCCGATCAATTGGCTGATCATGCTCAGCCCTCACACTTATAACTATATTAATTTATGAAGTACGTTATAACAAAATACATGACCCCAAATATACACCAGGATAAAGTACCAGCTTTATCTAATTTATAGGCTTCAGAAGGTGGTGGTTAAGGATCAGTCGGTTCAAAGAGATTCAAAATTAGACATGGCTGTAAAAATGCAATTTGTAAATTAAGATTTGGAAATTGCAACAAATAGTTTTTAGAATCTCTCTCGAACACAAGTATACTGGTTTGTGTAGAGCTGACCTGTCAAGATGACTGAATTTCTTTCTTTACACATCCCAGAAGCAATTAATTTTACTACATCAAAATTATGAATAACTAAAAAACAAACAAAAACAGATTCTGAGAACGAAATGACAATTAACTTTTCTAGATTTCTCATGCTCGCCTCCTTAGATGAAACTCCACAAGACAAACTTTCCCTCTTCTTGACTGAAAACTTCTATTTATTAGAATGAAATCCAGAGCAGTTAAAATATTGTGAAATGGAAATATGCTGATAGAGATAGAAAATATGAAACACGTCGAATATACATATTCAAGATGAAGATTTTTCATAACCTCAGAATAAAAACATTCTCTCGTGAAAGAAAGAACACTTCTAAGCGAGTCATTAGAAGCAGAAATTTGTCTCTACGCAGACCTGAGGAAATTACATCTGCCTTAGAAATCCAGAAGCTCAGTGTTTATCGTGGAATTAAAATAAAAAGAAAAGTAGAAATCATAACAACAGACGTGTAACATTACTTGCTTAACACCCCGAAATCCCTAGAAAAAGAAAAGACGGTTACAATATTGACCCAGTGAAAAAATGTATTCCTGCTATTTTAAGAGGCTTCAAAGGTCAAACGTTTGGACATAGAGATAGCTGCAGAAGTCACCCAGGATATAAGGCCAAAGTTACTCATGTTACATAGAAGAACAATGCCACTATGAAGGAAGATGTGCTAACTGCGAGGAAAACCACCCAACATACAATCATGCGACTTCTAAAAAAAAGAAGAAGGCGATATTTGGTTTATATTTTATATTAAATATCTCATTCAGAGAAGCAAGGCAAATAATAGAAAGCTATATGAAAGGCCCTTTCTATGCAAAAATGATGCAAAAATAACCACAACGAATACATGTCAACCGGACAAATACTGAGCTTTGATTCCGAAACTCATAAACGCAGAAACAAATGATTGCCCAAATTTTAAAACTATTTCAAAGACATATTGATGTAATGAATAAATAATTAATATACATACACCTAATACGGTAATGCGATTGGCCGATGTCAGCCATAGAGAAGACGTTCATAGGTCTACCAATAGAATTCTACACATCTTCGACAAGAGGTCTCCGTCTATTTGTCAACGACTAGAGATCTATGTCTAGAGGTCTCCGTCTATTTGTCAACGACTAGAGATCTATGTCTAGAGGTCTCCGTCTATTTGTCAACGACTAGAGATCTATGTCTAGAGGTCTACGACTATTGACTACGCTTACGTCTCAGGATACTGCATACGACGAGTACCGTCCATTACGCCTACGTACTAGATTGTCCTACCCGGTTGCATTTGCCTAAACCGCTTAACTACCACGAATGATATATATATATATATATATATATATATATATATCCCTTCCCTGGACATATCACATATACTTACAAGAAATAGCACACAGTGAACTGTGTGCTATTACCGTGTGATCAATGAAACAGTTGAAATAACAAATTACAAAGCAATACTAAACCCACCGCTAAACACCAACTACGCCTCCAAAAATAAAAAGTCATCTCCAAAGTAAAGTTCACGGCGACCTCCTATTCGTCCACCAATGCCCATTAAATATCTACTTATGAACTTATCTTCCAAATCAATAGAACCAGCCAAACAAGAACCGGAATTATACAGTGACCAGATTTCTATGCAAAATCGATTTGACAAACTGAAAGAAATAGAGACGAAAAGCTAAAAACCACGAATGGTCAAAACCACCAAAATGAAAAAATCGGAAATTTAAATCACAACTACATACTAAGCTAAATCCTGAAAACATTAGACAATCGTGTATCAAATAATCCAATCCAACTGCCGTGGAATAAAGGCAAACATAAATGAACTGCCTCTGCTTGCTAACAAGAGACCCAACACTGGCAGATTCGGTCTTCAAGAAGCATTCCGTAATCAATATCCTAACTGAATATGAAATAATACCATCAATACAACTACACACGTGACACTGGACTTTAAGCCTTAGGCAGTACATTTATCTTAGTTAGAAATGATGTACCTCAAATTAAAATAAATTTAACATTTTTACTGGCGACTGCTGTTAAAGTGACCTTACACAGACCAATAAACATTTGGTTAGTATATATCTCACCAAGTGAACCAGTAAATGAAGTGAAATGTATGAAATCATAAGGCAACGCCCTACACTTATGATACTAGTTGACATTAGCAGTCATAACACCATATAGGTTGTAACAATACAAACCAAAAGAAGATCTTAGAAACAATAATTATTAATAACGATTTATGCATTTATAATGATACATTTCTCTTGGATGTTACTGACAGACACATGCGGTAGTAATCGTTAAAAGACAAAATCGGAACATAACCATAAAAATCTACGTTGGAAATTAGTCAGAGCGACTTGGGATGAATTTCAAATCGAATGTTATGGAAAATCTCTATAGCCAGAAAATGCATTCCAAAATTCAACACTAAAAGAAAGCAACAGACTTTGGCTAAATGATGAATACAAAGAAGCTATCAAGCTAAAAAAAAATGCAACTTTGAGAGTATCCAACGAACAGCCTACACCCTCTAATTTGATGCAATTTAAGCAGATCCGAGCAAGATCACGACAAATAATTAAAGGAACTGAAAAAGAATGCTGGAAAACTACGTGAACCGACTCAATTTTACTACAAAAACAAAATCTGTCTGGAATATGATAAAGCCAATAGCAGGCAAACACTGTAAAATATATCTTGAAAAATAACTAAAATAACCAGTAAAAATAATATCGCTGACAAACGAGTCAAAAGAGTCTCGAAAGATTATTCTGCCAAAAATGAAACCCAATCATTTTTAAGCTCAAACAAATCGAAAAAAAAACAAACTTCAAATCAAATATAACCCTGAGTTATAACTAACCATTCACTTTTAGAGGAACTAAACAAATCTTTAAATAAAGTCAACAAACAGCTGTCGGCCCAAATAATATCTATTACGATTTCATAAAAGTTACCCAACAAATCTTTACAACTGTTATTAAAAATGTATATCATGTGGACAAATGGCAACTTCCCAGAAATGTGTAGACAGTCATTAATCATCCCAATACCTGGAAAAATGATACAAAACTTGAAAACGAACGATCAATAGCATTAACAAGTTACTTATATAAAACTATGGAAAAAATGGACAGCAATTAGTTGACCCGGTACCTGGGAACTAAAAGTTTAAACAGCAACTTCCAATGTACTTTTAGGAAGGAAAAGAACCATAGACCACATAATATCTCTAGAAACCTTTGAAAGGGAAGCCTTCATTAAAAAAGAACATCTCACGGCAGTTTTTTGACGTTCAAAATGTGAACGACATTTTTTAGTATTTTGAAAGACCTGCATGAACTGGGCCTAAAAGGAAGGTTGACTTAATTCATAGAAAATTTCCTGATAGACCAAAGTTTTCACGTCCGTATAAGAACTACGCTACTATAACTGCAAAAAAAAAAAAAATGAAAAGAAAGCCTTCTTTCGGTGACAGTATTTTGCTTAAAAATCAATTGCATAGTTAAATAGCTAATCCCAGGAAAGAGATGTGCTCTCTATGTCGTCGACTTTCTAATAATGTACAGATCTCGACATATGCATATCATAGAGAGACAAATCCAACAATGATTCAGTTAAATACACAAGTGACCCACTAAGAATAGTTTTACCTTTTTCAAAATGACAACTAAATGTTTACATTTCCGCAAATTAATAAAATTAAAATTAAAATTAATTAAATTAATTAATTAAAATTAATGTTTCAAATTGGACGGAATAGAAATCCCAGTAGTGGGACCACACAGTTTCCTAGACATCATCTCTGACAATAAATTGGCATTCATTTCTTATTTAAAATATTTGAAAATGTAATGTTGTGAACTCATAAAAAGTTTACGTGTACTAAATGGGAAGAAGATCGACTAACATCAAATTAAACAGGTCACTACTTTACGCAAAAATGAATTAATCTAGTTTCATATATTGGCCGGCAAAAAATCATGCCTAAAAATACTCAACGCAAAATATCATGGCTGATGTGAGCCAAACGCGTAGAACCAGCATAATAAAAAATATCCAAACCTATTTTGTCTTTGTTTGCACCTAAAATTAACGCCAAAATACGATGTTTAGGACGGCCCATGGTTAAGCATAAGACATTCATAGTCTGGTAGATTTAACAATCCTGGGTAAAAAGTAATCGGCTGTCTAACCATACTGATGATACAGCGAAACAGATCTGTCTGCGGATGACGTATATATATATATATATATATATATATATATATACAATTGTTAGTTTCATTCAATGTGTCTATAACTTTAACTAATTTACTGTGTCATGGGATATGTTAAAATAGAGTAGAATTTATTATATATATAATTCTTTATAATAACGCAAACAATTATTTGGCATATTTTACAAACCATTGCACTGCCTTAATGCGAGAATTTACAACGCATGCGTGTGTGAAACGACCTTCTCCCGGAGGATTATTCACTCATCAGTGAGACGCCATTGAGTGAGCTTTTGCATTGATCGGGTTTATACTTATCCATTGTGTTATCTTTGCAAGCTTTTGAATGATCCTTTTTCACGGGTCAGTGGCTGGTATGTGGTTTTGTTTTTAAGTATGAAATCTTCAGACATCACTTTGTGATACCATGCTGTTGATTTTTATGTTTATGTCTACTTTAAATTATATTTTACTGACATCTCGTTTAGTTAAGACTTCATTTATTTGTAGACCTTTTTACACTTTATATAGTTCAATAATATTGTTTACATGTATATATACTAGTAGTATGGCCTGGCGTTGCTCAGGTGTAATGAAAGCTTTAAAACTAATCCATGGTCTTGGAACTCAGACTCTACCTAAAGAATATTTGTGTGAAGTTTGGTGAGAATCGGATAAAATTTGTGGCTTTGTATAAAGGTCATACAGACAGATAAACAGACACACACACACACACACACACAAACATCTTGCCTTATATATATATATTATCGATTTTCTGTACTATTGTAAGAACTGCAACCTTGAAACTTCTGAATATCGTTTGTTATGTCTTTGTCTATGAGTGTATCAAATTTGATTAAAATCGGACCACTCCTTCTATAACCCGATTTTTTCGATTATCGATATTTATTGGGAGTACCTTGACACAAAACCAAGCTAAGAACAGTCGCAGACGCTTATAGTACAACTGTGTGAATTTTCAAGAAAATCGGTTCAGCCATTTCGGAGTCTATAGATAACGGATACACACACAAAGTTTCATTTATAAATAAGTTTATATATATATATATATATATATATATATATATATATATATTCCCCCCCTCCATCCCTCTCTCAATAAACAGTATATTTTTTTTTTTCTATTGGTTAGAAGATTCGAGATATATTATTACAAAAAAAAAAAAAAAAGAATTGCCCTCCGACAAGATTTGAATCTGTAGCCCTTTGTCTGGCGAAATTTTCTTAGTTCCGACGTGATTTAGATTTATTAATAGAGCGTCTACTGAAATAATATGGATAGTCACTACAAATAACGTTTATGGAACAAAACCTGTCGGATTACTAAAAGTTTCATTCTCTCTCTCATAAATATATATATATATATATATATATATATATATATGATTTTAAATGTTCTAGCTGTGCGGAGACGATCCCGCTGTGCGAAACCATTAGAAAGTGCCTGAAAAATTATTGCCACGGGTTGACGCGAGCCTTGAACTGATGGAGACCGTAGATGTTTTTTGCTACCGCAAAGTCACATATCATTGTCAGGGAGAGTTTAATCATACCTGTCTTGTTCAAAATACTGATCATGCCAGAGCATGGGGTCTTTCCAAGGAACTCTCAGGTCCGGTCACAAATAAACCTGAGCATATAAATGCAACAAAGATTGGATACTTGCTCTAGTACATAGGGCTACTTGTTGGTTATTATATATATATATATATATATATAGAGAGAGAGAGAGAGAGAGAGAGAGAGAGTTGTGTTTGAGCTTTTTAGCGGCATATCAACCTCTGTGGCTTATTTAATGCCAAAAGAGTAGGGTCTTAAGATTATATATATAATGTTCGGTCATAATGAGAAGGTTGATTTAGTCAAATTTTCATGAAATTATTTTAGTTCTATTATTTTTTTATTGTAGAAAACTGAAGATCTTCTATTTTTGTATTGCTGATAATAATTTTCTTCCTTCAAAAACGTTTTATGACAATAATTCTTTTTTTCCTTCAAAAAAGTATATTTTTCTAATTAAATTTATTTTTATACTTTCATAGTTTGGGGGTTAAATATTTGTCCACAGCTGGGACACTAACAGGTGCGACCACCCCGGGTCAGGGTTGACCTGGGAACAACAGCAATTAATAGGTGGTTCTATGCTCCTCACAACTTCCCATTCAGAGACCTTGCTGCCGGATGCAGTTTATTGTCATACTTAGGACCGAGAGAGAAAAAGAGGAGAGGGAGAGAAAGAGGAGAAATATATGTAGTCATTGCTTAAAAGAAAAGGATATATTGGAATCATGTATACATACTTAATGCTTCTTCGACGGATATGACTTTTGTAAAATTGGATCTGCGAAACCAAAGCAGTGTTTGAAATGTGTCCACCACCTGACCATAAACGGAATTCTGTCAACACCTCGAGTTGCTCCCTGTCACCTTACTAAGGCTTCTATGGATCGACCTCTATTCAAAGCAGTTCGGTCACTCAGCGCAAAAGGAAAAGAGCGACATTTCATATCATTCTGTTTCCAAAATCGAAAAGATAAAAAGGAAGACATTACGTTTATCTCGATTTAAAACGTGACAAGTCTTTTTTTTTTTTTTTCATAACAGGTTATATTTTCCCTTTTATCTAATTCTATTTTTTGGTTTTCAGGAAATAAATGAAAAAACTCTATGATGCTAAACTTACATTAATCGAGTGCATACTGAGAAACATCTTTTCCTCCCATATTACAAGGGATGAGTATAAGTTTATGCATAGAATATCGTAAGATAAATTAAACGTCTGCAGGTCAACTAAGTTAAATTTCATTTGTTATTATAACATGGCACATTTTCATTATTAATGCTTCATATCTACTTTTATTCAATCTTACTTTTTGTATAATTTCTTTTGGCCATATTATAATTCTAATTATGTTTTTAGTTTTCACGACTATTACGCCCTACTAATAACTCAAAGCTAACAGATTATTTCTTTTTTTTTCAATCGTTTCCCCCCAAGCAAGGCGGTATCGCTACTGATGCGCAGGAGGCTACATAAGAGAAAAAAGTTTAGACGAGAGGAGAGTGAAGAGAAAGCAGGACCAGTTACAAGGGGTGTCAAAGAAAGAACAAGAGAAGGATGGAGACACAGGCGTGAAGACATTTGCGAATGTAGAGAGAAAGGAAAAAACAAGATATACAGGCGGATGTAGAAAGAACTGAAGTCAAGTGGATAAGAGATAGGTATTGACATTGCATTTAAATTCCCTGGATGTTGTAGCCGTCAGGAAATCAAGCATACGGAAGGGAGTTCCACAGGCGAGAAGTGCAAGAAAAGAAACTACTGGAGTAGAATTGACAACTGAATTTGTTTGAACTAACTGTAAATAGGTGGGACCTTGTTGCCAGTCTGGTTGCATGAGTAAGTTCTATTGGCGGGGGAACCAGTGACTTAAGTTCGTCGGGGCAGAAGCCATGAATATATTTGTAGAATACAAAGAGGGAAGCCATATCCCGCCGGTGAGAAGGTGATTGGAGTTGAGCCGCCAAGTCGGGACTTATCACGTTACAGATTCTCTTTTGGAGTCTGTCGAGAACACTGATATGAACAGCAAGGGCGCCTGACTATATATGACCGCAGTATTCTATGCAAGAAAAGACGGAAACGACATAATGCAGACTTTGTTGAGTTTTAGTGAGAAAAAGAAACCAACCAAGAAACAACTAAGAACAAACAATTAACTTCTGGTTCACGTAAATGAAAAAAAAAATATATCAATTTTAAATATTTTCATCGGTTCACTTGCAAGGAGTGCATGCAATCACGAGTTTACCGTCAAAATGGCATATATATCCGAGTACATGGTTGTTATAGATGACATAAAATTCCTATAGTAAAAAAAAATCGGTATTCTTAAAAGAGTGCTCAATACAGAGTAGAGCAAATAATATTTATTCAAATTTTTTAACATCACAAAAATGTAGCTATTTCGTTACAACATTACTTGTGTTTTGTCAAGTGATGGTGTTGAAAAGAAATAGCTACTTCGTCGTGAGAGGAGATAATTGACATAACAGACGGAAGCGTCAAAAAAGGTTAAGTATGGAAACCGAATTTGACATAATTTTATGTAGCTTAATCGTACGCCTCGCTTTTTGTTTTTAACTATATAGAGAAATTAAAAATTTAACACTATATTTTCAGCAATTATCTAATATTTTATAGAATTTAATTAGTTCAGCTTTATAGCCTTACGTTTGAAAATGTTTTATGAAAAACTAAAATTAAAATATAAAATTTTCTTTTAAAATAATTTTACAATGTAATAACAGAAAATGAAATTATATAACTTGACAGAGGTAACTCAATAATTTATGAAATGGTATGGCATTTACTAATTTTATTTTTAATATCTGTTTTCATATTCTTTTTAGGTCTCTCCACAAAATGTTAATGTCACTATTGCTTATTTTTTTTTTTTTTTTAACAAAAGTAGATAATTAGAAGATAAAATATAAAACTTGCTTTATATTGTGAAGGGTTGATTTGCAACGCTCGTTGAATGTTGAAACGTAGAGCACAGGAAACACGGAAGCGAGATGAAAGAATTGTATACTGTCAAAAATGTTTATATAGTGTTTATCTCCTGTAAGATTGCTGCCTTTGAAACACGTGTCGTTAAAAGATATATATCACGTATGGCCACCCGTAAAAAGAAAATACGCGTTATCAGTAAGCACACAAATAAAATGTTTAGTTATTTTCAAAATCGAATGGCTCGATTATTTCTATTTAGCTTTTCAAGTTTCGATTAGTAAATATAGTCTTCACTTAACAATCTAACGTGAACGATGAAGGGTTTAATGAAAAAAAATTGAAACTTTTAAAAATATTATATTAAAAATAATCAAAATTAAAATAATTCTTTTAAAAATTCATTATTCATTGAAAAAAATTTTGTCTTCAGACAGTGATATTCTTAATATATATTGTTTATAAAACCACTTTAAAGTTTATGTAAATAAAAAATGGCTTAGTTTTATTGCATTTTTTGTTTCCACAATTCAGAACAGATTTTCTAAAAAAGGGCTAGTTTAGAAGAAAAACATAGTTGATTAGGATATCCCAATGACTCCTGAATTTAATTAATATTAGGTATATGGACAAACTCTCGCGAATTGCCAGACATTTTAGAAAAGTAATTGTTGGTGGGGGTGACATTTTGAAAAAAATAAAATTTACCAAGATTTTCTAAAAATAATTCTTTAAAAAATGATTTCACTCATTCGTGAATAATTCCTGAAATTTTCATAAACATCTGATTAACGGATGTGCGTTGTGGTGCAGTGGATATCGGCTCAGAACGAGAAATCGGGGAAACGAGTTCGAATTCCAGTTGAATCCATTGCATTCACTTACGCGCAAATAACCTTGGGAAAGGTGTTATTCTATCTCTTTCCTCCAGTTATGGGTACAATAACAGGACAGATTAGGTTCTATATCCCCGCATGGCAACCAGTCTAACGCAGAAAGCAATGGAAACCTACTGCGGGATAATCTTCTGCCCAGTCAGTCATGTCTCTTTCGAGACATAATCGCCCAAGCGTGTTTCACGTATGGCACTTAACTGACTGAATTGTTGGTGAGGGTAACATTTTGAAAAAAATAAAATTTACCAAGATTTTTTTTTAAATAATTCTTTAGAAAATGATTTCACTCATTTGTGAATAATTCCTGTAATTTTCATAAAGATTTGATTATTATTTGATTTTTTGCAAAAATTTCCAAATTAATGTGTTTTTAAACGGCAAAATGTGACGCGTAGTATTACGTTTGCCGCAGCAAAACCTTGTAAAAATTGCGTCATTCACGGACGAAAGAAAAACAAGATTTTATACAAAAAAGTTCGAACGTGTTAAAAGAGCTGAAAAACGTTTAAGAATAATTACAAATTACTTTGATATAGTTTCTTAATAATAACAGGCATATTCTGCCGATAAAACTTTATTTTCATTTATTTTGTGGCATTTTTTCTTCATGCTATGCTGTTTTTTTAGCGAATTCGTGGAGGTATCTCACAAACCTCTGCAACAGGGTAGGTTAATATCTGCGTTGGAAGATCCGTCAAAAATGCGGCATAGAATCAATTGTAAACTGCTTTGAACATTATCCTTAATCTGTCGACGAGGGAGCAGAAGTTAGCATCCTCTGAGATTTCTCTCTCAACTCTGATATTAAACACCCAAATATTATAGTCAAAGACAGAAAAGAAAATTTTTGCACACTGACTGATATGGGAGGACAAACACATTTTTGTGCAGGTTTTTGAAAATCTAAACAATGACCTGGAGATAAAAAATAGAATGAAAATGTGGCTCTTAAAAAAATAATTTTTTTTCCGTTGTGGCTAGAATATTGGGTCTGATAAAAATGAGCTTAAAAACAAATCAACAAAATCCCTGTTGCATCATATCTCCAAATTAGAATAAAGACATTTCTAACAATCAAAGCCCATATCTCGCGAAGAGTTTTTCATAGACATTATTTTTGTTTATAGTTTTCTTTTGTGTAAATAATTGAAAGCAACATTAAACCACATCCTTCTTTTCCCCCTGGTTATGATCAGGCACTTGATTATAAAACAAACGCAGTTTCAAAATTATTTATTTATAATTATTACTACAAATAATAATAATAATAATAATAATAATGGATGTGCGTTGTGGTGCAGGGGATATCGGCTCGAAATTAGAAATCAGAGCTCCGAGTTCGAATTCCGGTTGAATTTGTTGCACTCACTGACGCGCATATACACTTGGGAGTTGTTATACTCCATTTATTCCCTCCAGCTATGTGTTAAATATTAAGAAAAAATGAATTCTATATCCTTAGTTGACAACCAGTCTACCGCAGAAAGTAGTGCCAAACTACTGTGGAAAATCTATCCAGTTAGTTATGTTTCTTTTGAGACATGGTCACCTAAGCGTGTATCACGTATTGCCCATAAATGACTCATAAAAATTATAGCCACTGCTACTCATAAAGTATAATTATAGCTACTACTGACACTAATACTACCGATGATAATTAGTATCATGGCTACTATAACTATACTAATGAAAATAATTGTTGTGCTGACTTCTGACACTACTACTACTACCAATGATTATTATTGCCACAACTACTGACACTACTACTACTACCAATGATTATTATTGCCACAACTACTGACACTACTACTACCAATGATTATTATTGCCACAACTACTGACACTACTACCACCAATGATTATTATTGCCACAACTACTGGCCTACTACTACTACCAGCAGTTATTATTGCCACAACTACTGACACTACTACTACTACCAATGATTATTATTGCCACAACTACTGACACTACTACTACTACCAATGATTATTATTACCACAACTACTGACACTACTACTACCAATGATTATTATTGCCACAACTACTGACACTACTACTACTATAATGATTATTATTATACAACTACTGACACTACTACTACTACCAATGATTATTATTGCCACAACTACTGTTACTACTACTACTACCAGTTGTATTGCCACAACTACTGACACTACTACCAATGATTGTGTACCCGCAACTACTGACACTACTACTACTGTAATGATTATTATTGCCACAACTACTGACACTACTACTACTACCAGTTATTATTACTACTGACACCACTACTACTACCAGCCAGTTGTTATTGCCACAACTACTGACACTACTACTACTACCCAATGATTATTATTGCCTGACACAGCACTACTACTACTACCAATGATTGTTGTACCCCAACACTATAACACTACTACTACTGCCAATGATTATTACCACAACTACTGACACTACTACTACTACCAATGATTATTAGCACCCCAACTACTGACACTGCTACTACCAATGATTATTATTGCTACTACTATTACTACTACTACTACTACCAACAAGATTATTGTTGCTGCTACCCCAGCACTATACTACTACTACCAATGATTATTATTACCACAACTACAGCTTTTCTACTACTACCAATGATTATTATTGCCACAACTGCAACACTACTACCAATGATTATTATTGCTACTACTGACACTACTACTACTACTATAATGATTATTATTACTACTACTGACACTACTACTACTACCAATGATTATTATTGCTACTGCTGACACTACTACTACTACCAATGATTATTATTGCCCTACTGACACTACTACTACTACTACTACCAATGATTATTATTGCTACTACTGTTTTTCACTACTACTACTGCAATGATCATTATTGCTACTACTGACACTACTACTACCAATGGTAAAAATTATTATTGCTACTACTGACACTACTACTACCAATGGTAATTGTTATTATTGCTACTACTGACACTACTACTAATGATTATTATTACTACTACTAACACTACTAATGATTATTATTGCTACTACTAACACTACTAATGATTATTATTGCTACTACTAACACTACTACTACTAATAATAGTAATAATTATTATTGCTACTACTGCTGCTGCTACTACTACTAATTATTATTATGAAATGGGAAGGCAGCACATTAAGAAAATGAGGAGCTAGGATAAATATAATACAATATAACTCAGTAAATCCCGGACCTGACATAGATGGCGCCACAAATAGAAAATCCATATAATTTTTATTAAGTACTAACCTTCAAATCGCACGTGACAAAATTTGGGACCAGTCGGTTTATTAGTTTACAAATTACAGTTATTTAAGGAAAGCCACTGTTGCAAATTTTCAAAACAATGAAAAAATTTGAATTTCGTGTGTTGATAAATCATTGATTTCTAATAGGAAAAAGATTTTGTTCAAGTAAATCAATGCTCCATCGTAAACAACAGTTAAGAGGTGCTATGCTGACTTTAAGCGCTGTCGTACAGACACAAATGATGTTGAATGCCCAGCTCGCCCAAAACCATCAGCTGTCCTGGAAAACACCAGAAAATTCCAAAAACTAGTTTTGGCCGATTGTTAATTGAAGTTATGTGAGATAGCAGAGAAGTGGAATATATCAGAAGGCAGTGTATTCACTATTTTGCATGAACATTTGTCAACGAGAAAGCTCTGTTCAAAGTGAGTGCCTCGTTTGCTCATAGTCGATCATAAACAACAATGCGTTGACGATTCACAGCGTTATCTGCAACCGTTTCAACGCAACAAGAATGTCAATATGTGACAAGAGATGAAACACTAATTCACTCCGGAGTCAAAGTGGTAGACAGCTGAGTGAACAGCTGCAGATAAATGCCGTCCTAAGCAACCAAAGACGCAAAAATCAGAAGGCAAGATTTTGGCCTCCATATTTTGAGGTGCGCAACGTATTTTGTTCAATGATTACCATGAAAATGGAAGAACCATCAATAGTGAATATTATATAGAATTATTGTGTCATTTGGAAGAAGCCAGTCAGTGAGTTAAGTGCCATACGCGATATACGCTTTGGGCGATCATGTCTCGAAACAGACATAACTGACTGGGCAGAAGATTATCCCGCAGTAGGTTGCCATTGCTTTCTGCGGTAGATTGGTTGCCGACCAAGGCTATAGAACCCAATCTGTCCTATTATTTAACCCATAACTGGAGGGAAGAGACGGATTAATACCTTTCTTAAGGGTATTTGCGCGTAAGTGAATGCAAAGGAATTCAACCGGAATTCGAACTCGGCTCCCCGATTTCTCGTTCCGAGCCGATATCCACTGCGCCACAACGCACATATCGCCAAAAACGGCCATAAATGAAGAAGAAAATAGGGATCTTTCACCAAGACAACGCACCATGTGACAAGTCGATCGCAACGATGGCAAAACTACATGAATTGTACTTCGAATAGCTTCCGCATCCACCCTATTCTCCAGATGTGGCCCCCAGAAACTACTGGCTGTTTGCAGATTTTAAACAAATGCTCCAGGGAATAACATTTGACGCCAATGAAGACGTGGTATCGGAAATTGAGGCGTATTTTGAGGCCAAAGACAAATCGTTCAACAAAAAACGCACCGAATTGTTAGAGAAACTTTAGAATCAGTGTATCACACTAGAAGGAGACTATATTGATGAATAAAGTCGAATATTGCCTAAAAGTTGTTTTATTATTTATTAATTGATGTGTTATACGAAACTCAATTTATCTATGAAGATACCAAGTCTACTTAGTGCAATCCCGGAACAAGTTTGGCAGCGATTAAATCCAAAGAAACTTAATATCAACGACCTGTATTTACACTACCTGCCATAATTATTAAACGACTCCAGCGTTTTAAAAAATATGATGTATTTTATACTATTTTTTGTATTTATTGCCAAGTGAATAATTGTAAATAAAAATAGAATAGTTTTTTTTTTGTTCATACTGCACAATAATATGTGCATCAAATTAATTTTAAAATGTTTAATAATTACCTATATTGCAGTTTCAGCAATGAAAGAATGAAGAAAATTTATGGTGATTCGGACGAGTTCATCTTTACTTCTCTGCCTTATAAAATTTTGCAAGGTAATAACAATAGAACCATTCTATTTTCATTTAGAATTATCCACTTAAAACAGTATGAAATACATCATATCTTAATAAAAATGGAGTTGCCTAATAATTATAGCCGGTAGTGTATATATCTTCTAAGACAGTCTATTGACTAAAACAACTACTCTTAACTTACACCGAAAAGTGTCATACTATCAAAATATTATCTAATTCAATGAGAAAAAAAACCGACGAATATTTATCTGTGATAGCTCACAGAAAAGCCATTGAAAAGCCATTGAACAAAAGTATAAATGTGTAATATTTACCTCTCGCCGAATGAAGTAAATCGTTACGGTTTCAAATGTAAGTGTCAGACCTCTGCCCAAATCAAGTCATTTTTTTATAGACTTGGTATAATTTTTAAATATTTACCTATCCTTAAATCGAGTTGATAATTATAATCTCAATTTCAAAAGACTAATATTACTTCTTTATGTGCCGTGTCCTTTCAGGACTTAGGCGAAATGGACTAACACTAGCTACTATCCCTTGTCACTCTTAACACTTTTCCTTTTCGTATTTCTCCTAAACTCCGTTCCACATCCACTTGCGTCGCATTGCTTTTACCTGTCTCTTTTTCTCTATCCGTCATATGTGTCTTATATTCTACTAGCCTTTTTTTTCATTACATATCCCAGAATCCTCAGCTGTCTCTTTTTGGTACTACGAATGAATTTCCTTTTCGTTTACAACATCTCCAAAACCTTATTGTTATTCAAATGTCCGGTTCATGGTATCTCCAGCATCTTTCTGTAGAACTACATTTTGTTGTCTCGAGTCTCTCCTTCATCTTTGTTTGGGATCATCCATCGACTAATATTTACCTTTCCTGAATCACATTAAAGATTATAGGCTCATTTGGAAGTTAATAATATTTAAATCTCTTCAAACCAAATAAATGCTTTTAGACTCAGTATAAATATTCACTATTTACCTATCCGTGAATAAAGTCGATGCTTATAGTCAGTTAAGGGCCGTACGTGATACACGCTATGGGCGATCATGTCTCGTAAGAGACATGACTGACTAGGGAGAAGATTATCCCGCAGTAGATTGCCATTGCTTTATGCGGTAGAATGGTCGCCAGCCAAGGCTGTAGAACCCAATCTGTGCTATTATTTAACCCATAACTGGAGGGAAGAGACGGATTAATACTTTTCCCAAGGATATTTGTGCGTAAGTGAATGCAAGGAGTTAAACTGGAATTCGAACTCGGCTTCTCGTTTTGCTGTTAGGAGTCGATCTCCACTGCACCACAACGCACATCCGATGCTTATAGACTCAATTTTAAATGACTAATATTTACTTATTACTGAAGCAAATAAATGCTTGCCGACTCGAATCAACGTAGAATACATACTTTTCTATGAACCAAGTAAATGCTTATAAACTCAAATATATACCAACAATATTTATCTCTAGCCGAATCAAGAAAATGCTCCTTAACCCAAATATATATTTAAGAAAATACTAATGTCGACTCGAAATTAATAATAAAGAGATGAGAGTTTATAATGTTAATCAAGGGAGGTCAACTCATGCATGCTTCATAAACTAGGTCAGCTCATTTGTTTTCATAGAGAAAAGTAACGAACATATCAGTAAAAATAGTATAAAAAAAGTAATAATGGTAATTTTATCTGTGCATTGTTGGCTTTGTTTAGTAATTAAAATAAATGCGTTGGTTTACTTTTGTCATATACTTTTGTATGATGTCATCTTTTCCTTGTCTTAATTCAGAACTATGCGCTGTCTTTGTTAATTTACTGATGTTTGCCGCTATTAAGCTCGGAACAATATAAATAGATCTGACATTTGCTGTCACTTTCTTGAAATAAAATCTAAGTAGAAATATTCAATAAATCAGTGCCAATGAAATAGATTGTAGCATGATGACAAGAAGTGTTACACACCTTAGAGAAATCAATGAGAGAACTGATTGACGTATTAATGTTATGCTCTACTTCACTCTACATGCCAGCCCAAGGTGAGTTCTGAGAAAGCAACTTCCAAAATAATAATTAACAATATGCATTTTGAGCCTGAAAACAAAAATCTAAACTATGATATAAAAAGAAGCCAATAACGAACGTTGCCACCAAAGTTTTTAAAAAAATGAGAAAGAAAAATATGATTTTGTGAGTTACCAGATTCACTGAAACGATCAGCTGTTGAGACCAGTGTACTTTCGTCACCATTGTGATCTCGGCCAAACAACCCAAAATATCCGCCTGAGAACCAACTTTCTCCAAACATCTACACCACGTTCTCAAAATCATTTTGCTCGAATCCTCTGTATCAGCAAAGTCAGACTCGCGGCTTCACTACTTCACTCCAAACCTCTCTCGTCGCCATCACCGTCTAGTTGATTAGTTGACCAAGGTCACCTTATTCAACTAGTCCACCAGACGCACCAACTATACCCCTTACCTAACATTCAAAATAATCTGAATCTGAAAACCAAAACAATAAAATTCGAACACCTCGTTGACCAGGATTAGTTCGGCTTAACACGTCGAAGGCGTCACATCAACTCGTCCCTCATGTTTGCTGACCCAACCTTAGCAGCGTCAATTTCAACGTTGAGGATAGATGAATGAATCCCACCCACGATACCTCTTCCGCTAAAAACTGCGAACTCATACTGGTGAATCCACCCCAGGTAAATACTTTTCACACCACTCTGTATGACGGTATTGAGTATTATGTATATATTCAAATGATCGGTCAGTACACGCTTGTTGAAATCTTAATCCTTGTTTGTTCTTTCCTTTGAAACCATACGTTGGATATTAAATTTATGTAGACTATTAAAGAGCCACCTTCAGTTTCTCAATTCGAGACTGACCGATCAGACTATTAAGACAAGAGTAAATTGTATCGTCAGCATAGATAGCGAATTTTGAACTGATCGGGAAGGCCGTTGATGAAAATTACGAAAAAGAAATGTTGATACAACAGAGAGCGTATCGATGAAAAAAGATCTAGAAAATTAGCTATTTAAGACAACTTTCATTTCGTGACTTGAAACAGATTAGCTTGTCGAACTATTGTAAACGCCTTGGAGATATCCAATGCGACAGCCATAGCTTCGACATTTCTACTTAAAGCTTAATATATTCTTTCAGGAATAATCGTTAACAAATTAGTATTCGATTCAGAGAAACAAAATCCATATTGCTTACCTGAGAAAAAGCTTGCCTAGTAAGATGCGTAACCAATTAAGAGTTCATTAGTGTCTCTTAGCAAAAAAAAAAAAATGCTAAAAGGCTAACCGACCGATAGCGAAAAGGATCAGTGGGTTTGTTTGATTATTAAAGTTTAAAAGTACAGAAGAGGATTTCTAACAAGCAGCAAAGCATTTAATGTAGAGCTTAGAACGAACATAAACCGGTATTCAGTCAGTCAAGTACAATACGTGATACACGCTTTGGGCGACCATGTCCCGAAAGAGACATGACTGACTAGGCAGAAGATTATCCCTCAGTAGATTGCCATTGTTTCTGAGGTAAACTGGTTGCCAAGCAAGCCTCTAGAACACAATTTGTCTTATTATTTACCTCATAACTGGAGGGAAGAGATAGATTTATACCTTTCCCAAGGATATTCGTGCGTAAGTGAATGTAAGGAATTCAACTGTAGTTCGAACTTGGCTCCCCGATTTGCCTTCCGAGTCGATATCCACTGCACCATAACAAATATCCGGTATTATTTACACAATTTACACTGTTTAGACTCTTTTCCTCACCTTTGTTGCCATATTTACGACGTTTCGACTGTTGTACGCTCCCTCCTTCTTCAGGTTATGGTTCATTGGATAACAGCGTTGGCTGAATCTCGTGACTTGACCGAAAGAGAGTTGAGTTTAATACCTGCTTACAACGTAAAAAAAAAAGTTAGAGATAAAGAGAGGTAATCAATACTTAGATATTTGAAAGAGTCATGATTCAGGGAACTAGATAAAATCCTAGCCAGTGTATGAAATAAAGGGCTCAGTTCAAAATTCCAATCATCTGGAGAATATTGAAATTAGAAGAAGTATCTTTGCTTGAGTTTTCAAGTATTTTTAATAATTTTGTTTAATCCGTTTTTTGTTTATTTTAATAATCTAATTCAATAATGTTATGTTTGTTTCTACACAATCTTTTACGTGTTTATGGCCATATCAGGTTGAAACAGCGGTTGTAGTTCTATAAGCCTAGTCATTATCTAGATGAGTTACCGCTGGGGAATACCTGGTTCCGTGAACTTGGATATATACAGTCGGAGTCATAGATAACGACTCGAAACTGAAGATTTCAGAGCCGAATTTCAATTCTGGTCGGGTTCATTAAATTCAGTTACTCAAAAATAAAAGTATGAATTCGCATCTTCTTCCCCTAGCTATATATGAATGAGTAGGATTTTAAAAAAAATAATTGTTACCTCTAAAAAATTTTACAATCTAAAAAATATTTTCTGCCTTTAGATAAATTGCAAGTGGTTTATAAATCGTAAAAATCATATGGTTTTAGCAATCAGTTAATACCTAATACACTACCAGAATTGATGCCTGTTTTAAATTCAGTAGAAACATTTTATAGTTGCTTTTAGTGGCTATGTGATCATTTTTATTTTTGCATTTGGCACGAGCATAGAATTAAATATTTCCTGAGCGACCCACCGCCCAAAATATATATTTTGATGTTTGATTTTTTTAAATATTGATATTATGACGTGGATCAGGTGGAGTAATTTTCAGCACCCTATGATAGTGTGGAAAATTACCATAAATAACAGTGTATATCAACCTCAAGATTTTTAAATCAAATTCTGTGTTAAGCCTATAGTTACCGTATAAGTCGACATCAAAGCATATGGTATGCTCACAGTGATCAAAAGCTGTAACCCAAGAAGATTTTTTAAGCTTGAAAACTCGACTTTGTACGCTGCAGTTTACTGTAAATTAATGATCTGGTTGCATTACTGCTATGCAAGATGCTAGCGTACAGATGGCGTAATAGATTACAGCGCCGAACTAGAAATCAAAAGGGCCGAGTTTCGATTCCAGTCGGGTTTATTCATTCTCTTACGCGCGAAGTACCTTTAGAATGATATAAATCCATCTCTTCTCCTCTGCTTGTGGGTTAATTAGTTGTATAGGAAATGTAATTCAATGCGTTGTATTGTTATATCCGTATCATACAAACGGCTCCTTCATGTAAAAAGAACGAAACTACTGATGAAACACGACGAACATATCTGCATTCATTATGTTCAAAGAAACTATCGCCCGGTTCATACTCCACCCACGTCTATTGAACAGGTGAAGAGGCTCATCCCTTGTTTCCTGTTTAGGATGTGGTTTCCGGCTTTCTCTTTTCCAATCTCTTTAATCTTACGTAGCCCCCTGCGCATCAGTGGCGTTATCGCCTTGCTTAGAGTGATATGATTAAAAAAAAAAACAAGAGGACGGAAAATGCGACATTGAGATTTGAAGGTGAATTGGCATGGTGAAAACAGCATTCCAGAAGTTCAGTAAAGTATTATGAAACATGACAATTTCACTAGAAACAAACAGGAGAGTACTGGATCGTAATGTGATGTCGGTTCTTCAATATGGCAGTGAATGTTCGACAATATCTTCGAAGATGAAGAAAATACTTGAAGCAGCTGAAATGTAGTTCTACAGAAGGATGCTGCGGATATCATGGACCGAGCATATGAGCAATGACGAGGTTTTGGAAAGTATGGAAACGAAAAGGAAATTAATACTGAGCATCAGAAAGAAATAGCTAAAGTTCCTGGGACATGCAATGAGGAAGGAGGTCTTGGAGAATGCGATACTAAGAGGCCAGATAGAGGAGAAACGAGACAGGGGAAAGCAATGGATAACATATTTGAATGACCTGATCAGGTGGATGACGAGGGTTGCATGTTGCAACAGGAGAAAGCGTGCTAAGAGCCACCAGGGACAGGGAGATGTGGAAAGGCACGATCGCCTAAAAGCACATAAAAGAAGATAGATAGAAAGTATAAACAAATTAACAGATCAGAAAATATAAATAAATTATTAAATGAAGTATATTGCCTCGTTTTGTTACAAAATAATTAAAAAAAAAACAGACTTTGCACATCAGACAAGTCAGATGCTGGTCTAAAACAGAATACCTATTCTTTGTATAAGCTCTTTAATAATTACCGCCATTTTAATTTTAAATGCATTTGCAATAAGAGACCAGCCAAAAAATAAAGCCATCATGCAATAATTTTTCTTTCAGCCGAAAAGAAAATTAAAATAAATGGTTGATGAAAATTATTTTGATGAATACTACTGATCAATACTGATTCGAAGTCTGATCAGTCAATAAATATCCATAAAATTCTGTATTCTTGCAAAGAAAACTGATTAGAAATAATTGAACCATCGTTTTAAACGTTAAAATATTAAGACTCTAAAAAAAAAATTAAAAAAACCAAAACGAAAAAGAAAAAAAGCATCTGAATGCAAACAGAAAATTGCCATCAACTTCACTGACCCAAATCCAAGTTAGTGAACCAGCTTGTAAATCAAACCATTACGCGCGTTAAAATTTGATCTCAAGATCATATCTTTGAAATTTTTCTTTTTAAGATTTATTAATCGTGCGCGCTTTATTATCATCATCGGTAGATTGTTCAGATGCAAAAATGAATGTGTCATTTTGCTCTTCGTCTTTGAATCATTTTTAAACTGACAAAAAAATAAATGATTAAATAGAAATAAAACGACGCCATATTCCTGAAGAGTGATAAAATCGAGATTGGATCAACTGATAAACCTGTCAATTCTATTCCAATTCTTCTTTTATGTGTCGTTACACTTCGAGACGTTGGTGATCATGGCACTCCGCAGTTTCCTATTTTTGTAGCTCGTGGCGTTTTCTTTTTGTCCTTTATTACAAACTGTCCGCCATTTATTCACTGAAGCTCACCATCTAGATTGTGCAGTGCTTTTTCTGACCTACTTATTTTCGTTCTTTACTTTTAGTATCAAACATTAAATATGCCCCAGAAATGTCAACATTATATTCCTGATGTTAAGTATAAATGACCTTTTTCCTGCTATCGTTTCTAGAAATTTGTTGTGGCCAAAATTTTCAGTCCATGGAATTATCAGCATCATTATGTAGAAGGACATTTTTTTTACTTTAAGTCTATTTTAATCTGTTTTGTTTGTTTTTATTTTTACGGCGTGTCAACCCATCTTGGGTCATTTAACGCCGAATCGAGTTATTAAAAATCGAACAAAAAGAACAATTTCAAGAAGTTTGTATGTTTAAGATATTAGTCTATATAACAGACTTAATTAAACAAATTCATACATTTAACACATTTATATATTTAACATATTTTTAATTAATAAAATATTTTATAAAAATGTATATATTTAATTTGGTTGTTTAAATTTTATGCCATACCAACCATCACGGGTTATCTGAAGCTAACTCCAGCCTACATACTTTTTCATCTATGAGAAAATTGTCCGGAGTTCACTGCCAAATAAAACAAATGATTGTACGTAACTCAAAACGCATTTCTTTGTTTCTGACAATAGTTTTCTGTTACTTATTTGATCAGATTTTGGAAGGCTTCTTTCGCTGTCACAATGCGCCATTTCCTATATATATATATATATATATATAATGGGTGAGCCAAGAACTTACCACGGTTTTGCTTAACAGCTCGTCAGGGAAAATTGGCCAATTTTCCCTGACGAGCTGTTACGCGAAACCGTGGTAGGTTGTTGGCTCACCCTGAGATTATCGTTCTTGTTAGCTCTACTTTCGCGTTGGGTTCTTCTTGTACTCTGCTTTCGTATTGAGCTCTTTATTGTTAAGGTTTTCGTCTTGGGATTTTTTTTTTCATTCTCATGAATGCTTGAATTTTTGTTCAAGTATTTCGTTTGTGTCTTTTTTTCTTCCTCTTCTTTTCCATCTGGGTTAGCTCCCGGTGGTTTTTAAGACGTTCTTAGTTGTAGTTTAATTATTGATAATCTTGACCGAATTAGTTTTGTCGATATTGGTATTATATATATATATATATATATATATAATGTTCCGAGTTATTATAATATTTGGCGCCAAGACTGTTGTTTCTTTCAGTCGTTTTACTGATAAAAGTTATGATGTCTAGCAGGTTTCTTGTTATCGTAAACTATTCAGTAACGAGACAGAGCGTTGATAGTTTTAGTGCAGAAAATTTATTTCAACTGGGCAGGTTCATGTCGACTTCGAAAAGCAAGAAAACCAGCCGAGATGAGGGAGGGCATCATAACAAAATTTCGAAGTCGGAATGAACCTGCTCAATTAAACCGAAAAATTCTTTGCGCTAAAATAATTATAAACATATATATATATATATATATATATATATATGTGTATATATAAAGGAAAACGCAAAACATCAAGTAAAGCGGTTATATTCTACATATCTATTTCGCCAGATAGTTTTTAGTACGCATCATTTCAAACGGCGAATAAAAAATGGTATAATTCCCTCAATACATTCAAGAAACAGTAAGTAGCATGAACAAGAAAATAATTTTTCCGAGTGCTGTAAAGTTAGCATTCTGAATGGTAGAGTGGTGTGAAGTTAACTATTCCTCTGTCCCGACCTGGTAGCTCGACTCCAGTCACTTTCTTACTGACATAAATCTTCTGTCTCTTCTGCAAATACTTTCATGGTTTCTGCTCCGATGAGCTTAGCTCCCTGATGTCCCCCTCTGTATGATTTTATGAGCTACTAGACTAGATCCCACACTTTTACAGTGAAACCGATCAAATGTAACCAACTACTACTCCATAGCTTATTTTCTCGCGCTACTCATCTGTGGCATTCCCTTCCGTATTCTTGCTTCTCTGACATCTATAATCTTCAAGAATTTAAATACAATGTCACTTGGCATCTCTTATCTCCTTGACTCGCAACCTTTCCATTTCAACCCTTATATCATGTAATACTCCCTTTCCGCTCTACGTTCTTGCAGCCCTCTTCACATCAGTGTTCTCATCCTTCTCTTATCCATTCTCTGACACCTCCGTAACTGGTTCCTGTTTCTCATTACTCACCTCTTATATAAACCCTGTGCACCAGTGGCAGAACTGCCTTGCTTGAGATGAAATTATTATAAATATGAATTGTCTCGATTGGCAAGACGAGTGAGCAAAAAGTAAAGATACATACCGACAACTCCGTACATTATATATATATATATATATATATATAGAAATATGGGATTCGAAAAAAACAAAAAAAAAACAATAGCTACTCTAGCATCTACGCATAGTTCATTCAGTAATGAATTAGAACACTCTTAGCAACTGGGGTATGTTTAAATGGTATATCGCACGCTAAAAGTCTGCGTTTTTCTACCGAGCGCCCATAGCAGAGAATAAGGGAGAATCGCCGACTAATGTCAAATCAGTCGGGTTTCAATCTTGGTTGAAAGCAATCTGATGTCTAACCGTACTGATGAGCAAAAAAGATCTGTCTGCAGATGATATATATATATATATATATATATATATGAGAGAGAGAGAGAGAGAGAGAACACATTTGCTTTTGAATGTACCCACACACAAACACTGCGTACTAAAAAGTTATCCGTTGAAATAAATTATATTTTATAACCGCTTTAGTTGAGGTATTGAGGTTATCTTTATGTATATCATTTTTCTCGAGTTAATCAACTGGGCTCTCTAGATGGATGTATCTGTAATAGTTTATATTAAATCAATCTTTTCGGATTATCCTCTTCGTTATGGACATATGTGTGTGTGTGTGTGTGTGTGTGTGTGTGCATATATATATATATATATATATATACACACACACACATATTTTATATATATATATATATATATATATACATGCGTGTGTGTTTGTGTGTATATATATATATATATATATATACATCCACCATTTCTTAGCCGGCACGCCCCTACTTGTTGCTTAAAATTTTTTATGACGTCTCTGTATAGTTGCTTCTAGATCATGCTTCAGCTGTTGAATTATTGTTGGTCTTAATTTGCGATGATCCCAAAGGAAGAAATCTATAGGCGTCAATTCGCGCGATCGTGGTGGCCAATTGACATCACTGTTTCGAGAGATGATGCGACCTGGGAACTTCTCATTCAATAAAGCCATTGTTGCATTGACTGTGTGGCATGAGGCGCCGTCCTTTTGGAACCACGAATCTTTGACATCCATAGCATTCAATTAAGGCCATAATTGTCATGACTCAAATAACATGATCCAGTGGTGAAATCAATAAAATGTCGCCAATAACATTGTTTTATTTACTGCTAACTTCGATCGGTCTTAATGGAATTATATATATATATATATATATATATATACTTTATTTACATCTTTGCGTGAAATTTCGATAAAATTCCGATCTAGAAATCAATTTCTTCAGCGTGAAATAAAGAGAAAATGAGATTATTTTTTTTTTTTTTTTTTTACTGGTGACATTTATTATTGCTATTTGGTGGTACAATTTTGCCAGAGAGTAAATTTTAGTGCCTAATTAACCAGTGCCCTGCGGTATCTGTGTGTAGAAATAGCTTCGTAAGAGACTTATCTATGCACATCTCGTATGTTTCGTTTCGATAGAAATCGTTTTGCTCATTCTCTATGCAGTAATACTTTGTAAATCTGATATGCTGGTGTATCCAGAGATTTTACTAACATGATTTTTGATACCGTTCTTTATTATACTCAATGCCACTGTCATTACAAATATAATCGTAGTTTCTTTATGTTTTGTATTCAATTTGCATATTTTTATGATTTGACGTTTTTAAAAATCATTTTTAAACAATGGAAATCCTGAAATGTGTTAAATCAATTAGTTGGCAAAATCCTATTTTGAAATCTTATGACTATGACCTGCGAGGATTGAGAAATTCAACAGTATATTCGTCTATTGGCAAAGTGTTACGAAAGAGAAGATGAAGGTGGGAGTCAAGTATTTTTTAACATACTAGGGATAGCGGAGTAGTCTAAGTGCTATTACTGGAAATCCACAAATATATGTATATATAGAATAATTTTTATTTTGGTCAATGAAAATATTAAAAAAAAACTATTTACCAGTTTACTTCTATGAGACTCTTTTTGGGGTTTTGTTGGTCGGTAACTTTTTATAAAGATTCCTTCGGCTGGATATAATAACTCCCGAATCAAAAGCCGGAGTTGATAATATCAGAAATTCCTTTTTACAACGGACAACTCTTTAAAAAAAAATATTTTTATAGGGGTTAGTAAATATTATCATATTTATTGAATCATCTAGATTTTTCTCGAATATACTGGAATGATTTACTATCTTGCAAACGTTCTATTTCTAATTTCAGTATGTTACAGCTACTTCATGAATGAAACTTTTTTTTGTATGAACAAGTAGAATCTCTTACTATAAATTTTAATCTTTTTCTTGACTTTATTAATATTTTTCTATATAGAAATGCATCCTCATAACAATAATATATAATAATATAATATTTATTAATATATTATTATTAAAATGTATATCATATATTAATTATTATTAATTCATAACTGATAAATCGATCTCAAAATATTTCAGTCCGTTCATATATACACATTTTTCTTTTGTTCTCTTATTTAAGCACTTTTCTTTCTTCCTTTCTTTTTATCTTAGCACTTTTGCTTGTTTCTTTTATTTTTCCTTTTCTTTATATTTACTTTCTTCCTTTCATTTATTTAAGAAGTCTTGTTCCTTCATTCTTTTCTTTTTCTTTCAACAATTTTGCTTTTTTAGTTGTTTCCTTCTTTCTATTTAAGTGCTTTTGCGTTCTGTCTTTCAAATGCTTTTACATTCTTCCTTTTAGTTAAACGGTGTGATTATCTTTCTTTCCTTTCACAGAAATGAATTTCTACTATTCATACATTTCTTTGGCTTAATCCGTGAACTTTAATCGTTCTGATAATTTCATCATATATATCTTTGTCTCTGAAATGATTATTCTTAGAATTCACCTGTTGTCTTCCTGTATTTTCCTTAATTCGGAATCCGTGATTCTATCACTCTTTTTATTTAATGTCATGTTTCTATCACTCCGTGATTCTCTCACTCTTTTTATTTAATGTCATGTTTTTCCTATATATCGTGCAGAATTCTATCTATTTTATACCATTTTTGCTGGGTTAGACCAGTGCTTCAACTTTTTAAAAATTCTGAACGTACTTGTAAATTAACTAAATCTGTGGGATGTACTTTAATTTTATTAAAGAAAAATTCATCATGAAGTTAGAAAATATGAACTTTTGGTTTAGCATTTTCCAAAGGTTGGAGCTACAGTTTTCATTTAAAACGATTTATGAATATTCTGTTTTATTTTTATATTTATTCATTTTTTCTTAGAAAGGTCGATAATAGTTGATTTAAATCCTTTGATGGAGGAAAAAGAAAAATAATTATACACTACTAAAAGTTTAAGGAATTACAATTCAGTTGAAAATATCAAATGACAAAGAAGCCACATCCTCACAGTATTTAGTACTGCTAAAGTTATCGCTAAAATTTTTACTGAGATTTTCAAACTATACTTTTTATTTAATTTCACAAACCAAACAATGAAATTTGAATAAGCTACTATGCTTGGAAAAACCTCTTGAAAAAAAAAACTACACTAACTGTTTGCACATCTTCCGAAAGTTTGGTTTCGATCTGTCAATTTATTACTATTTTAAAGGGTGAGACGGACGTAAAAACGGAAGTCATAAAATTATATGTATAGATAAATTACTCTTAACCTCGAGCGCGTCTGCCTACCTATCACCCAGGGCGCATTAGTGCACCCAGTGTGTTCCAGTCTAGAAACGCTGAGTTAGGCAGTCACGTATTGCCTAACTCATCAAAGAGTATTTGCAACTTGATAAAAGGTAGGACAATTATTGCTCTATACAATTATTCTGCTCTTCAACTATCCGTAAAATCGACAACTTTAAAAACCTGCTATATCGTCTCTCTGCAGATCGATCGATGTATATATGATTTTTGTGTCTATATTACAGTAGAACGATCATCATTGTTTATTGAATATTCTATTCCTATCCATCATCTCCGGGACGCAAATTTCCGCAACATGATTATATCATCAAGCTCTGATAACCTCATTAGTTGCATTGTAAAATGACGGCCATTAGCTCGAGACCGTGTACAAAAAACGGAAGTAAAAGCCGCCATCTTGAATAAGGTGCGTCGGCCATGTTATACAAATTATTTATGTCTGGCTTCATGCTGAGTGTTCCCGCTTGGTAAGAAGGTTAGATATTTTTAAAACATTTTTAAATAATGCAAATATATACTGTAGTTATATAATGGATACTAAAACAAAGGCAATAACGTGCAGATCAATATATTATTTATTTATTTCTAACTACAACACCACATAGAAATTAGTTAGTAATATGGAATGAAGTTTATGCAACAAAAATATTGAAATTGATCTCACCCTCAATAATACACAGTGTATAAGTTTATATCTGTATAATTTAAAGATAATACTTTTATTTAACCCATAGTTGTGGGAAGGGAGAAACTGATCTATATTTTTCCAAACGGTTAATCAGTTAAGTTGTGTAAATCTTCTTCGGTTCCATGCTATTGAGTAAACTTAAGTTTAGTGCCATAAGTGATAGACACTTAGGCGATCATATCTCTAAAAAGACATGACTTACTGGGCGGAAGATTGTCTCGCAGTAGTTTGATATTACTTTCTGAGGGAGAATAGCGAAGCAGCGTCAGCTTACTTTATTCACTTTACTACTATTATTAAACTTTACTACCAGTTAAGAAACTTCTTACTGCGTGTTTTCTCTTTAACAGTGCCTTATTTTATTTTTGCAAAAATTACGTCAATGACTAATGAAATATATATATATATATATATATATATATATATATAATGCGTGTGTGTGTGTGTGATAGAAGGCAAAAATTACTGATCCACTAAGCTACCCGGGTTTCCACAGTTCTTATATAGATATTTTTTCTTCTCTGGTGATTTGTGCCGCCTTCTACTCCTCCTTTTACTATATCTCTTCAATTTTCCGTTGCTATATAGAGTGCCATTTTGCTCTCTTTCCAACGAGTTTCTTGAAGATAGCTAACAGTGGAAAGACGGGTTGTGTAGTAGACCAGTACATTTTGGCTTATTGCATGTAGTTTGCTTTACATTTCTTTATCAATTTTTGTATTGAGCACTTTTAATTGTTGCTACCTGAAGCGGTCGTTATGTGCTATCTTTTTGTGTGCATATATATATATATATATATATATATATATTCTTCATCTGTAAACGAGTTATTAAGTTTCTACCATATAGTGTCTTTTGGCGATTTGCAGTAACTGATTTTACCGTTGTTTTTTTTTTTAATTCTCACATAACGAGGAATTTGTGAACGCGCAATTTTTAAAATTACAACAAATTATAACGTCTTCATCCATGGTTGTATGAACCTAATAGATATTTTTGGTATGATCACAATTAGTCATAATTTCTGTTCTTTCATTCAATAATTCATTTTATGTGTGGGAATAGCATTTATATATATATATATATATATATATATATATATATATAGTCATCCGCAGACAGATCTGTTTCGCTGTATCACAGCTCATCAGACATCCGATTGCTTATTCCCTCCTGTCAAGACCATGGGGTGGATAAACTGTAAGGAATCAGCTAATAATCCTCGGAAATATTTTGCCTTAATTTTTATTGAGGATGAAAATGTTCACTATATTATACGTAGTGTCTAGAACATTACGGAATGATGATAGTCTTAATGTGGTTGTTTTTTAAATATCTGGCATGATTCATCCAGGAATAGATTTGTTCGTTCTTGGTTACCTTCCTCTCTTAAGGAAGGACACCAATGTCCATATGCATGGGCTTGGTGTATATGTCAGCGAACAACTCCCCCTAGCCAGGGTCACATCTCTTGAATCCCTTGATCATTCCTTCATGTGCTTCCGTCTCTCACTTCTAAGCTCGGTCAGCTATCTCTTCTTCCTCTACCGCTCCCCCTCCTCCTCTGACTGTACGGTACTTGATTGCATCTCTACTAATATCGACAGGGCCATTTCTTCTCACCCATCTGCCCATATATTTGTGTTTGGCGATTTTAACGCCCACCACACCAAGTGGATTGAAAACTCAGCCACCGACCTTGCTGGGATCCGCACCATGCACTTTTCAATAGCCCAAGCTCTAACGCAAGTGGTGGACTTCCCCACGCGTTTCTCTAAAAACCCTAACGGAAGGGACTCTTTACTCGACCTTTGCTTTACCTCCATCCCAGACTTCTACACTACCAGGTAACTCTGCCCCCTCGGAAACTCTGACCACGCCGTAGTCTCCATAAACATATCAATCCGCACTAACTCTACCCAAGAAAACCAGACCAGCAGAATATCATACTGCTACCAAAGAGCCGAATGGGACTCGTTCAGGGACTTCCTCTGCGACGTCCCCTGGAACAACATCTTTGATCTTCCTGTCGAAGACTGTGTCTCCGAAGTCTCCTCTTGGATTAAGGCTAGCATCGATGCTTTTATCCCTGCCAGAAAATTCCAACTAAAACCAAATTCTTCCCCCTGGTTCTCACCCGCTGGCTCGGCCGCTATTGCCCACCGGAACCATTTCTTCCGGCTCTATCGAAGCTGCTCGTCGAACCAAAACAGGCGCCTTTTCACCTCAGCACGGAACAAGTGTAAAAAAGTACTGAACGAAGCCAAGAGGGCGTTTGCTACCAGAATTAGGCAACGCATAGCATCCTCTAAGTTTGGCTCCAAAGATTACTGGGGTCTCTGCAAAAGCGTGCTCAGCAGAAACAAGACTTCAATACCCCCACTAATCAATGAATTTGACGTTCTCACCTCCCCAGCCAACAAGGCTGAATGCTTTGCCCGTAGATTCTCAACCAATTCGACACTGGACTCGTTAGGAATGCCTACACCAGACTTCCCACCCAGAACTAAGGCTCAACTAAATAACGTCCACATTACACCCTCGCTGGTCGCCAAGATAATTGCGCAACTTGATCCACACAAAGCGAGCGGCGGTGACGGAATCCCAGTCATAGTACTGAAGAAATGTGCCCCAGAACTCTCCTCTGTCCTCTCTAAACTCTATAACCTCTGCCTATCTGCTTCCTGCTTTCCTGCCTGTTGGAAGTCCTCCTGCGTAGTTCCTATATTTAAGAATTCTGGCGAACACTCAGACCCCGCCTATTACCGTCCTATTAGTCTCCTTTCAATCTTTGGCAAAGTTTTCGAAGCCGTTATGAATGCCTAGGTGATTCAGCATCTTATGGCCAACGGGCTTCTCTCTGACAAACAGTATGGGTTTCGCTTCGCCAGGTCTACTGCTGATATGCTAACGACCATTACCGAGTACATATACCAGGCACTCGACAAGAATGGTGAAGCCCGAACCGTTGCCTTGGATATCTCCAAAGCATTCGACAGGGTTTGGCATGCTGGCCTCTTGTGCAAAATGCGGAGCTATGGGATAACTGGACATCTGTTTGACCTCATCCAGTCTTTCCTCTCTAACCGCATATTGAAGTTGGTATTAAATGGGCATGCCTCCCAAAACTACCATACGAACGCGGGCGTCCCTCAAGGTTCTATCCTAGGTCCCATACTCTTTCTGATCTACATTAATGATCTCCCCGACACCATTAGATCCCAAGTTGGCATGTATGCCGATGACACAACAATCTACTCCCGCATCGATCAGAAACCAGGTCTGGACGACAAAGTGAACCTCGCTGCCGTACTTGAAAGAGACCTCCAATCCGTAGTGGCCTGGGGTAGGAAATGGTTGGTAAATTTCAATGCCTCTAAAACAAAGCTGTTATCAACTAATCACCATAGACAATCGCATCTACCCCCCATTAGCATAGGACAGGCTAGCCTCCCAGAGAGTAAAATACTACGCCTCCTTGGCCTTACACTCTCGGCGGACCTCAAATGGAATGACTATATTGAATCCATTGCCAAATGTGCTGCTATGAAAGCGGGCTCCCTGTGCAGGGGCCGGAAATTTTTCTCACCTGAATCTATTCTGCACATATACAAATCTACCATCCGCCCGTGTATTAAATATTGCTGCCATATCTGGTCGGGTGCCCCTGCTGCTCTCCTTGGGCTTCTTGACAAAATACAAAGGAGGATATGTAACGTGGTTGATACTGACTTGGCAGACCGGCTGCAGCCGCTCTCTCACCGGCGTGATGTGGCTTCCCTGTGCCTCTTCTACAAGTACTTTCATGGCTTCTGCTTCGATGAGCTTAGATCACTGGTGCCGCCTAAGCACGAATTTACACGAGATACTAGATTAGCAACTAGGTCCCACCCTTTTACAGTTAAACAAATAAGATGTTACCTTAAATTCTACTCCAACAGCTTCTTTTCTCGCGCTTCCCGCCTGTGGAACTCCCTTCCACAAGTCTGTTTTCCCGACAGTTACAATCTCCAGGTGTTTAAATGTAGGGTCAATAGACACCTCCTATCACACTAACTCCCAACTATTCTCACAACACTCATCTACCCAACCCTCATTCTCGGTATCCTTACCCGCCTATCACCCACCCTCTGTTATTTCCTATATTTAATCAGCCTTTCTCCACTCTACGTAGCCCCCTGCGCAGTAGTGGCTGTGACATGCCTTGCTCGGGGTGAAACGCTTATAAAAAAAAATAAAAATACACTTACCTCATATAAGAACGAATGCTGCCTTTTAAGTAATTAAGTGTAAAGTTAAACCGTTATATTTCCCCACCTGTCTTCATGAAACAGTGCCTCTTAATCTGCTTAATAGGCTTGTATAGGGTGAATGTCATTGTAAAACAAAAACAAACTCTCTACTTACTAATGAGTTATTCTATCGTTATGGTAACAGTTAATGTTTTTTAACTTTCAATAATGCAGTTTGTTAAAAAATAGGCTGTGTCATTACGACGAAAATGATATCAGGGTGCGTAAATGAAATTATACAATGATATATTTTATTTTTTTTTTATTATTCCACTTTTGGTGCCAGCATTGAAACTTCAAATGAGTTTAATTTATTCCTGTCCGTTTGCATTTGTTGACTACCTCTTGCATAAATATTCTCTTCGAATCTTTTCTCACACTCACTGTCTACATTATATATATATATATATTATACAGACACATCACTCTTTCTCTTTCTATATATATATATCTCACACGCACTCTCTCTCTCTCTCTATATATATATATATATATCTCACACGCACTCTCCCGCTCTCTCTCTATATATATATATATCACGCACTATGTGTGTGTATATATATATATATATATATATATACAGCGCTAAATTTCTCTCTCTCTCTCTCTATATATATATATATATATATCGCGTTAATTCTCTTTCTTTCTCTAATAATTGTATATATATATATATATATATATATATATATATATATATTGTCATCCGCAGACAGATCTGTTTCGCTGTATCACAGCTCATCAGTACGATTAGACTCCGATTGCTTTTTTAACCCAGGATTGAAACCCGACCGAAATGGAGTCAGTCGGCGACTCTCTATTTCTCTCTATGTCTATAGATACATCACTAATTCTCTCTATCGCAAAGTCTAATATTTGTTTTTTATCTCTCTCTTTCTTTGTCTTCTTTGGTCACGAATATTTTAAAATTATTTTTCGCAGAATATCTTTTCGGAAAGAAAGTTTTTTTTCAATTTCTTAGAAACAGGTCGTTTGGTAAGCTGCACAAAGTGATGATCAAACCAGCTATACTGGCAATTGTCTCAAAGACTTGATCAACATCTCTTTTCACGCATAATATGCATACATTTACAGAGATACTTTCAGTTATGACCCTGCGAATTACAACGACCCGTACATACGCGCGTCGTAAGGTCACGCCTACGTTATCTTGATGTGAGAAATGCATCGATGTACCCTAGATCCAAACGAAGACCTACGTTTCCCAGTCTTACCCCTGTATACCTCGTCAAAAGTCGGTCGCTTAATGACACTTTAATACTGGTAGCCGTTAATGTATGCATCTCTGTATTTTTGACAACACACGTCGATAAAATATATTCTTGTTCATCTTCAAATAGAAAGAAAGAAATGTTTTGAGACGCCGACGTTAATAGAATACAACTGCAACAGCTTATTATCGAAGGTATTCGATTTACGCTAGAATCGACTAACAAAGAAGTGGTCTGAATGGAATGACGTTTTTAAGTTTATGTATTAAACCTGTATACGAGTGTAGTCTTGCGCACATTGGCGCGTAAAGTAGGATTGGTGGATAGAGTTCAATGTCATACTGAGGCTGTTGCGTTCACATAAATAGCCTTGCAAAGGTATGAATCAACCTCTTCTCTTTATCTAGCAAGCAGAATGCGTTCTTAGCTTTTTGATCTACGATATGTTTAATCTGAATTCAGAAACCGGTAGTTCGTGTGACTCAAAACTTGAAAGAATTTTTTTTTATGACAAGCCCTGCTATAATACCCGGCATGTTCAAGCTGCGACCCTAAGATACAAAGGAGAGTCTAAACTGCTAACACACCTTATTCTGTCCGAAAGTTTCACGATCACGAGTTCTGTAACTCATCAGAGTTGTAGAGGAAGCACACAAACTGCCGCAGAAATGGCGTGTCTCAGGCAACCTAAGCTGATGGAGTCCAACGTTCTCCAGGCTGTTTTAAATTAAAAGTTTTAATTCTCCTAGATCGTTGCCATCCAAGGCTATAAAACCAAGTACGGTCTGCTATTTATCCATAGCTGGGGAAGATGAGATGGATTCATACATTTTCCAATGGTATTACACGTAAATAAATTCAGCTAAAATTCCAAGTCGGTTCATGGATCGTTCGATCCGTGCCGCAATCTATTATTCAACCATTCTTCAGAAAAAAAAAACTTTCAGTAAAACAAATATAGAGGGAAGAAAATTCAAGAAAAAACTACTATATAAGGCCATTCCTTTTCTATTGAGGCTATCTTATCCACACGTTAAAATATATATATATATATATATATAGAAGAAATCTTGAAACAACTTTAATATACTGAATTTGAATTCATTATACTTTATCTGCCCACGACGGAATTCAAAATAAAAACATTGGGTTTTTTAAATCCTTTTTGAAGGGTGCCTTTTCATAATATAAATACATTGCCAAATTGATCAATGGCTTTCTAAAAAAAGTTGTATTTTAGTTTTATTTATGAAGTTTGAAACTATATGTCAATGAAACATCCATACTACGGATGCCAGTTTTCCCGATTTTTAATTTTCTTAATTTTTAAAAATATTTTTATAATGTTAATTATATTTATTTTTGACATAACCAATTGCTTATTTTAAATATTTTAAAAGGTAAACCACGTAAAAATGTATAAAAAGTGTGCAGTTTTATTCATTTTAACAATATGAAGAAAGAAAAAGCAGTCGGATTATAAAAAAAAAAATTCGAGAAACGTCTTGAATTGTAAAAGCATCACTTCAGTAATACGCAATTATTAATGAGGTGAGTATAGTTTCATAACTTAATATTTTCAGATAATAACTAGATTCATATAACTCTTTAAGAATTTCGGGATAAAATTTATTTATATCATAAACAGGATCTTAATATTGTAAAGTAGAAAAAATCTAGATCAAATAAAAGCTAAACAAAAATAACTAAATAAATAAATAAATAAAAATTCCAAGACATTAATCCCTATATTTTATGAACGAACCAGTAAACCTAAGTAGTGTTGTTATATCTATTGATATTTCCTAAACCCAGTTTTGTCTAGTTCAAGGTTAAAAGTGAAGACGCTCTTTGACGATGGAAATCACTCCAGTATTAGCTGTTTGCGATTTTGGATTGAAACAATCTAGCCGCTTTTTTTTATTAATATTTATTTGCCCTACATTAGTCTGGCACATCATTTACAAGATGGAAATATCCGAGAACGGTTCATGGTGTTCACTTGTTAATTCGTTGACCGTCAAATTCTTCAAGCTAATTCTGGTACAGGTGCCACCGAGTAAGGATGAAACTCACTAGCTACGAGATTTGTTCTGTCAGAGGTAGTTTCCAATTTTAGAAATGTGCTAGTGTAAGAACAAGATTGAAAGTTTTCAATTCATGTATACACTCCTGATCAAAATTTTAGGACCACTTAAAAATCTTTAAAAAATTTTTTTTTATGGATAGATTTTAAACTCCTCCCACTTAAGGTTACCAATACTACAATCTAAAAGGTTATGGAAACAAAAAGCTACATTCCAAATATTTTATTTAGAAATTTACATTTTTATAAAATGAGGCGATTTACATATGATCAAAATTATAAGACCAGGGGTATAAATTGTTAGATCTATGCAATTCCAATGTTTTTAGTTCAGTTAGAAATTAGCAATCACTGCGTAAAGGTGTTACCATGCCTAAAGCAAGCAAACTTACCAAAGTTGAGCGTTCTCGAATTCTAGAATTCCATAAGCAAGATTTGTCACAGAGGGCAATCGCAGCTAAGGTAAATCGCAGTAAAACTGTGATTTGCAACTTTCTAAAGAACAGTGAGAATTATGGAAAAGCAAAATCCTCTGGTAGGCCCCAAAAAATTTCTCCTGCATTGAGTAGGAGAATAAGACGGGTTGTTATGAAAGACGGAGGGCTTTCTTCTAGTTAAATTAAAGCAGTCACAGATGCTGATTGCAGTCCCGTAACCATCAGACGACACTTAAGACAAAAAGGCATGGTAAATAAAAAGCATAAACACACGTCACAAGTTGGACCGCTTAAAGTTTGGTCGTGAATACCAAACATGGGACGTTGAGAAGTGGAAGAGAGTCCTGTTTTCTGATGAGAAAAAATTTGATTTCGATGGTCCTGATGGCTTCCAACGATATTGGTATAACAAAAAGATGCCTCCTGAAATTTTCTCCGCACATCATAGTGGTGGAGGGTTCCTAATGGTATGGGGTGCCTTTTCTTACAGAGGGACAATGGAGCTCCAGGTGATGCAGGGTCGTCAGAGAGCGGCTGGTTGTGTTAACATGCTACAAAAAGCATCTTTGATGACAGAGGGCCATCGTTTGTGTGGGGATGGATGGTTATTTCAACAGGATAATGCTGCAATCCATTTCTACAAGAAAATGAGGTCCATCTCTTCGGACATCCTGCATGCTCACCGGACTTGAACCCAATTGAAAATGTTTGGGGATGGATGACAAGAGATGTTTATCGAAATGGCAAACAATATTCAACAAAAAATGAACTTTGTGAAGCCATCTTCAGAAGCTGGAGCAACATCCCCCGCACCTCAATAGAAACGCTTATTTCTAGCATGCCCGACACAATTTTTGAAGTCATCAAAAGCAGTGGACGTAGACTTTATTAAATTTGGTTGTTAAATATTTTCATACACTTTTGTACAATTTCGTAGAATTTTTGTCTCTGGTCTTATAATTTTCATCATGTGTAAATCGCCTCATTTTATAAAAATGTAAATTTCTAATGAAAATGTTTGGAATGTAGCTTTTTGTTTCCATAACAATTTAGATTGTAGTATTGGTAACCGTAAGTGGGAGGAGTTTAAAATCTATCTGTAAAAAAAAAAATATTTTTAAAGATTTTTAGGTGGTCTTAAATTTTTGATCGGGAGTGTATTTACTGCATATAACACGCACGTTAAATAAAACACTTTAGAAAAATCAAACTGTGACTTGTATGTGAAAACGAAACATGCCTAGGTAAATTAGATTGTCACCGTTCACTACTGTCGACCATAATTTTATCTCAGAGAGGCACTATTACCTAGCCTGACTACATAAGAATTCCCTCAACGATTTCCATGAAGATGATCGAACAGTTCAAATTGTAACTGAAACATTAGAATATTTACACAGATTGCAGTGATGAAGGCTTGTGTAAGACCGGACATATTTTTCAAAATAAATGTTACTCCCCTGCTTCAAAACGGTAACAAGAAATCGAGGACCCAAATTCAAATTACAGCCGGTTCCGTTTTGTTCACTTTCGTGAAAATAACATTGGTAAAGGTGTAAATCCATCTCTTTCCCATCAGCTATAAATAAATATCAGGACAGATTGCACCGTATTGCCTTGGTTGAATACAAATCTAGGAGAAAGAAAACTGAATCGAAACCACTCTAAAGCGTGTTGGCAATAAGTAGAGGAGCTTCTTATAAAATTCAACGTTCAGCATGCAGCTAGTCGATAGAACACACACATACACACACGTGTATGTGTATTTACCAAACATTCAGGTTTCATTAAAAATGACAGACATAGTATTATCATTGTTTTTTATATGTTCTTATAATTTTTCTTCATTATATAAAGCCTCATGACGAGCGGACAGTAATATTTATAAACAGTTCGGAAGTGGGAGAAGAGAAGGAAAAGAAAGTGGGGAAAGAGAAGGAAAATGAAAGTGGGGAAAGAGAAGGAAAATGAAAGTGAGAAGGAAAATGAAAGTGGGGAAAGAGAAGGAAAATGAAAGTGGGGAAAGAGAAGGAAAATGAAAGTGGGGAAAGAGAAGGAAAATGAAAGTGGGGAAAGAGAAGGAAAATGAAAGTGGGGAAAGAGAAGGAAAATGAAAGTGGGGAAAGAGAAGGAAAAGAAAGTGGGGAAAGAGAATGAGAGATGGAAAGGGGAGAGAGATTGTTAGTGATAGAGGGGAGGAGAGATTGTTAGTGATAGAGGGGAGGAGAGATTGTTAGTGATAGAGGGGAGGAGAGATTGTTAGTGATGAGGAGGAGAGATTGTTAGTGATAGAGGAGGAGAGATTGTTAGTGATAGGAGGAGAGATTGTTAGTGATAGAGGAGGAGAGATTGTTAGTGATAGAGGAGGAGAGATTGTTAGTGATAGAGGAGGAGAGATTGTCAGTGATAGAGGAGGAGAGATTGTCAGTGATAGAGGAGGAGAGATTGTCAGTGATAGAGGAGGAGAGATTGTCAGTGATAGAGGAGGAGAGATTGTCAGTGATAGAGGAGGAGAGATTGTCAGTGATAGAGGAGGAGAGATTGTCAGTGATAGAGGAGGAGAGATTGTCAGTGATAGAGGAGGAGAGATTGTCAGTGACAGAGGAGGAGAGATTGTCAGTGACAGATATGGAAAGAGAGTGAATATGTATAAAATGACAAATATTAAATGTGAAGAGTTTATTTGATAACACTTAATATTTAATTCGAGAGAGTCGTTGAACGCTGTGACTATCTTGATTTGTTTTACTCTTGGCACTGAGCTCCGTTTCTTTTTATAGGCTTCTACATTAGTAGCGTTTTTTATAGGTGGTTACTGTTCACCATTTTCTTCCTTCATTCTACACACACTATATGTGTCTGTGTGGGTCATATGATGGTATGAATGTGTGTATTCTTTACCTAGACATATTAGTAAACTTTTCTTTTTTTGTTTTAATCATTTCACCCCGAGCAAGGCAGAAACGCCACTGATGTGCAGGGGGTTACATAAATGTAGAAAGATTAACTAGAAAAGAGTGAGGAGTACAAGCTAGTTAGAAAGGAACAATAGAAAGCTGAGAAAGCAGGTGCAATGACAGATACATGGGCGGAGAGAACGTGAAGATTATACAGGGAAGGGGAGAGAGCTAGAGTCCAGTGGTTAGTAGGTGAGTATTAACTTTGCTTTTAAATTTCATGAATTATTATCTAAATTGAAAAAAAAAAAAAAAAGAAGAAATATTTTATTCATTTCCATATTGGCATGGAGTCGTAATAACGGTTAATCGTAAACATTACATAACGCAGGAATATAGGTGTGTGCGTGCATGTGTGTGTGTACGTACGCACATGCGTTTACATACAATTTTATACTTCTCATATGCCACAGCTCGATAATCGATAATGGAAATTGCATAAAGAACATGGCAGCTTCAAAGGAAGCGATAAGTTTATGGAAAAATATATTCTTTAAAAGGAATGTTATTTTGTTTCATTTTAATACAAAAGGGAATGTCTTGTAGTATTGTTTAGCTGTTAGTTCATTTTAAGATTAACTTATTGTGGGCTCTATTCTTGCTTGCTGTCACGTTTGTGTTGTCATCGGTTCAACTGGGAGAAACTTAACATATAGCTATACAAGCCGTAGTCCCCCCCCCCCGCAAAAAAGCGTGTTATTTTCTGTATCCTTCAACCAAATTATTGCCCACACTGCTAAATACCTGTTCATATCAGAAACAAGTGTGAAATGGCAAACAGGATAGAATCATGCTTAATCCCTTCGTATAATAATGTTTTGTTTGTTTTTTTCTTTAATCATATTAACCCAAAACAAGGCAGTAAATTCACTAAAACATAAGTGATTACTGGGTAAGAAAGAATTGAAAGAGCGAGAAGAGTAAGGAGGAAGACAGTAGACAAAGACTGATATTGCATTCAAATTTTTGAAGATCAAATTTGGCCGGAAATCATGGATCAGGAAAAGAGGTCCGCAAACGAAAGGTGCAAGAACAGAAACTGGTAACATAAAAATTTAAAGTTTGCTCTAGGCAATGCAACTATAAATTTATACGACCTTTTTGTCAATCTAGTACTGCTTATAAATTCATAAAATCTAGGCACCGTAGCAAAGCGCTCCTTTAAAAGTATTTTCAGAAAAGGCACAGAAAAGCGATATCACGGCGTTAGGAAATGGGCTATAGCAAGACCATGTGTCAAGATTAATAATATTACTGATTCTTCTTTTAGATGTTATCACGAATCTCTAAATAAATAGGAGAAGTATTGGACCATATGCAGTAGCAATATTCTAAGCATGGATGAAGGGTAGATTTATAGATATACAATGTTCTGGACAGAAAAAATACTTTGCTCGACACAGTGAACCAACCTGTCAGAAGCTGACCTAGCAATGGATTCAATGTAGATTTTCCACTTCGTATCAGTCGAGAATGTTAATCCATGAAATTGCGACGAGTCACCCTGTTGGAGGTTAGCATCAACTATGCTGATAAAATGCAGAATAGGATTTCTCTGATGATTAACAGAGCAGATTAGTCACAGAGGCGTTCAAATTTGAAAGTTTTCTTCCTAAGAACCGTGAATTTACACAATTCCCATCCAATGATTCACCAATCACTACAATCGCGACATCTTCAAATCTTGGGTCAACTTTATCTATTTTTAACAACCTTATTCAGTAAATATTTAAACTGCCTGTTGCTTGGACATTGCATTAAGTGAACCCAATTATATACAGGAAAGTTTAACGAAAATATCTGTATTCGAAAAATTGCTTTTAAAAGGCAGAACTGAGCATCAATGTTTAAAGAAAATAATTTCGCTTTAAATTCATAAAGTCAAGCTACCAGTGAGTAGAGTTCTAAAGAACAATTATAATAAATGTAGTAATAAAAAAAGGCACAAAGTTACGTCACTGGGATGGAAAAGTGACAGAAGCGGAGAAAACCAGTTAGACACCAAAACATTGTAGATTCTTGTTTGTATTTTATAAATAAACTAGCAGTATAGCCCGGCGTTGCTCGGGTGTAATGAAAGCTTTAAAACTAATCCATGGTCCTGGAGCTCAGACTCTTTGGGCATTGGCACGAAAGACTAAAAAGCAATAGTTGTTTCCAGTTAAAGCGAAACAATAGACTGAAAGAAAAATATTGGATGTAAATCAAATTTTGATTTCCTGGTATCGATGTCAAATTTTTCTGCACGATTGTAAGAACTACAACATTGAAACTTCTAAATATCGTTTCTTATGTCTTTGTCTATAAGTGTATCAAATTTGATTAAAATCGGACCTCTCCTTCTATAACCAGATTTTTTCGATTATCGATATTTATCAGGGGTACCTCGACACAAAACCTAGCTAAGAACACTCGCAGACACTTATAGTACAACTGTGTAAATTTTCAAGAAAGTCGGTTCAGCCGTTTCGGAGTCTATAGGTAACGGACACACACACAAAGTTCAATTTATAAATAAGTTTAGATCACTAAACATATAAAAGAAACAGATAAGAAATCGTTTACGGAACCTGTGATTGCGAAATTGGCACCAATTGATACACAGAGTCATAATTACTAAACTATGTATGCAAGCTGCATTCATCCTAGTCGGGTTGAGCCGGCTTCCTCCTTTTTGGAGGAAAATTTATTTTAAGGGCATGGTCCAAAGTTCTACCCTGTTATTTAACACATAACTGGAGGAAAGGGACGGATTAATACCTTTCCCAAGGGTAACAGTGCGTAAGTGAATGCAGGGCATTCAACTGGAATTCGAACTCGGCTCACCGATTTCTCTTTCCGAGGCGATATCCACTGCACCACAACGTACATCCGTCACTAAACGCTTACAACAGCTAGTATTCCCAAGTGGTCACCCATCTAAATACTGACCAGTCTCAACGTTGCTTAACTTTGCTGATCGAACGGGAACCGGTGTATTCAACGTGATATGACCCTAAGTGTGTAAGTCAAAGAAAAATCAGGACGCCACTCCGTTAAAATCAGTCGAAGGGGCATAGTCTGAAAATATATTGAGAAAGAATAATATGCTCATGCAGCACTGCTGCTTAGCTCCAGTAAAACTTACATTAATATGAGTGCGTTTATACTAAAATCAGAAAATATTTATGTATATGAATAAATATTCGACATGTATACGGCCTTATTCCAAACATATGTTCAGTTATCAATAACAAACATTTAGATAACCATATCCTTGGCGAACATTTATTACAATGTGGGAAAACTTTTCATGTGACGCGTTTCGTTCTTTAGAACATCTTCTATGCGCCTTGTCCCTTGGCTTATCATGTCTCCCTATCCCTGGTAGCAATTAGCACACCTTCTCCTGTGACACCGTTCAATCCTCGTTCCATCATCCACCTGATTAGGTCATTCAAATATGTTTTCTCCTGTCACTTTTCCATCTATCTGGCCTGTTAGTATCAGGTTCTCCAAGCCCTCCTTCCTCATTGCATGTCCCAGGAACTTCAGCCGTTTCTTCCTGACGTTCAGTAATATTTTCCTTTTTGTTTCCATCATTTCTAAGACCTCACCGTTGCTAATATGCTCGATCCATGATATTCGCAGCATCCTTCTGTAGAACAACATTTCAGTTGCTTCAAGTTTTCCCTTCATCTTTGATGATATTGTCCAGCATTCACTGCCATATTGAAGGACGGACAACACGTAGGAATCCATTACTCTCTTCCATATTTCTAGCGAAATTGTCCTGTTTCTTAATATCTTACTCAACTTCTGGAATGCTTCCTTCGCCATGCCAAACATCATCGGACTAAATTTGTTATGTTGGTGCAACTAAATATACACACGAACTTGGGCTGCTGCGAATTTATTTATTTACTGTTTTTGTTATTTTGGTTATTTAATCTCGCCGTTTTTTTTCTTTTGATCACATTTTCTTATATATCCCACATTGTAATCAGATAAGAGCGTGTCGTTCATCATTTCACCGAAGGTAGGGATGTCACTAGTACGCGGGGGTTTACAGAGAGTGAAAGTGAGACACAACATTGAATATGGGGAAGACTGAGAAAAGGACAAAAAAAATTGAGCGAAATCCAAGAAGACAGAAAACGATGATTGACAATGAGTTTTGAATTTTTGAAGTTTGTTTCTATCAAGAGAACAAATATTCTACATAGCTTCACTAATTTTCGATGATTAAGTTTTGAAATGAATTCTTTCTTGAAGCTTTTATCTTAGCTTTAATTGGAAGCTAAATGATTAAATTTACTATTTCTAATGAGCAAATTACAAAAGTGTAAATCAAATACAAATTACATAAATTGTAAATTTTTCAGTTAAATCATTAAAATCAACCATTTTTAACAAATTGACAGTTGTAAGTTCACGGCTTTAAAAACCTTACAAAAATAAAATTTACACCTGTTACACGTTATTTGAAAAAAATTATTATATTTAAATTCATCTGACTAGAAATAGGTTTTATTAGTTTATAGCATGTAACGTTGAATCCAATAATTTCTTAGTCACAGAGGTCATGTTTTTTGACTTAGTAATAAATTATTAACAGCCTGACGTGTTTGAAAAGCTAAGTATGATAGACCAGAATTGACATAAAAATATTTTTCAAATTAGAAATTAAAAAATATAATATACTATAAAATTTTGAAGGCATGATTTTCAAAGTTTGTTGAAACATAAACACGATGAAACACACAAATGAATAATGAAATAAAATAATAATCGCACAAAGCCTAAAAAAAGATGGCTTTGCAGAGAGAAGAAATAAATCTCAACACAATTAAAAACTGAAAAAATTATACGAGTAATTAATTTTTTTCTCTAACAACAACTAATATTTTGAGGTTAAAATCTAGTTTTTGTCAGGGTTGGTTTTTTTTTATCATGCGAAGCTGTTAGTGAAATAGATGGAAATACCTGAAATAAACGGAATAGAGTGCAAGAAGTGCAAAAAAAAAAAGAAGCTGTTGGAATAGAAGTGACGGATGCATTTAAATATTTCAATAGCTAGACCAGGATGCGTCGAGTTCAAGTCGTGGACGATGTTATTTCTTAGCTAATGCCCTAAAAACGGGAGGAATCTATCTTGCTCCAGTTAAGATGTATTAACTTCGTATGCGGTTAGTCTAGAAGCAGGAAAAAAATGACATCAGAAGTAAGTGATTTGGAGATTTCCTGCAATCATAAGTACCATTTCTTTATTAGTTATTCCGAAAAGTGTGATGTGTTCTACACAAGCCTTTACAACTATAAACAATTATGTATGGATTGTTAAGTCTGATACGGTTATTACTGGACGTGTGTGTGTTTAATAAAAGACATATACACATTATAGGGAGGAAAACTTATCTTAGCCGACGCGTTTTTTTTTTCTGGTGGATTTAGAAAGGTAAATGAAAAAAATTTGTATTTTATTAAAATGTTCAGCAGTTTTACTGAAAAGTCTCAGTAATTAATGGGGGAAATTAAGTGACAAAATTTAATGTCTAATAAACAAAAATGAATAAACGGTGTTCAATTTTTTGCGTGCGTAGAATTATTAAATGTGGCATGCCTATATATATATATATATATATATATATATATATATACACACACACACACATAGTTTTAAAATAGGAAAATGTTATGAATTTAACCGTTTTTTTTTAATTTTGAAAACATTTTTATAGTCATGTATGGTGACTAGTATCCCCGGCGCAGTTATATTTTGTTAAAATTCGATAGCGGCACATCCCGGAGTTTTCCGTCTAAGTAACTATATATATGGTAATATTTGTATTACAAGTTTATAAAAAAAAAACAAATTCCTGCAACACAAATGCAGTTGTGTTGTTTTGGTACTTTCTTATTAGTATCTCGGGAATCAGTGAATTCACTGCCTGATGAGGTGCTAATAAATAAGACAGTACCCAAACACAACGGCTCTTGTGTTGCAGTGATGTTTTCATTATAATCTTATAATAACAATATTACCATTTAAATACGCTAACAAGTATCGAGCATTCTTAATAAAGTAAATCACTACAAACAGTGGACTGTCAACGCATTAGTTCGTGCTACTTCTTATATATATATATATATATATATATATATATATAGAGAGAGAGAGAGAGGATCTAAGATCTAAGTATTTTCCCAAACTTTGGGGGTTAGTTCGTCATAATAAACAAAGACAAGTGTCCATATAATAATATGTCTGCAAACCCATGGTTATTTAGTTATTATGTCTAAAGATTTTGACAGACACTGTTAAATGTACAATCCATGATATAATTCCCAAATACATATTACCATAATCTGTGATAATACGGACACTCCTCTCAGCAACCCGACAAACAGCAGCAAATGAATCGGCTGCCTTCCATCCAGAAACGCAATTTGATACAGCCGTGTAGCCTCGCGTACATTACCATTCGCGCAACCGTATGTAAAAATGATATCGAGCTGCTCCCAGTTTGAAAATTCTGCCATTGTCAAACGCTACACTTTACAGTTAATTCGCTACTAAACAAGTTGAACGTTGACAACAGACTAGCTAGAAATATACACGATTAACAAATGTAATTTGGTATAAAGAGAAACACAGCACCACCTGTCACCCCAATATTTAAAAAAAAAATTCATACACTATATACAATGGAACCTGCCGTATGCGACCTCTTCGTCAGCAACCAATTGTTAACAACTGTTTTTCTATGCACGGACGATTTGCTAATGTTAACCCTTAGTGAGCAAACGCGACCAGCGACTAACATCAACGAGTGAAAATCACTCATTAAGCGACAGCTTAAAAAATCCATTCGGGTCGTACACTGTGAACTTCTAAATTAGGAGAAACTAAATGAGTAATCTATGTCATTTTGATTTAATCTAAGCCAGAAACACTTCCTCGTTGATTTGTTATTGTAGTGTTGTATCAAACTTATTTCTTGTTGAAATGTTCATTGACCGAGTTCACCTCACGGTCAAACATCGGTTGTTTTGTACGACATGTATTGCATTTGACATGTTCAAGGGATTTATCACAGTCTGTGTACTGACTTGGATAAATTCAGGGATTGGGAAAATCACAATTACGTCCCTTTCTCAAATGTCTATCTCTTTCGTTCCTTTATTTTTTGTACATCTATCTAATCTATTTCTATCTGGGTATATCTATCTGTAAGTTTTTCTACCTCCACCCAAGATCGCTGTCAGATTTTTCCATGTTTTTTTCTTGTATTATCACAGATTCTCTTTTGCTATCACTTCTAAGAAAAAAAACTGAAACCGTATCCGCCGCGAATTTTTCCAACCTACATATTTTATAAGAAATGGCTAGTACTAGAACAGGCACGAAAAGGAAAGCAATAATTGCCTTTTTTTAAAGCCTACTTGATAAATATATTTTGTAAATAAATATTTTAGCCTCTTGTTGACCGTTATAAATACGTTTTTAAAATTTTTAAAGGAATTATAGTGAGTACTTTTTTTAAAGTTAGGCCATCTTCTAATGTTCTTATTTATTTATTACCGGGTTATAATGGTAAAATTCTAATATGTACATTCTGATGAGTGGAATAAACGTTCTTGGAGTAAATAGGTCATGACTATGAGCCTTTATTCAGCGACCAGTTTTCATGGCAGTAGGAGTGGTCGTATACGACAGGTTACACTTATATATATATATATAAAAGGCAAGATGTGTGTGTATGTATGTATGTCTGTCCTTTATACAAATCCACAGTTTTTATTCGATTCCCACCAAACTTCACATAAATCTTCTTTAAGCTTCCAGTCAGGTCATGGGCTACGTTTTTTTGCCTGATTTCTTTCCGATATCGGAAATCGATACCTGGTATCCGATCAGGTCTGATCCATATCATGATTTCGGCCCTTTTGTCGTGGTTCTTGCTGCAGAATTTGCTCTAACTTATTAAAATTGTAGTTTTTAGTCTCAATCATTAATAGATTTTCTCAGACGACTCATTTCCTCGATATAGGAAATCGATACCCCCGATATTCTATTGAATCTGATCAATAATCGATATTCAGGTGTCAATATGGCTCATTTTTGCCAATTTTACTCCCGTGATACGATAAATTTTCATGGACTTACTTAGGTTACTTTATCCTTGGATGACTTATTTTACTCCGATATTGGAAATCGGTACCCTGATATAATATCGGATTTGATTAAAATCAGGTTTTCAGCCCACTGATTTCGATTTTTCCTTCGAGTTTTGCTCTAAGTAGGTATAATTTTAGTTCTTAGTCTCAGTCATGATACCATTTACTCAGAGGGCTTATTTAGTCTTCAAAATTCAGTTTGCGACGGAAAACTCATTTGACATCGATACCGGAAATCAAATTTGACTTACGTCCATTCACTTTTCTTTCAATCTACGGTTTCGCTTTGACTGGAAACGACAATTGCTCGTGTCAACGTTCAAAGAATCTGAGCTCCAGGATCATGGATTAGTTTTAAAGCTTTCATTACACTAGAGCAAAGCAGGGCTATACAGCTTATATATATATATATATATATATATTAAATTACTTTAATCAAAAGGGAAATGTAGGAAGGTAAATTCCAAGAACCTGATCCTAATTAATATTAAAAAAATTAATATTAAAAAATGATACAGGAGAAGAGCTCAATGAAATTAAAATTACAGAGCCAATATGAATTAAAATAAATCTTTTTTCTAAGACTTTAACCCATTTAAACATTTAAATTTGTTTGACACGTATCGAGCGTTTCTATTTAGAATTTTTCCTTTTTCTTTTTTCCCTTCTTTATTTTTTCTCTATATTTTTTTTACATCCCGCCCCTTCCCTATCTGTTCTGTTTTGTTTTGTTTAACCCAATTCTCAATTTAACGACTTCACTTCTTTAACCCTTTTCTTTTGTTAAGCTAGACGTGCCAAATTTTCCATCTCTTCACTTACAAATCTATCAAAGTAAAAACTAAAAATAGACTGATTTACAAAAAAAATTTTGTGACGTAAATTTCTCAAATCTTAAACGTTATTTTTTATTTTGTTTTATTTATCTTTTTAATCTTATTTTTATTCTCATTTTGAATATGAACTGTTGCTGAGGATACGTGAGATCTCTCTTAGGGATTTCATGTTGAAATGTTCATTCAACATTTTTGAATTTGGAAAATTCATTTTAATTTATATATATATATATATATATATATATATATATATATATATATATATTTATTATTCATTTTGCGAATGTGTTTGTGTTTTATTCATCTGCACAAAAAGAAGGATAATTTTTGCAACGTTTGTGAGAAAAAGAACAAGATGGCGGTTTTTAATGCTTCAGAAATTTGGAGATGTTATGTTGTACAGCTTGGTATTTGCACCGGAAGCACCAATACGAACATTACAGAGTGTTTGGGTATCAATCTGTGAAGAGCGAAGAGGATTCGAAAATATCTGATTGAAATTAATAGGAATTAGGAATGCGTATGGTTTGATAACTTGTAATGGCGATGTTATGCTTCCATTCATCTTCCAACAAGATAACAGTCTCAACACGAAGGTTTACATCCTGGATCATAAGGCGGTCCTGTTACACTGGTTTAAGTGGTTAGATACTAGAAGAAATTATGTTTGGCAATAAGAATCTCCACCATGCCACACAAGTAAGGGGACGCTGTCATGAATGTCAGACAGCTTCTTCGACCATATCACACCGCGCATGTAGACACCTAACTTCCAAGGCTGCACCCACCTCAAAGAGACCGTCCAAAAAAGATTCCAAAGATGTCCAAAGGCCGTGACTGATGACAATGGCAATTTTATTGGATAAATTCACTCTTTAATATTTCAAGACACCTTCATGTAATTTTAGTAAATATATCTGTTAAAATAAGATTATCTTATTTTAATTTATGCGTAATTGTATATATGTAGGTGTGAGTTTGTAACCCTGGGTTTCACGCTCTTGCCATCGTCAGGCAAACTGATATGTCATCTCTATCACTGATATTGAGCTCTTTCAAATAAATACCACGCATATCTAATATATATATATATATATATATATAATATAATATAAATAACAAATTGCATATATATATATATATATATATATATATATAATGATATTTATTATTATATACATACACTTTTCACACACACACACACATATATATATATATATATATATATATATATAGAGAGAGAGAGAGAGAGTTGAATTTTGTTTAATGGCATATCAACCTCTGTGGGTTTTTTAATTCCAAAAAGGTGGTTTTAAGTATTTTTTTAATGTTCAGTTATAATGACAATGTTCATTTAATCAGATTTTGATGAAATACATTTTTTATCTTTATTTTAAAAAACTGAAGTATCTTCCAGTTTTGTCTTTAAAATGTAATGCTCGTAATATTTTTTTTCAAAAACGTAATATGGCAATAAGTTTAATTTTTCCTTCAAAAATTTATTTTTCTACAAAGTCTATTTTCACATACATAATTCTATAAAAGTGTATTTTTATACTTTCATAGTGTTTTGACCCCAGTTTGGGGGTTAACAATTTGCCCATAGCTGGGAGGCTGACATATGCTACTATTCCTGGTCAGGGTGGAACTGGGACAACAGCAATTAAAAGGTCGTTCTATGCTCCTCACAACCTCCCAATCAGAGGTCTTGCTGCTGAATGCAGTTTACCGTCGTACCCAGGACTAGAGAATGATAGAGGCTTACATTTAAAATACATATATGGACTTATACAGAGTGCATGAGATATATATTTTTGCAAATTCTGGGGCTGTTTCCTCACAATGACAAACGTCCATATAAATAGGTAGGGGAGGACAGGTTGAAAGATCTGCGCATTTTTGCAATTTCAGTCCTCTAGAATGTTTTTATGTGGTGCGATCTAAAGCAATTGTTATATTCAGAAGACATTAATTATGCAGATACGCTTTATCGGAGTTTCATGGTATCGAATTATTTCGCGGCCACCATGTAGGAGGATGTGATAGGGCCCACAAGTTAATAATCCGTGTGCCATCAGCAATAGAAGCAAAGGGAGGGCATTTATAAAAAAAATATATATTTTCTGGATTGAGCTAAAATAATTGTATTTTCTACATAGGATTATGTGGTTATTTTACATTAATTTAGTGCCAGGACCGAGTAACCAAAGTAATTTTAGACATATTGGATCGTGAAAATAAGAGAACCTATTGTAAACGGAATAACACAAAAACGAAGAATGTACAAACATAATTTATAACAATTTTGCGATTAATTTATTGTGAGAAGTTTTATTGTTGCAACTATATATATATATATATATATATGTGTGTGTGTGTGTGTGTGTGTGTGTAAGTAAAATCTATATGTATACATATTGACGTGGGTGTATATATATATATATATATGTGTGTGTGTGTGTGTGTTTGTGGGGGGGTGTATAAAATATATATGTATACATATTGACGTGGGTATATATATATATATATATATATAATGAGACGAACCTAGTTCGCAGAAATGATCAGACAACATGTAATTTTCGAAGTAAGTTCCCTTCGTCATTTTATATGTATGTATGTGTGTGTATGTATATATATGTATATATATATATATATATAACACGAACATATATATATATATATACACACGTGTATATAAGCATACGCACACAATCAAATATATATGTAGTAACATACATATATACTTAAAATGCACATATAAACCATACACACATATATACACGTAAATGTCTATAGACACACACACACATATATATATATATATATAGTTATATGCAAACATATACATATATATACGCACGCGCATACACACTCGTACATGCCTACGCACAAACACGTACACGCATACACAAACTTATACAGGCAGACTCACACACACACACATATATATATATATATATATATATATATATATACACACACACCTACATTAAATATAAAAGTAATAACTTACATAAAAACTTACATAGATATGTATATTTTCAGATTTATATATATACACAACATTCATCTACACATACACACACACATATAAACAATATTTATATACACGTGTACACACGCAAACATTACATATATATATATATCCCACACATATATATATATATATCCCACACATATATATATATATATATCCCACACATATATATATATATATATATAACATATATATATATATATATATATATATATATCCCACACATATATATATATATATCCCACACATTATTTTTCTATATTTCTGAGTTGAAGTAAAATTTACAGTATTTACATTATTAGGTCTATTGTCCTTATATATTTGACCATTTGTACGACGTTTCGGCCGTTGTACACTACGGACTTCTTTGAAATTCTTAGCACCTAAAGATGGCCGGAGCGTACAACGGCGGAACCGTCGAACAAATGGCAACGAAGATGAGGACAACTGTCTTATATATATAATAACTATTTTGATTTTTATTAATTGTACATATTTCGGGGTAGCAATTTCCTTTTATATAATTATAGCAGCAGTACATGACACTATTCTCCATTACCTCTATTGAATTGTTGCATTCTAATGTGTGCGTGCAAGTTTAGTAGAGAATCTATGTTAGAATGGAAAACAATCTAAAAAGCACTATAGAAATATATATATATATATATATATATATATATATATATATATAGGGGATGCTTTAGACAACTTGTCTAAATCATGCAAACCAGATAATCGCACTGGCGCCACGTTTTAACAGAAATATTTACAAAAAGTTACACAAAAATATTTTAAAATATTAAGAAATAAATTTATTCGATAAAATCGCATTGGCTTCTACTAGGGCCTCGAAAAGTGTTCAGAATCTCTTGCCTATGAGTTTATGTAGTCGCAAAAATTGACAATCTTGACTGTGTTCTACTATTGTGGCATCGTGCAGAATCCAGTTGTCAGACATAGCATCCTATAGCAGCCACCCTCTTGACCCATGGCAGCACTACTCCTCAATGTCCTTGTTATAGTCATCGTGCTGAGTTTAACACTGTGAATAAATGACTGTAGGCATACTGTTAATATCACTAGTGATCACCCGTAACATCTCCGTGTTCACCATTAGACTCAACTCTTTCCTTCTGCACTGTCCTCTGTTTGACACCTAAATACTATGAAGTGTTCATACTGGAACTTCCACCTTGAATGCTATGAAACAACATACCGATTTTAGAAATTTATGGCGTCATGGGGATTTTTCATCACAGAGACGCTGCCCAGCTGACCCTCTATATTGCATAATCGACAATATCAAAAACAACCAACGCGCACATGCGATGTTCACCATAAAATATGATAGTTTACCAATCGAACAACACACACACACACACATATATATATATAACAAAATATATTTAATATTTATAGCATAAATATGTTATAACATCACTTCTAAGTAGCTATTTTGTTTCAACACTTCTTGTGGCTTGTCAAGTGATGGTGCTGATTGCGAGATGAAGCTTCATGATGTAACATTATGTTATCTATATATATATAGCATGTTGCTTGTGTATCATATCACGTGTGATAGATAAAAAATTCTCTTGTATGTGTGTGTGTATAACGTTAGGGGTAAATATTTTTGTGCTTTGTGATATGGTAGAAATCTTATCCACAATAACCAAAAATAAAAATAAAAAAAACTTATCAGCGAACGGAGCATGAAATGTCTTAGAACTCCTTGTGTCTCTTTAAAATAATTGCTATGGAATGAGCATGAATACATTTCTCCCTGCCCCCACTTACATAATGAAAAAAAATCTTGTCACAAACGGTGAGGAAAATGATCGAATATAAGTTATGACACCTACAAAATTACCTTAGTCATTAATAATAGATATATCCGGTGTAGTGCTTAGATCGAAAATAATTTAATCAATGATTTATTTCTAGGGCGGTTCAATACACCCATCCTCGGACATCATCATTAGCTTTAATCTTACAATTTACACCATGTATTTTATCAACACCATTAATATTCCCCTTAAAATTATTGTTGAATTTTCAGTTAGGCATTGTGTCATTCAGAATTTTGATATTATAATTATTCAATATGCTTCGTACTTAACGATATATCATTTTTTAATATAATCATATCGCCCCAAGCAAGGCATTTTACTGCCACTGTTTTGCAGGTGGTTACATAGGAGGAAGGCTATGAGAAAGAGTGACAGGTTATAGCAGGTGTCAGGAAGTGGGTAAGAAAAGGATCAGAATACTGATGAGAATGGAGTGGACAGAGAAGAGAGCATGAGAGAGAAGTTGCAGGTTAGTGCGATAGGAGATGACTATTGACTTTACATTTAAATTCTTGGAGACTGTAGCTGTCGGAAAAGCAAGTAAATGGGAGAGAATTCCATAGGCGGGAAGTGGGAGAAAAAAAGCTGAGATATATATATATATGTGTGTGTGTGTGTGTGTGTGCGTCATTATATATAAGAAAATTTGTTAATGCTTAACAAACCGCGTCGAACTTAAAAAATTTAAATTTTAACCTAGTTTGCTTGAATGAAAAAAATAACTTTTCTTCTTCTGACAACGCACGTTTGTTTACTTTTTATTATATTTTCATATTTTTTTCATGTATATGATGTGTGTTTTCTTAATTTGACTTAATGATTGAAAAGCTTGTTCAAAATTTCATTGGTTCCGAGCAATTTCAACTACACTGTTAGCCATTTTTGAGGATTATTTTTTTGATATACTATGAAAATAAATGTTATGTATAAGTCATGGTATATATATATATATATATATATATATATATGAGAATGCCATCACTTTTTCTTTGTGCAGTGAAAAGTAGGTATCACACTTCTTGCTATGGACGTAGCACAGTGATTATATGTGTGTGTGTGTGTGTGTGCATATGTATGCATACATATGACTATATGCACACACGCATATATAGTGAAAATGTGTGTATGTGCGTTAGCATATATATATATATATATATATATATATATATATATATGCACTCAGGTGTATATGTATTTATACATATCGCTATATGCACACACGCATATATATATAGAGAGAGAGAAAGGTGTGTCGGTGTGTATGTGTGTGTGTATATATATATATATATATATATATATAGTGAGGTATACATTTTATGTATATGTGTTTATGTGTGCTAGCATATATATTTATATGTATGTATACATATCACTATATGCACACGCTTATATATATATAGTGAGGTATATATATTATGTATATGTATGTGCGCTAGCATATATATATATGTGTGTGTATACGTGTGTGTGTGTGTGTGTGTGTGAGAGTATATAACCTTCATTAGAATGATTGTCGGCAAGAATTTTATGAGATTTACATTCTACTTCTGTAATCTTAAAATTGTGTCCTTTTTCAATTGAGTTATATTTAATTAATTCTATTCTTTCAAATGAAGTTAGTTATCGGTATTTGTATAAACGAACGCTTCCATTCTATAAACGAATGCAAACTGACCAGTTCGTCAGAACCTCGCCAGCTTAATGAGTGGTGCCACACAAACTTTAAACCCATTAATTTCGTGCCAATCAAAACTAAGTGTAACATCACCATAATTGTGTATTTAATTTAAAAGCAGCTTATTAAATAAAAGCATTATATTATTATTATTATTATTTTGTAGTGGAAGCGTTGCACACATCCGCGGGGTTATGGTAGACAAGCTTAGCACTAATAATACTGCATATAAAATGAGTTAAATCTTTCTGGTTCTGCCTTAATTTGGCATTGTAGAAGAATATATTTTTAGTAGTTAAACTTAGAAATGCGTAAAATACTAAAAAAACCGAGCTGACATTCTATCCTAAACTTATATGTTCACTTTTGCAATCAAAATCAAGGTTGTCAATATTTGCGACGACATAAACTCCTGAAATTCCATTACCCTTTTTCTCTCTCGTTCAGCTACGCGTTGTATATGATAACAGTCTTCGCTCTCTAACCATGGCTGGCAGCCAGTATAGAAGAATAAAAAGTCTCCATAAAAAGAAAACGAAGAGAAGGTAACGGAAAGCCACGGAACATATATATGTATTTTAAAATGTGTGTACTTAGGCAGCAAATTTTCTATTTAGACATGTCAGATTAAATAAATTGCAAACAGTGTGTCTGGTTATTTTAAATAAAATCCGTTCATACTCACGGATAATCTTTCCTGTATTATCATTGAAAAATGTAAGAAATGAGCTGTAACGTTTTTTCTGCTTCAAATATAACGGTTATCAAATTGCTAGTGTTCATGAAAACGTGAAAATTAACCAACATAGAATTTTTATATGTTGTATTCTCATGGTCATGCACGTGTTAAAGCTAGAAAAAACTGTTCTTTTTACAAACATGTTAAAACATTACTACAGTATTCATATCAGATTCTATTAGTTTTGAAGCAGAAAAAAAACTTTGCAGTAGTTTTTAGCAACACAGTTTTGCAGTTATTTTTTGTTACCATAACTCACACCCCTGAAGATGATCTCGGAAAGAGATTGAAAGTACATGGGTACCTTGAGAAATGAATGATAGGAAAAATAAGCAGACTGTAATTTATTTAATCTGACCATATATATATATATATATATATATATATATATATATAACCCACAAGAAAGTCATGAAAATATGAAATAAAAAGAAGCTTTTTTTTTTGTTAATCGAGTTCAGCCCCAAGACAGTAAAGTCACTCTGATACAAGGTGGGGTTGCTGGTTGTTAAAATGCTAACATTACGAAGGAGCATGAACACAAATACAGACAGTTTATTTTCTAAGCTCGGCTTAGATGTGGTACAAGGACGAAAGTATGAGGTACCCAGTGAGGATCGAACTCACTATACAATTGTAATAAGTTCTAGCAAGGCAAGCTTACTAACCATTACATCACACCGAAGTGCCCAAAGGACAGACTACAGCTGCGGACAGTAGATAGTAGTTGGCACTGCAGCTGAATTCTTAAAGATTAAATTTGGCTGAGAAGCATAGAACCGGAGAGATATACATAACTGTTAGCATAGAACTTACAGCTACATCTAGTCAACTCATCTGTAATGTGATTCTGGTACTACCTTGAAATTTTCAAAAACCCAAAGTATGATAATGCAGAGCTAATTCAATTAATAGCCAAGATGCCAGATCAAGTCCAACAATATTGCCGATTCTTTTTTTGGACTTTATCAAGAAGTTGTAGATAAATAGCAGGGGAAACGGACCATATGTAGCAGCAATATTTGAGTACAGACGAATAGTATACATATAGCTATGGAAGATATTTTTCTTCAGAATCTCTCTTGCACGGCACAGAGAACCAACTTGCTTCATAGGTGACCTAAGGACTATAACGATCGTCTGTGTTCTGAAAGCACATGGCATTACAAGCAAAATAAAATACACAGCACAGAAAAGAAGTCGTGCAGATTTACACACAGAAATAAAAGAGAAGAATATTGACGAGTTAAACTCTCACAGAAATAGACACAAAAAAAAACATGTCGATTATCATATCAGATCTCGCGATAACACACACACATTCAGATGCATGCAGTAACGCACTCAAACTAGCACACACACGCACGTATATACCGAGCTATACTCAAATGAATATTTAAACATGTTTCAGAAATCGAAATAAATCTGTGATTATTTTTCTTTTTACATATATGCGGGCAAATAATAATGAAATTATCATTTTATTATAATATTGCATATATTAAATTAACAGTTACGGACTTATATATACATATATATTATTGATATATAAGCATGCATATAATCCGAACGTTACACGTAACTTCGGCAATATTTTTTACACGCTCGTATCAAATTACATAAGAAACTAAAACATGCATGTAACATACATTGTCTTATCGATTCAATGTTTACAAAATTGTTGATTAAATATATTGTTTAAAATAAATATATACACCGTCATTATTAACTGCTTGATGAGACATTGTTCTTTCACTGTCGAAACAAAATGTACACTTTTGTAGTAGTTTGTACATGTTCTAAAGAATTAATTAATTATATATATATATATATATATATATATATATATATATATATATATGCTATACTAATATTTTAGGACATTCTCCTCTTTTACACCCAGAACTGTTGAAAATATTATGAACCATCTCTCTCTTTGTTACATCCTTTTAATTTTCTTAAATTTTGTCGACAGATTTAAAGTTCAATTAAAAGAAACAAAAACATTTGCACGAAATAAAATAAAAAAAATTCAAAATTTAACATGTTTCGGAAGGACACCTTGAATCTAATTACCATATATATATATATATATATATATATATATATATATGTGTGTGTGTGTGTGTGTATCTGTGTAAATATGTACATCTGTCTCATTAAAATATTAGTCAACTAATAATACGTAACAACGAAGCTTCAAGTTCATCATTTGTAGGGACTGTCAACATATATTTAAGCGCGGTGGGAATATTAAAAAAGGATTAGGCAACTCTACTCTGGTAGAATACATAGACATTCCACTTCATAAGTGATACTTTCTTGATAATAAATATTTTTGTGTGTATATATATATATATATATATATATATATATATATATTTATATGTGTATGTATCTGCATTCAATGTATAATAGCATCCAAGCAAAAGTAAAAATAATTATGAGTGTGTGTGTATATGTATATCAATACATATACACACACGTACATAGATAGTTTGCTACTGTTAAGAAAATAATATAACAGAACTATTAGGTATATATATATATATATATATATATATATACACACACGTGTATATGAGAAAGCGTATAGTGAGATCAACAGCGATTAGCAATAGCAGTCTATCACATGCTAAAACTCAATCATCCGAACAACTATCAACTATATATCTGTATGTGTGCATATTAATATTAATGCCTAATATACGCGTGAGAAATATTTATAACTGTTTACTGTAATTTCATATCGATTCTTGTTAACGCGTAACAAAATGCACATACATTGATACGTTAAAATATAATTTCAACTTCCTTTCAAAATACAGTCGTCTAATTACTGCAAGCGTGTTTAATAAGTTGCAAAATACACACACACACACACATATCTCTCTCTCTCTCTATATATATATATATGCATAAATATAAACAGTACAAAGAAAAATAAACCCTACCTGTGTTAAGTTATCCATAGAAGTAGAGTTAACGACAAAAGTAATGATGAAAATGCCAACAGGGGTGGAGTGCCGGGCCCGAAGTCGAAACAGAGATGCACGTCGATGTTTTATATAAAAAGAAGGAAAAAAGAAGCTCATCCAGACATCCTTCTTGGCGCTTCCACACGCATAGTATCATTTCGTACGTTACTACATTCCGACGTAGGCCTTCCAACTGGGGTTGGATGAAAGAAAAACACTACAGAAACGAACATACGCGCACCCACACATGCACACACGCACACTAACACACAATGAATCTCAAGCGGCAAACTAAACTCTTTTCATTGTAGATTTATCCGCAACTCAGCCGGAATTCGTAGCTTCCAGATATCCACCGGGAAGAGGCGGCTGATTTCGTATTTGTCTCAAACAGTACCAGTATCCGAATATCCCTGTGTCCGGAAGAACGATGGTGTCCGGCACTTAGGGAACATTGCCTGTCCATACTCCGCCGAGCAGTCCTCTACTCGCACTGTCTGTGTGTCTGCCTAGCTTACTACCTTGTCTGCTAGACCGAAAATCAAACTCGATAGACGACGTGTGTGCGTTCGCGGACTTTAACAGCAAGTGCGCGTTCGATCAGCAATGGGCGGGTTAGTGGGTGGCGGGTGCTTGATGGCTGATACTATATTGGATCAGATTGCGTCTAACTTGACAGTTGTTCTCTTTCCTTCTTTGTTATCTGTGACTTTTTCACTTTCATTCAGGCAAACTATTTTGTTAGATACTTATTACGGTTGATATATAAGATTTCTGATCTATCTACATCAGTGTCATCATATCAATCAAAAACAGTTCCTCCCTCTCTCTCAAATATATATACATATATGTGTATGCATGCGTGTGTATATATATATATATATATATATATGTGTGTGTGTGTGTAAGATATATATATATATATATATATATATGTGTGTGTGTTTGTGTGTGTATGGTTATATACATGTGTGTGTGTGTGTGTATGGTTATATACATTGTGTGTGTGTGTATGGTTATATACATGTGTGTGTGTGTTTGTGTGTACATGGTTATATATATACGCGTGTGTGTGTGTGTGTGTGTGTTCGTGTCTGCATGGTTATATATACATATGTTTGTGTATGGTTATATATATATATATATATATATGTGCGTGTGTGTACATGGTTATATATATATGTGTGCGTGTGTGTGTGTGCGTGCGGTTTTGTGTGTGTATGGTTATATATATATATATAGTTAGAGGGATAAAATATCATCCAAATTATGCACAAAAATACCTTAAAATACTAAGTAAATTTATTAAATGAAATTGCAATTGGCTTCCATCACGACCTCCAGTCGCTTGCAGAATCTCCTGCAACTCTTCTAGGCGGTCTCCCTTTTTAAGTTGTGAATGCTGTCATAATCCGTGCCCTTACTTAAAATGCCTTTCCACTTGTGAACAACTGAAAAGTATACAGAAATGTTAGCACTAAACACTGTTACGATTTTTGTCGGGGTAAAGCCTACACAATAAGATATATTGCTCAATAACATTAAATATGAATATTGCCACAATGTGCCGTATTTTGAAAAGAAAATTCTATAACTTTAGAAACATACATAAAAAGAACATTATTAAAAAAAAGAAATCGCCCTTGATAAAACAGCCTAAGAAATAGCCGAAAGCGTTCGGGCATGCTTAAATTCTGGAGAGATTTTACAAGATTTCTGTCCAGGAAACAAAATATGCGTACGAATATAAAAAAACAATCAATATATCTTGCTAAACGTTTTTAATGAAACATGCCGGTGGACAAACATATATGTATGTATGCCTGTATGTATGTAATTAATTATTACTTTAGAACATGTGCAAACTACAAAGTACTACAAAATATAGTTTTGTTTCGACATTGAAAGAACAATGTTTCATCTGTATATAATATATAGTTAATTTTATATATATATATATATATGATTATAATTGTACTCGTCTCGAAAACTATCGAATGAAGGAAAAAAATAGTTGGAAAAAAAAAAAGAAAGAGATTAGGGCATGAAAGTCAGTCAAATGTGTTCGGACCGAAATTAGCATGAAACCCATAGATAAAAAAACCCGACACGTCAGCTTTCCCTGACGATCCGTTTAGAAGAAACCTAGGTAGGTTCGTCTAGCTCATTAGGTGCTATATATATATATATATATATATATATATATATATATATATATATATATGATACTGAAAACTTACTTCAGCATATATATATATATATATATATATATATGCTGAAGTAAGTTTTCAGTATCATTTACATTTTTGCGTTAGACAATTTATTATTCTCACAGTGTGTGTGTGTGTGTGTATATATATATATATATATCCGAGTGAATACAGAACGAAGAAAGAATTCTTACAACGTCCAAAACATTAGTTTAAAACAGTGCTCGATATATAATATATAGAGTTGTGAATATTTATTATAAATTATATTTTAGAACATGTACATAATTATTCTATATATATCCGCTACATAGGTACGTTCGTTTTGACATTGAAACTTCAATATCTCAGCAATGTCGAAACGAACGTACCTTTGTAGCGGATATATATATATATATATATAGTATAATTATGTACGTGTTCTAAAATATAATTTTTAATATATATATATATATATATATATATATATATACATACACACATACAAAAAGGGTGATTGCGTGTTATATTTATATACATTGAGCCTAGAAAAGATTAATTGCAGCACCTTGTCATTGTGTGTGTGTGTTACTTGATTTAATATATTATAAGTTATATTTCAGAACATGTACATAATTTTTTTTTATATATATCCACTACAAAGGTACATTTGTTTCGACATTGAAACTTCAATGTCTCATCAGGTGGTATGTATAGGAATGGAAAGGCTCTTTTCTCATATTTGGTTTGGGGAGTTGGTGGGGTTTAATGATAGGGGAACAAGTCACGTGTATTGACCGTTGGAATTTTGAAGAAAGTGGTGTAGGTAGTTAAAATGGTTGATTAATGAGAGTCTTTGATTTCTAGACAGATTTAACATTAGCAGTTAGAATGTAAGTTTTTATTATCTTGTGTCTAGACAAGACTGTGACTGTGGTTTCAATGTCGAAACAAATGTACCTTTGTAGTGGATATATATAAAAAAATATTTACACGTTCTAAAATATAATTTATAATAAATATTTACAGCTCTATATATTATATATCGAGCATTGTTTTAAATTAATGTTTTGGACGTTGTAAAAATTACTTCTTCGTTATATATTCACTCATATATATATGTGTATGCGTGCGTGTGTTTGTGCTTTTCAGAAATTGATCGATGTTATGTAATAAAAATCATTAAAAACAAAAAAAATTATGATCGCATATATGAATCGTGCGTAGTCTTTAGATGCATGAAGAAAATATTTGAACTGATATACTTGAACCCCGATTTATGAACAAATTCTTAGAATATCATTAAGATAACATCTGACAAACCAGCAAAATAGAATCTCATTAAAATTACACTTACATACAGAAAACATATTTAAAACAGCTTAAAATTCTTCGGGCACATAATGACAGATGGTTTTTGGTGAATTTGATATTCTCTCTACATAACGAATGCAAGAGAAAACTGAAATTGCATTTAACCACTTTGTGAATGGAGGGCCGAACGAAAAGAATGATAATAAAACACAACAAAATATCGGTTGTTTTGCATGACCTCGATCTCAAGTGCTCAGGAAAGACATGGCAAATTGATGTAATGAATAGGTAATGAAAATCTATATTCCTTGGTTACCCGTCATCGAAATGTGATTGGCTGGTGCCAGCGATAAATAAAGACCAAGGCAAGGACGTCTAGAAATCCAGAGATCTACCGCATACGGCGAGTACCGTACATTACGTCTACTTACTAGGTTGTTATACCCGGTTACATTTGCCTTAACGACTTAACTGCAACTACCTCGAATGATATGTATATATATATATATATATATATATATATATCCCTTTTCTTGACATATCACATAAAAAGAGACAATTAGTTTGGCTAACATAAGTATAGGACACTCAGTTAGGATCTATCTCATTACTAATGACCAAAAGACCTAGTAGTGACACGATTGTGTACCTAGCTTTTATTATTTTTGGCAAATTCATATATGTAAAGCACATATTGATTATAATATAGAATATATAATAATATTAATCATAATTCTCCATTATTTGTTGACAAGCGTACCTGATAAAGACAAAATAATTACTAGGACTAGCATAGTTTTGCACAATGTCATAAATATGAGGCGTCCCCTGAGGATCGAACTCATTGCTCTGTATTTTTCTTACATAATTTATGACAATATTTAAATTCCCTGGTGTATGGCAATATTCTTCTTACCGGATTTATGACAGTATTTTCATTCCCTCTGTCCTGTGAATATCCCATTCTCTAAGCCTTCCTCCCTCATAACATATCCCAAGAACCTCAGCTGTATTTTCCTGATGCTCGGTATTAATTTCGTTTTCGTTTCCCTTCTTTCCAAAACCTCACCATTGCTCACATGCTCGATTCATGCTATCCGCAGCATCCCTTTGTAGAACCACATTTCATTTGCTTCAAGTTTTTCCTTCATCAGCATTCACTGCCATATTGAAGAACTGACATCACATAGCAATCCAGTACTCTCTTCTTTGCTTTTTAGCAAAATTTTCCTGTTTTTTAATACTCTGCTCAGGTTCTGAAATGCGTCGTTGGCCATGCCAATTCGATTTCGGATCACTTTTCGTCTTCCATTAGAACACTTCCGAAGTACTTAAATTTTTAAACTTGCTTGATTTTAGTATCCTAAAATTACGCAAAAGACGGATGATAGAAGTTTTATAACTGAATTTATTAATCAAAATTATAGTCATATTATATCATATATGAGAGTATTTTCTTTCTAGATCCATATTTTATAGTTTAGCATTCGTTACACATATAGAAATATTGTCATGCATGTAAAGCTTCTCGTTGCCCATAATATTTTTCTGAATAGATCTTTATGCAACAACAAAAAAAACTGTCCACGCTATAGCAATAAGTTACAAAATTGTTCTTTTCATTCCTGTTATATACAGTGAAATTCTCTCACCTGTGAATTCTATTGCGTTTTTCCAGATATTTGTTAAATATTTCCTATAAGTGACTGAATGTGCAAGAAGAAAAGAACGAAGAAAATTCAATAATACTTCGAAACTTCTATGTGTCATGTCACTTCAGGACAAAGGCAATCATGGCTTTACACGTCTCTTTCCATCCCTAGTAGGTCTTAGCACGCTTTCTCCTGTTAACCGCCAAACCCCACTATGCCATCCACCTTTTCAGACCCTTCAAATATGTTATCCGCTACTTTTCTCTGTTTTTCTTTCCTTGTCCTTTGAGTATCATGTTCTCCAAGCCTTCTTTCTTCATAATACATTCCATGAACTTTAGCTGTCTTTTCCTGATGCTCGGTATTAATTTCGTTTTCATCTTTTCTAAAACCTCATCACTGCTCACATGCTCGATTCATGGTATCCGCAGCATCCTTTTGTGGATCCATATTTCATTTGCTTCAAATTTTTCCTTCATCTTTACTGATATTGTTCAGCATTCACTACCATATTAAAGAACTGACATCACATAGCAATCCAGTGCTCTCCTCCTTGTTTTTTGGCGAAATTTTCCTGTCTCTCAATACTCTGCTCAGCTTCTGGAATGCTTCCTTGGCCATGCCAAATCGCCTTCGGATCAGTGCCACACTTTTCGTCTTCCTTTAGAACACTTCCCAAGTACTTAACTTTTTAAACTTGCTTGATTTTAGTAATTTAAAATTACGCACCAGACGGATGATAAAAAGAAATTTTATAATTGAATTTATTAATCAAAATTATAGTCATATCATATGTTTGCTAGTAACTTAAATTTATTAACAAATGTATGCTTCCTAAGTCTGTCAGTAAATTCAATTAAATAATCTCATGTTTTTATCATTCATTTAGGGTTTTAGCACTCAGGAATTCATTTAATCTCTGTTAGCAAATTAAGTAGATTTAATAGATGTTTTAATATGATGTAAAACCTGAAGTTCGGAGATCATTTTAGAACATTTTATTGATGCTAATTTTATATATATATATATATATATATATATATATATATATATATATATGTATATATAAATTAGAGATAATTTTATACATTGAGCTGTCTGCCTGCATCACTTTTTAATGTTAAATTTTTTTAATATTAATATTTTTAATTAATATTAATTAGGATCATGTTCTTGGAATTTACCTTCCTACTCTTCCACTTCGGATTAAAGAAATATATATATATATATATATATATATATATATATATATATATATTAATCGTTTCACTCAAAGCAAGGCGGTACCGCTGCTGGTGCGCAGGGGAATACATAAAGGAAGAGCGAAAGTTTAAGCAGGGGGAAAGCTAGGGGAAAGCTAGGAGAAAGACGAATCGGTTACTGTGGGTGTCAAAGAAAGGGCAAGAGAAAGACGAGAATGACAGTTGCGAGGTTAAAGTGAGAAAGAAAAAAAAACAAGATACACGAGGTGATGTGGAAAGGACGAGTGAAGGACTGTCGTCAAGTGGGTAAGAGATGGAAATTGACATTGCATTAAAGGAGTCGACTGGAGTCGGAATAATCGAGTCTTTGCAAACGATCCTTTCCTTAGATGCATAACACGTGCTTTACCGTGGCCTTATAAAGTTTTGAATTCATAGTTTCCAATCTACTAGACCGGCTATAAAACCCAGACTGTCATACTATTTATCCATAGACGGGAGGAGAAGAGTTAGATTCATACTTTTCTTAAGGCTATTAAGCGCATAAGTGAATGAAATGAAATGAACTAGACACACTGATTCCTCAATCTCGTGCCCCAAAATCTAGTAGTCTACTGGGCCTGCTTTCTCTCTAGCAGAGAGAGAGAGAGAGAGAGAGTGGGGAGCGCAATACGGTCGACAAGGATGATTCAGTCTATTGTTTATTGAGTTTATTCAGAATTTTAACATTTTCACGTTTTTTATGTGTAATAGGATATAAAAATTTCCATATTTACTGTTTCTAGGGTGTGGTATTCGTTATATTTATTATAACTGTGTTATACTACATACTAGGTGAGGACAACAATTAATGAATAGGGCTTCTCTAATAGCAACAGTTTTGTGATTTAAAAAGGATGATTCTGTTATGAACTGAAATTTTCAACTTTTAAGTTATCGCTTAATAAATGCTGTGTATCATTTCTTTTTTAATCGTATCACCCCGAGCAAGGCGGTAACGCCACTGATGTGCAGGGGGCTACGTAATAGTGAAACGATTGGAAAAGAGAAAGCCGGAAACCACATCCTAAACAGGGAACAAGGGATGAGCCTCTTAACCTGTTCATTAGACATGGGTGGAGTGTGAACCAGGCGATAGATAGATCTAATTGGAGTAGATAGATCTATCTAAAATCATATGGAATATCCACACTTCCTGATGAGACATTGTAGTTTCAATGTCAAATGTATGATTTGTAGTGGATATATAAAAAAATTGTACATGTTCTAAAATATAATTTATAATAAATATTCACAGCTCTATATATTATATATCGAGCAGTTTTAAATTAAAGTTTTGGATGTTGCAAAAATTTTTTTTCTTCGTTCCTTAGTCACTCGGATATATATTTGTGACAACTCTTGAAAAATAAAAATCAGTCTGTATCTCGTGGTGAACCTCACCTCCTCCTACGAATTATAATCCTGGGCAACATACTGCTCTCGTATTTATCATCTCAATAACTTTTCCAAGTACTACCTTCGTTTTATCTGCGATTAACCTTTGCCAAAATAACTACCAAAATCAGAGATTTATTCACTAAGTTTAGTATCACTAAGCTATTTTTGATTATCTCAACTCAGCTAATAAGCTAAAGAAAACTTCCTAATGTTCTCTATTTACTCGCAGCTATGCGATAGTTGACTTTTGTTGTATTTGCAACTTTGTTGGTTGAGATATGTCGCACTTGGAAGACCAGATTAAATCCACCTTCAGATCGACTGAAATTTTGCTTTCATCTTTTGAAATGGCTAACACGGATGGCATTAAACAGAGAACAAGCTGTCAAAATGATATCGCCACATTTGAAATTTCTAGCCTTAGTCTTAAGATAGTACAAGCAAGTTCTGATCTAATATACAAGCTACATTATCCAATAGGTCTGTCACTTGTACTGCCTATAGAGTAGATTACAAATCTTAAGCTGGACTGACCCGTCGCATGAATAAGGAACAAAGAATTATTACCTAAAATGTTAGAACCTTTATATAAACAATATTTTAATGGACAACTCTCACTGAGTAGATAAGGTTTTTTTTAAATTAAACAGTATATATATATATATATATATATATATATATATATATAAATGCATGTTTCATTAATTAATATAGACAAGTTTTGTCTATTTTATGTAATTTTTTTCATACTCTCTGATAAGCTTAATAGCATTATTATTAAAGAAAGAAAGAAAATTACAATATTGATACATAATTTTAATAATCCAATCTAAGCTTTCGGCTTAGATAAGCCATTTTTAATGATGTCAAATTACATTATATATTATAAACATGGACAAACCATAATGACAAACTGGTTTTGTTTACGGGGAAGATTTCCAAGCAGCAAGAAAGTCGTACATTTACTTCGTTGGAAGCAAATATCGCATCACAGCTCGTGACGTCACACATGACCAAGCGAGAGTGAAATCAAGAAATACTAAGTACGGGAAGCCATTGGAATAAACCAATGTCTTCTGGTATTAATTATAGGCATTTAAGGGTATTTGTGGAGATTTCATTGTGTATATTGTTCAGACAAGGTTTCAACTGTTTTATGTAAATAGCTTCGGGAATTTCTAGTTTTTGTTTATTGCTTTCATGTTTAAGTATAGTTTTGTTTTGAACTAGGGTTTTCCGGAATTGTGTATGTGGGCAGGCATGTTGTTTGAAATGCTTAAAAATGTTAGAATTATCTTTCAAGTGTAAAGCGTTGTGAAAGCGAGTTTTAGGTGTGACCAACATAAATATTATTTAATCCGTTGGAGATACAATCTCCCAAAGAGCACTTGAATTTGTAAACTTTTTTGCAAATCGCTAACCGGGGAAGAGGTGCCATTGCGAATAATTGAGTCGGATATACTAAATTTAGAGTAGTGTATGATTAACTTATTTTTCTGTTAGGATCTGTTGTACATATATTTGTATTTTCTCAATTTTTTAGTATAATTTCATTTTTATTTTATAATTCTTATGCATTAGATTACGGTAGAAGAGATTAATATGTTTGTGATTAATTGATTTACATAAAATGTTACACAAAATAAATAGACAAAATCTGTAACCATGCATTAATAAAAAAAAATGCTGTCTAAATACACACACTGTGTGCGTATATATATATATATATATATATATATATATATATAACGGAAAGTCTCAAAGATTAACGAAATAGTTTTAACAACATATTTTAAATCTATTTGTCTGAACATGTTTTTAATCGATACTCGTATATATTTACTGTTTGATTAAAAACAGAATATCTAATCAAATACGTGTTTCGATTAAAAATTATGTTCAAACAAATTATATATATATATATATATATATATATATATATATATATGTGTGTGTGTATGTATGTAAGGTCATCTACTCAAATACGATTATCTATTAAAAATATGCTTTAAATTAAAAATTTCATACATAAATTGTCGTTGTTTACATTAGGATACGAAAATAGCATATATGAATATTACAAAAAATCGTGAAAATGGGCTTTTATAAAACATTGTTTTGGGCTTTGTTTTATTCTCGTACTCGAGCGGTCAAGGCCAATTGACAGTTTCCCACAGAGGACGAAGTTTTGAATCCTGCCAGAATATGCATATTTTCTTAACAAGATTTCACGATTATTTGTAAAATACGAGTATCCATTAAAATAATGTTTATATATATCTACCTATATTACAGAAATTATGCTCAAACAAATCATTTCATATACATATATTATTTTAAATCCAAAAAGGATGAGCAATTAGTTAAAATCCCAAAACCCAATCTTTTTAATATTAATTGTATTAATATTAAAATTGATCAAGGTGGAGTGTTCGATGTAAATAGCAATATCTATTTATAGAGGCAAATGTATATATTTTGAATTGCTTATATATATATATATATGCGAGTTCGAATTCTGATCATGACATTAATGGTTGAAGATAAAAGGCATCGTGACCGAGTTTTCAATCAAGAAATTCATCATGCCAAATTATGTTTTCTTTTCTAGAAACTATGTCCCGTTCAAAACAACATATGGGTTCATTGGATTGGGCTAGCCGACAAACAGAAATATTGTGCAGTTATTGTCAAAGGCCTTTGAAATATCTAATGGGATCGTCTTTCAGATGTGATCCTGTGGGTAAAAGCTATTTTGATATCAACAGTGGAACGAATCAATGAAAATTGTACTGTTTGTTGCTGAACAGTTTTTCCTTATTGAAGTGATCACCATTCTAGATGATTAAAGATGAAAAATATATTTGTTAAAAACAGTGCAGAGAACGATGTGTCTATCGTGTGAGGAAAGGACATTTTTTTTCAGTCACATTTGCACTGACCGGGTGTAGTTTTTCCTGTCTTCCCTACAGATATTTTCACGGATTCTCCCAACGAGCTTCTTTCCCTGGTGCCTCGACCTCATGAATTTACTCGTGCTGCTAGATTGGCCACTAGGTTCAATCATCAAACCGTCAATATAGGCAAATGTAACCACCACATTTTCTCTAGCAGTCTTTGCTTCCCAGATTGCTAGGTTTTCCAAAAGTGTAAAGTCAACGTCATTTGTCATCTTCTATCTTCTTGTTTCCTATATTTCACTTATCCCTTTTCTTCACATATAGTGTACTATGTTTATTTTTCTCTCTCTACGCCCGGATCCTGCGCACCACGTTGCTGCTTTGCTTGAAGTTAAAATGAATACACACACACACACATATATATATATATATATATATGTGTGTGTGTGTGTGTGTGTGTGTGTCTGTGTTTTAATAATATCGTGTTGAACGATATAGCATAAAGGATGTAACATGTGTTTCTTTGTCAAATGGATTTTGGCCCATCAAATGTAATTATTGACGAAGCTTGATAAAGTAGTAATTGAAAGTATATATATATATATATATATATATATATATATATATATATATACACGAACGAAAATCTAAGGGTGAACCAACAACCTACCACGGTTTCGATTAACAGCTCGTCAGGGAAAATTGGCTAAAGGCTTAGAAATTATGCAGCATATATATAGAATTTCAGCTTAAACAAGGAAGACACCAAATTCATATATTCCTGAGTTTGGTGTCTTCCTTGTTTAAGCTGAAATTCTATATATATATATATACTGCATAATTTCTAAGCCTTTAGCCAATTTTCCCTTACAAGATCTTAAGCGAAACCGTGGTAGGTTGTTGGCTCACCCTTAGATTTTCGTTCTTGTTTGCTCTACTTTCGCGTTGGGTACTTCTTGTACTCTGCTTTCGTATTGAGCTCTTTATTGTTAAGGTTTTCGTCTTGAGTTTTTTTTCTTTCTCTTCAATGCTTGACATTTTGTTCAAGTATTTCGTTTGTGTCTTCCCCCGCCTTCTTTTCCCTCTGTGTTAGATCCCGGTGGGTTTCAAGACGATCTCAGTCGTAGTTTAATTATTGATAATCTTGACGGAATTAGTTTTTTCGATATTGGTATTATAACTATTATATATATATATATATATATATATATATATATATATATATATTACATGCCCGTTCAGAGATTGTATCTCTGGTACTAATAATAAACCCACTACATATATTGGTTTTACTACAACCACGCTCACCTGTAGCCTTACCTGTCACTTTTCTGATCAGAGTACAATTAAACAATATTTCTTAGAAAAACATAGCCATGTAGGTAATATCAGACAGATTTTAGTCAACAATGCAATAATCCTCACTCATACACACAGTAACAAAAAAACTTTAGATATTGAAGGCCATCTACATTAAATCCAAACAACCCACACTTAATAAAATCACGTTTAAATAAATACATTACATTGTATTTAAATATAAGGTTCTGTTATCATTTCGAGCTCTCACGAGGTATGACGTCATAGAACCGCATTACAAATTTACGAACTGCGTTTGCTATTTTTGGTAACTGTCATTGTTGATTAGCAATGTTTTATGTAAACACAATATAAAATCGTCGCTGATGGTGGATGTTTTTATGTAACCTTGTAACCTCTCTGAAGATGGCTCATGTGAGCCGAAAGCTTAGAACTAACTTAAAAGAAATTATCCAAATGTTGGAGAATTTTTTCTTTATTTTCACCTGAAATTAAAGTCAAAATACGATGTTTTGAACGGCTCATGATTAAACATAATAGACATTCATTGTCTTATTTTTAACAGTATATATTCAGAAAATTATCTGCTGCCTTGATACACTATATATATATATATATATATATATATATTATAATGTTTAGCGCCAATATTATTTTTTATAAAAAGTTATTTTGAGAAGCAGTTTTTTCTATCGTAAACTGCTCGATATCGGTGTTTAGAGCGTTGAAATATTTTGTGAAAATAATTCAAATAAGGATCAGGTTCATGTCAACTTCGATGTTTCTTGAGATATATATATATATATATATATTATATATATATATATATATATATATATACAGTGAGATGTTTTTCATTATTCGTTTTCTTTTGCTTTTCAACACCTTTCTTGTTATTTATGTTTTCAATATATTTTCAAATTAAAAGATTCTCTTTTAGTTAATAATAATGTTCTCCAGCTTCATGTCTATAACTGAGGGGAGAATGTGTGGATTAATATCTTTCCCATGAGTATTTACATGAAAATGTATATAACACTGCCTATCAGAAATTGAAACTTGTCTCCTCGATTAACATTTCTGCATTATTATCCATTACACCGCCGCTCATCCAAGCTTAATGCACCTAATGTTCTAAAGCGATCACTAATGAAAGTACTGACCAGGCTTTACACTGCTCAACTCCGTTGATATTACTGGAACCTGTTTTTCATCGTGGTGTTAACCTAACCTATACAAAATACGCGAAAAACGTTCGGGTAATATATATATATATATATATATATATATTCCTTATAAATATAACCAGTACGTCTCATGTAATTATAGTTAAGGGGTTGGTTTGCATTCATCTGTCGGAATTATCTAATTTATCATAAACGTTTTCAGTCACCTCATTATCTTCATTTAAACTGATTAATATTTCGCGTGAGTTTAAATGATTGAAACTTTTCGTCCTTATTTTATAGAGTCATTTATTTTTTTTTATATAGAGCATATAATTTACAAGTTCAGTTCGCTCAAATCTTTTTTTCTTTTTTCTTTTGTAGATTCGATTTTTTTCCGCAAGAGAACAAACTCCAAACGCTCTCCTCTACAAAGAACATGAAAGGAAATATTTTATGCGTAGGTGGATACAATTGCGTCGTTTCCAATACACACGCTATGGGAATAATTACGTCTACTGTTGCGTCACAGTTTGGTGTAATGGTGAGCGAGCCAGTATGGTTGACTGTTACTACTGAGTTGTTATGTGGATTGTCATCAAGCGCCACGTACTCATGCCCTTGTACCAGATCAAGTAATTTTTTGTAAGTAACAGCTTGACGCAAAAGTATTGAGTAAAAGCGGGAGTGTTTTTTGTTTATTAGTAATGAGTAGTGAGATTGACTTCTGATTTGAGTCCTTGGCTCAAAGCTAACCATGACACATATAACTAGTACATTTACTGACTGCGAAGGCTGGCCCCAAATCGTAAATTTCTGATCAGAAAACCACGTGTGCGTGAAATTCTGCCAGTGATGTGTTGCTTTTGTTTAAGTCTTTCGAACAGTAAATATTTATCCCTTGTTTAGGATAGAGTTTCTGATTACTTCTAAAATAGTTTCATGAAAACTGAATGTATGGTCATCAGTAAAAAAGGAGGGCTCAATATGCCAACTACAAGTCGGACAAACTAAAAGAACACAAGTAAAAAAAAAATTCAAATACCTGTGAAGTGTTTTGACAGAAGATGGAAAGTGCGACATGGAGATCCAAAGACGCATATTAGAAGCCAACAAAAGCACTGAAAGGCAAGAAAATTTCATTAGGACTAAATAAAAAAAGTGCTGTATTGCGATGTGATATTTGTCCTTCTATATGGAAGTGAATACTGGACAAGGATGAAGGAGAAACACGAAGCAGCAAATATGTGATTTTACAGAAGGATACTGAGGATACCATGGACTAAGAGCGTGTGCAACAATGAAGTGTTGGAAGGGATGCAAACGAGAAGAATACTAAATATCAGAAAAGACAAATGAGATTCCTGGGACACGTAATGAGGAAAAAGAGCCTGGAGAATTTAATACTCACAGGTTGGATAAAGGGAAGAAGAGAAGGAGAAAGCAACGTGAGACGTATTTATTAGGTCTGTGCAAATGGAAGGCGGAGCGGGACTCTAGATACCTAGAGAAAAATATTGAAAGCGACAAGAGATAAATTCATGTGGAAGTTCGTGATCCACAAAATGCCAAATTAGTTCTGGGGAGGGTACTAAAAACAAGCAGGTACAAAAATTAAATACCTGTGAAGTCTTCAAACAGAAGGCGAAACGTTCGACACAGAGATCTGAAGGCAAATTGGTATCGTGAATAACGCATTCAAGAAGCTAAGTAATGGATTAAGAGACAAGGAATTTTTACTAGAAACCAAGAAGAGCGTACCGGATGGCTTTGTGATGTAAATTCTTCAATATGGCAGTGAATGCTGATCAATCTCGTCGAAGATAAATGAAAAACTTGAAGCAATTGAAATGTGGTTCTACAAATGGATGGTGCGGATATAATGGATCGACCACGTGAACAATGATTACTTTTGGAAAGGATGGAAACGAAAAAGAAATTAATAGTGGGCATCAGGAAAAAACAGCTAAAGTTCCTGGGACATGCAATGAGGAAGGAGAGCTTAGAGAATCAAACACTATCAGACCAGATAGTGGTACGGAGAGACAGGGGAAAACAGTGAATAAAGTAGTTGACTGACCTGAGATGGGTGGAATTGCGTGGTGTAACAGAAGAAAGCGTGCTAAGAGACACCAGAGATAGGGCGACTTTTAAGTCCATGATCGCCTACGTCCTGAAAGGACAAAACACATAAAAGATAAATGAATCAAATACAGCATCTCTCTCTCTCTATAGATAGATAGATAGATAGATAGATAGAAACTACGATGGATAAATTGTCGTCATATATTTTTTTTTATTTTGCGCATGCGCATTTCCTTTTTTAGATTTTGTCGCCTGTACATTATAGTAGTGTCAGTTTGGCAATATCTGTGAGAAAATGACTACCATGACTCAATTCAGTCAGCCAGAAATTTGGAAACAGGCTCTTCTGCTTGAACCTTCTTCCCAGAACCTCAGATACCAACATTTCACAATGTTTTACGTGTCAATCTGAGGACAGTGCAGGGGTTTCGGAAAAAAAATTACATGATATTTAAGTCAATATCATGCTGAAGATGTGAAAACTAGTAACGTCGACGTAATGCCTCTATTCATCTTACCTCAGACTGAAAATCAATTGTCTTGAGGCGGTAGTGCTGTCCTGCGTTAAGAGGATGTGTGCTGGAAGATCTTATACCTGGCAACAGAACTCTGCACAATGCCACACAAGTAGAACAACCCAGTCATTGCTGTCAGGCAATTTTTACGACAATATACCTTCTTATATCTGGCTACCTAACTCCTCAAACTGCAAACCCCTGGGGCGCAGTTAAGCGAGTGACCAACAAAACTACTGGTGAGGACAAAGATGAACTGAATACAAGGGTTATGGTAGCATAAAGAGACCGACTAGAAAATATGCAGTAGATTCTAAAGTCGTCTGTATGCCGTGGTTAAAACCCTTGATGATTTATTTAAATAAATTTGGTCTTTAGTATTTCAAAATATTTTTGTGTAATTTTCGTAAATATAGTTGTTAAAATGAGATGTCAGTGTTATTTAATTTTTCCATAATTTAGTCCATAATTCATCCATCAAATCTTTTCTCTCCCCTATATATATATATGTGTGTGTGTGTGTGTGTGTCATCCGCAGACAGATCTGTTTCGCTGTATCACAGCTCATCAGTACGGATAGACATCCGATTACTTTTAGCCAGGATTGAAACCTGACCGAATTGTCATCAGTCGGCGATTGAAACTCTGAGCTTTGGGCCCTCGCTAGAAGAAAACAAACTTTTAGCGTGTGATATACCATGTAAACATATGCCAGTAGCCAAGAGTGTTCTGATTCATTACTGAATGAACGAGGCTTAAATGCTAGAGTATCTACTTTTTTTTTTTCAAAGTCTACCATTCTTCCAGAGTGCTCAATCAGGGTATTATATATATATATATATATAATTCTTTGTTGACTCAAACAAGTCGTACTGTACTTTTTCTTCTGCTATTTGCAAACAGGGATTTGTAATCATTATGCGCAAAGAACGAATGAAATGTAGTAAGATTATCTCACGCATGCACTATATATATATATATATATATATAGACACATTAGTCATGCCGAAAAAACGCTATGTAAAATTTTTATATGCATAGCTTCTTAGTCTACAGGATATATACAGGAAATGCGTGTTACTGCAAAGATAATCTGAACTGATATTTATTGGAAAACATATGTATAGAGTGTGATTGTTCTCGATGGTATTGACATGTATGTCAATAAAATACAATGTCATGATTATTTCGCAACTTCGACTGATATTGAAAGGTATAATTTATTGTATTTTTAAAGAAGAGTTGTTTTCTTGCACAATATGGAAGAATAATAATCAAAGTATCTAATTTTATTCAAATCTTCATTAGTAAAATGCTTGATTAAAATTATCTTTAGACATCTTAATCTTCTTCGTTAAATTTAAGCTTCTTAATCTGGACTTGAATATTAAGGTATTTAATATAGTAAAGTCACTTATCCGGAGAAATAGAGAAGAAAAGTGAAAGCTGAAGTTTCTAGGATCCATAAGGAAAGGGGTTTTGTAAGGCTTAACCCTCACAGAACAAAACAGTTAAGGGACGCAGCAAGCCTCCTGGAGTGCATTTTCAAATGGATGTTGGACTGCACAGCAGGAAGCTAAAGTCGACATGGTATATTAAGATCTGGTGAGCCAAGATTGCAGACAACCTGAAGGAACACGGCATATTGATGAAATTATATGATTTTAAGTTCAAACCTTTAGTTATGGTTATTAATTTGGTAACTGTGGGTGAAAAATCAAGTTTCATTATTTTTATTTATTGCACCCCTAGCAAGGCAGTGAAGCTACTAAGGTATAAGGGGTTATTGCATGTAAAAAGATATGAGGAAAAACACTTAAGGAGAGAGAACAATAAAGAACCAAAAATTAGGACAGTAGACAACGATTCATATTCTACTTACACTTTTGAAAAACCTAACTTGAGGCAAGAAATCGGAAGAGAGTTCCACAAGGTTTACGGTCATATCATGTTGAATACACCGGTTCACGTTTGATCACCGAAGTTAAGCAACGTTGAGCCTGGTCAGTACTTAGATGGTTGACCGCTTGGGAATACCAGGTTCTGTAATTGTTTATTGACGGATGTGCGTTGTGGTGCAGTGGATGTCAGCTTGGAAAGAGAAATCGGTGAGCCGATTTCGAATTCCAGTTGAATGCCCTGCATTCACTTACGCGCTAGTACCCTTGGGAAAGGTATTAATCCGTCCCTTCCCTTCAGTTATGGGTTAAATAACAGGGTAGGACTTGGGACTCTGCCCTTAAAACAAATCCAAATTAAACTTTCTCCGTGGAGGAAGCTGGCTCAACCCACCTAGGGTGCATGCGGCCTGGACACATAGAAGTGAGATATAAGAAAGTCAGCTTACGATGACAACCATTTCTACAGTAAAATGATGTTACGATGACGCCAATCTAGTCAGTCAGTCATTTAAGTGCCATACGTGATACACGCTTTGGGTGATCATGTATCGAAAGAGACATGACTGACTGGGCAGAAGATTATCCCGCAATAGGTTGCTTTTGCTTTCTGTGGTAGATTGGTTGCCAGCCAAGGCTATAGAACCCTAATCTGTTCTATTATTTAACTCATAACTGGAGGGAAGAGACAATTTGTACCTTTCCTAAGGGTATTTGTGCGTATGTGAATGCAAGGAATTCAACTAGCATTCGAACTCGGCTTCCTGCCATTCTAGCACTGAGCTGAAATTCATGACGTCTACCTACCAAAACGAATAATTAATCGGAACAATTACGAAATTTGTATTTACAGAAAACTAAAAAGTAAGCTATATTTCGCAGGTGGAAAAGTTACTGAAATCGTGATACTATACCAAGATCAATAAAAGTAAAGATACTTCTTAGGATTTTATCAAGAATATTTTGCAGGAGCCTAGTTCAGCTATGGCAGAAATATTCAAAGCATGGACGAATGGTAGAGTTTCAAATATGTAAGATAGATTCTGGCGTTGAAATCTCCTGATGGTTAGCATCAGCCGTACTGATGAAAGGTGAAAACTGTTCTCTTAGACAATTAAAAAAAAAAAAGAGAGAAAACGTTTCGCTTTGAAGGCATTAAAATTTGCAAGCCTTTCTTTTAGTCTAAACGTTAAGGCTTAAGTTTAAAAGAGGAATTTAATTCCTTAATCGACAATAAAAAAATATTTAAACACTTTTCAAAGCAAAATTAAAATCGATCATACAGTTACAGGCAGATCACGAAACAAAGTTCGAAACATTTTAAAAATTTAGGTAAGGTGAAGAAATGAAAACGAAAAACTTTTCTATTTACATGGTTTAGACTATTGTCCTCACATTTATTGACTTGTTTACCATGTTCCGGCCGTTGTACGCTCCGGCCTCATTCAGGTGCCAGGAATTTCGAATCGAACTATTTATTACGACCACTTGGGTATAACTCTCATTCGATGTGTGAATCCACTTCTGGTAGCCATGTAATTATCTCCCTTTAACTTAACTCTGTAAGTTATTTGTTCACCACTACTGTAGCCTAGTACTGAACTAACAAATCTTTGGGTCAAGTCACTGGAATTGACCAAAGCCTATATCCACTAGGCCATATGTCTTTTGGACACATAGCCCAGTGGATATGTATACCCCAGTGATCGTAATAAAGGGTTTGGTTCGAAATTTCTAGCAGCTGAAGAAGGCCGAAACGCAATAAATGACAATAAGGATGAGGACAACAGTCCGAACGATGTAAATAGTGCAAATAATAACTCGTCTCAGAAGTATAGACAAAAACGTCTGTCTTAAAAGCTCGACTTCTCTGGTCAGTTAGTAGAAATCGTAAAATTCTGTTCTGCCTCGGTGAACAATAGAGACAATTACTAACAAATTCATATACTAAAACAAAAAAAAAATATATATATATATATATATAATTAGATAAATCGATAAATGGAGACTTACTTAATTTAGATCATAGCAGCAGGAAACCACTGTCAGGCCATACTTAACAAAGATCAATAGAAAGACTCAATAAAAATCATTACTTGCAAACAGCTTAACAGTAAATTTGATGATAACATCGACGCATAATAAATGTGTATGGTCCGTTAGAGTTCCAATATGTCTTTTAAATACAAAAAAGCTATCGAGAGCAAAACGCGGTACTAAGGAATTCTCAGTCCTGCCAAAAGTTATTACTCTGATTCTTGTTTAGTGAAACAGTTATTGGTTGGTCGAGCCATGAACTTTTCAGCGAACTCATACACGGCTTACGCCCATATCTTGAAACATCGGTTCTCGTATGATCACAATTTAACAGTGTCGAACCTGGTTCCTACCTTGATGAGAATATCAGATGCTGTAGGTTTGGCTGTGCGGGTGTTTTAATGGATAACTACCCAGAATTGGGAATCAGTCATTTGATTTTCAATTCCAATCCTTTTCGGTATATTCAATTAAGCACACATATTTTAAGGCGAGGTACGAGCACACGCTCCAGCTATGGGTTAATTAGTATGACTTAGTAAATAATCATCACCTCCAAAATGTTACTATCCTAAAATATATTCTGGCTTTATATAACCGGCAACATTTCCAACACCGAGCAATTCATTAAACCGCTTGCACATCCACATCCAAGTGCCTGTTATTCCCAAAGTGGTCACCTATCTAAGTACTAACAAGGCTCGATATTGCTTAACTTCGGTGGTCGTATGATGAACCGTTTTTTCTGTGTGATGTTGCTTTAAATTGATGCAAGTTTTTATCCAAATTAAAAATAGTTGATAAAATGTCAAAAAATATTTTATTCGATTTTTTTTTTTTTGTGGCTGTGATACTTTCTACAGTTTCAGTTCAGAACTGTATTTTCCTGTATCGTAAACAAAATGTTGTTGACTACATCCTGATATTTCTTGTGGAATATTGCAATCCGAATTCTTACAAATAAACACTTTATTTTATTCATGTGCAAAACGGTATCAACAAAATCAAATGCTCCAACATATTTATAGGCAACATTATTTGATATTATACTCAAATTAAATACTTTATACACTCTTTAAATTATCCTTTCCTGTGGTAAAAGATAATGGCGGAGATATTCGAATGAACCATTATTAACTACAGTAACCGCACATGCAAGCATACAGAAAAAGTTTTTAACAAGCGGCCACCCATTCTAAGTAATGACCAAGCATGATATTGTTAAAATTCGATGATCTGACGCGAAAGTATTTCAATATCACCTACTTTGAGAATCTGTTTACGCTCATTGAAATATCTTGATACGTGGATATGAAATAACGTGCTTACGGCCACAGTACCACTTGGCATCCTATCACCGAAGCTACGCAACGTTGAACCTGGTCAGTGCCTTGACGGGTGCTCGCTTGAGAATACCATGTACTGCAAGTTTGAATAAGGGTGTGGTGAGAAGCCTATCTTCGTTATGGGTCCAAGAATTTTCAACTATCTCTTACTGATTCAGAATATAATGGTTCTTACAATGTTAGATCCGCTATTACTCAATCTCCAGTTTACTATTATATAGGTCTTATTAAATTTCAAACTTGACTTAGAGTAGTGGCAGAAGGGCCTGAGCAAGAACGAGATTTTGTCCTTGGCCCACATGTATATGTTGCTCATTACGTTAAAAACGATCTTGTATCACATTAACCTCTGGTGGAAAGGCCAAATAGATACACCTGGAGGGGTTCAGAATGTAAAATCGGAGATCCGAGTTCGAATTTCAGTCGAGTTTGCTCCATTCATTTACGCATTAATACACTTAGGGAAAATAGGAATCCATCTCTTCTCACTCCAGCTTTGAGGCTTATATGCGTTGTGGTGCAGTAAATATCAGTTCGGAACAAAAAATCGGGGAACCGAGTTCGAATTCCAGTTGAATGCCTTGCATTCACATACGTACCTTTAAGAAAAGGTATTACTGTCTCTTCCCTCTAGTTATGGGTTAAATAACGGGATAGATTGTATTCTATAGTCTTGGCTGGAAACCAGTCTACTGCAGAAAGTAATGGCAACCTAGTGCGGGATAATCTTGTGCTCAGTTAGTCATGTCTCGAAAGAGACATGATCGTCCAAGCGTGTATCACGTATGGCACTTAATTGGCTGATGCAATCAGTCTCCCGCAAAGGGTGTCAGCAGCGGGAAGGAAACGACAATTAGGCCGCAATGTCAATTATCAAGGAAAAGAGTTTTTCTTATCAGTTTTCCCGTTAAATATTCAAGAGTCATTTTAAAATATTTTCCCGATTTCATAATACGCATTATAGATCGAGGATTGTTTAGCCTAAGGCATAGCGAATTGGCTGAAAATGTTTCACTACATGTTCATTTAGGTATAGAGTTTTGTTTTTAATTCATCTTTATTTTTTCCAAAGAGATGACTGACTTCTCATGATCTGTCCTTTGTAATGACGGAAGACTAAATCTGTTTATTGTGGAGAAGATGAACATGGGAATAACGAAATGAGAGATTCTTGTAAAGACTATAATTTTCGATTCTGTAGACCGAACAGATGACGTCAGGCGTGCCGAACCAAACAACTTATCCGTTTTTGACAAAAGCAGATTTAGCAATAAAGCTTACTCTGCCCATTTCGTGTTTGCGCGAATCTAACTTTAGAGATCTGCGTTTTTCACCTTTTCTTTGCTCGGCAAAGCCTCTTATCATTCCAGAATCTGATGATCTTAATCTATATAGCAATCGCTATATATATATATATATATATAGGCAGAGAGTTTATATCGTCCTATCTAGATATAAAAATCGATTGTTTGATTGATTGATTGATATCTATCAGCCTACTTCTTTTTATCGATAGCGATCGAAGTTTGTTGATGATAATCTGCAGGTTTCTGTTTATCTGCATTCATTATCAACGATGTATGTCTAAAATGTATCAGGACTGGTGTAAAACAATTTTTTTCAATTTAAGATATGGTTTCCCCTTTAAAGTAATCTCTTTCGTCTTTAAAGCATTTTACGCCCTTCTGACACGCTTCTATTCTGTTTTTTTTTGTTTTTTTTTTTTGGAGGGGAGGGCACCTCGGCGTATTGTAATGATTAGCAAGCTGTCTCGCTAGAATCTATTACAACTGAGTAGTGAATTCAACCCTCACTGGTTAACACATAGGGTCTTTTACTACATCTAAGAGGCGCTTAAAATTCTTTGGATTTTTCTTGGATGCCCTTCAATTCACTCGTTTCACCTGGTCCCCTTCATGGTACCATTGAATTAGGGGAAAAGAAAAATGTCAAACTGAGAATGATCAGGTGAACAAATTATCCCAGTACGGCAATATTTTTCTCTGGCACGAACTTCCACACGCTCAGGGCATTGTGAGTAGGTGCTTATTCGTAGTTAAGTAGCCACGATTTATTCTGCGACGTTTAGTCTCCTCTTCGGAAGGATTGAAAGCAAACGCTACATGATATATTTTCAGGCTTGCTGACTGATCATCTGGTTCTGTGGTAAGAACTAATGATGTTCAGAACTCACACGGGATATCTATCCTTGTATATTCATCATCTATGTATTTTCATTATCTATCTATCTAGGTACATTAGATTAGATCATTATTTATTTTTATTATATATCTACGTATGTGTGTTTGCATAGAGAGGGATTAGAACTGGTTGTCTTTTATAAATGTTCATTTCACAATGGCATTGAAACCTGATGAACCCACCCTTTTAAAAAAATGAAGAAAAAGCACACACAATTTTGTCTACTTAAATCAATTTTATTCTCATGGTTTTGTGGCGTAATAACAAAATGTTCATCCCATTTTGTTTTTGTCTATGTATTTATCGAGATTCGTCTCTTAATTTTAACTTCACCTGAACAATTGCATTTTATATTCAGTGTATCTCCATAGTGTAAGGATGTGCGTTGTGGTGCAGTGGATATCGGCTGGAAATGACAAATCGGGGAGCCAAGTTCGAATTCCATTTGAATTTCTTGCATTCACATCCGCGCAAGTACCCTTGGGAAAGGTATTAATCCGTCACTTCCCTCCAGTTATGGGTTAATTAACAAGACAGATTGGGTTCTATAGCCTTGGATGACAACCAGTCTACCGCAAAATGAAAGACATGATTGCCCAAGCGTGTATCACGTATGGCACTTCATTGACTGATATCTACCTACATCACTATTCATATTCAAAAACTTTATATTGAAAAATCACGCTGGTTCCCAACTGACATTTCGTACTTCGAAATATATATATATATATGTGTGTTTGTGTGTGTGTGTGTGTGTGTGTGTGTGTGTATGGGTATGTATGGTGTTTATCTCAGTATTGCAGCTTACGCGTTAGATATATTCGTAAATGAATATCTTCACTAATACATCCGGCTTAATTCTCTTGTTCAAAATATGCATGTGTATTTTCCGTACATTTGATATCTTATCTGAAAGATTTTTTAAAAATTACTAACATCTATTTATTCGTAATTCATATCACTGCCTATATATATATATATAGGATTGGCCAAAGTGTCCGTTTATTTATTAAGTAGAAATTGTAGTTAATAAATCGAAAAATGTTTATATATATATATATATATATATATATATATATATATATATATCTATTACCACACAGATTGCTGATGATAATGAAACAGTAATCGATGTAAAATAACGGGGCTAAAACTTTTGGACTATTTCTTCTATCTGCGGTGTCTCTTTAGGACGAAGCCGATCATGACCTTCCTCATCTTCCTATCGCTTGTCGATCTTAATACCCGTTCTCTCTTGTTATCTCACTCAACCATCCATCTTCCCACGTCCATCAAGTATGCCATGCAATGTTTTTTCTTGTCTTTTGCCCTCTATCCTTTTCGTTAGCATCATGTTCTTCAAGCCCTCCATCATTACATGTCCAAAAATCAGTTTTCTTCTAGTGTCTATCCTCTCTATCTTCCTAGTATCCTCAGCATTTTTTTGTAGAAACACGTTTCGGTTTCAAGTTTTTTCTTCATCTTTGCTGAGAATTCTTCATCTTTGTCTAGAATTCGTTGCCTTATTAAAAGACAGTGAGTCATTCATTTAAGTGCGATACGAGATACACGCTTGAGCGAGCATATCGCTTTCAAGACATGACTGACTGAACAAAAGATTATCCCGCAGTAGATTGCCATTACTTTCTGCAGTAAACAGGTTGCCAGTCAAGGCTATAGGACCCAGTATGTCCTGTTATTTACGCCATAACTGAAGGAAGGAGACGGATAGTACGCAACGAATTCAACCAAAATTCAACTGCACCACAAGGACAAATATCACATAACAAGCCAGTACTCTCTTTTTGTTTCCAGGAAAATTTTCTTGTTTCTAAATAATCTACTTAGCTACAGGAATACATTCTTGCCAATATGCGATCGGATCTTCATATCGCACTTTAGAATATTTCCCAGATATTTAAATTTCTGTACCTGCTTGATTTTAGTATCCCCGTATATTAGTATTTGGGCTTCACTTTTTACTGATCACCCTGCCTTCAATTTTCTTGTAGTTTACATATAGTCCTTCCTTTCCTCTTTCTTTAACTACTTTCTGTAGGATGTCTTGTAGTTTTTTTCTGTTTTTTGCTAGAAGCACTGTGTCCTCTCCACATCTTATATTGTTCAGATTGCGACCACCAATGACGAATCCTGACAGGACATCTATGGCTCTCAGAATTGTCTTGCTCAATAGATTTGGTCAGAAGCCACATCCTTGTCTTACACCCCTTTCTATTTTCATGTATCAGTTGACTTCGTTTCCTGTCTGTTTGCTACAAGTAGGTGTTTTAGATTATTCTAAGTTTGAGTTTTGTTTAACGGCATATCAACCTCTGTTGGTTATTTAATGCCAAAAAGGTGGGGTTTTACGGTATTTTTTAATGTTCGGTTATAAGGAGAAGGTTGATTAAGCCATATTTTAATGTATATGTTTTTGTTTTTATTATTTATTTTAGAAAACCGAAAATGACGACTAGTTTCTTTTCAAAGATTTTTTGCTAAGAATATTTTTTCTTTTAAAAATAACTTATGGTAATAATTTTTTCTTAAAAATGTATTGTTGCTAATAATTTTCCATAAAAAAATGTAGATTTTTCTATAAAAGTCTACTGTTATGTATATATTTCTATAAAAGTATTTTTATGATTTCATAGTATTTTGACCCCAGCTTGGGCTCTAACTACTTTTGCCATAGCTAGGATCCTAACAGGTGCTTCCACTCCGAGTCAGGGTGAACCTGGGAACAACAGCTATTAAGAGGTTGCTCCATGCTTCTCACAACCTCTCAATCAGAGGCATTGCTACCGGATGTAGTTTATCGTCATGCCCATGACCAGATTACTGTAGGGTCTTTCCCGAATATGTCAAGGTTGCCGAGCGTCTTCATCAGGTCTTTGTACCATACTTTGTCGAAAGCCTTTGCGTTGTCTATGAAAGAATTACACATCCTTATGCGGTTCTATTGCTTTTTCTGATAATATTCTAAGCATAAATATCGTGTTCCTTGTTCCATCGTCCTTGACAAAACCGCACTGTTCTTCTATTTCCGAATTGATTCTACTGCACGCTCTATTCATCAGAATTCCAATGATGAGTTTTGTTACATGACGCATTAAGCCTATTGTTCGGTCACATTCGCTTGCACCCGAATTCTTGGGCAGCGCTATGAAAATCAATCTGCTTAGGTCTTCTGAAATTTGGCCGCTGTTGTAGATTTCATTTATAATTTCTGTGATTTTATCTACGCCGAAATCTTCTAAGGCTGCCAACATCTCTATTATAATGCCGCCTGCTCTGGCTGCTGTGTTCCTATTCAGTCTGGCCAGTTCAGTTTCCACTTCGGATTTTAATAATTCTAGTCCGTCTGTATTTCTGTTTATTTTTGGTTGATCTCTTTTGTCGTGAAAACGATATATATATATATATATATATATAGATAGATAGATAGATAGATAGATAGATATCCTTCCGGCCGCTGAAGTATTTCTTGAATAACCTTGAAAAAATCCAAAGAAGAACCAGCAATATTATCGGTCTTAATATGGCAACTCGGTTTCAATCACTTTTAAATCGGCGCCTTTTTCTGTCGTTTCTATAATTAATACTTTCATTGTCGTTCATAGGAGCTTTTTGTTGTGGGAGCTAGACTTTAAAAATTTAAACTGGCTAGATGTATCCCTGAATTATATGCCAAAAGTTTTTTTCTTATATTTCTGGCATGCGAAAACTTTTTATGGCTTAGAAGATTTATTCCCTTTCATGGTGTGATACCGATAAAAAATATTTCTGTTTGTAGCAACTGTCAATTTTCACGCATCTTTGCACCTGAACCTAAGAGTTTCAGCAAACGTTCACGAATAAGTATGCAGGATGTCTCTAAAAGTCCGGACACACAGACAAAAATGTATATCATCAAAAGGTTAAACGTTTTAAGATTTTATTGAATTAAAATATGTTATGGTGCACTACCCACAGTGAAAAGAACTCTTCCTCCTTCATAAATACGAACCTGCCAGATTTCCTGAGAGGGAGTCAACGCCCAGTTGACATCCTTAGCACTGTCATCTCTCTGCATTTGGACGTTGAGTATTAACTCAGTTGTGGCTCCGCCGAAGGGTAGAGTCACGACTGGGGAACATTAGACTGTTTGGGCCGGTCTATATGGCCCGCAGTACCTACATTAAAAGGCTTTGTGCCACATTTTGTCTTAAGTGGGAAGGCGACTGAATACTGCAGTCAATGCCCAGCTAACAGCATTGCGCACTGTCGTGCTCTCTGTCTTCGGGATAAGAGTATTAACCCAGGCGAAGCTCTGCCGAAAGGTTATGTTTCGACTATGGAATATTAGATGATATGGCCCGGGGAACCCATATTAAAAAAGCTTTGTCCCACATTTTGCCTTAGTGGGAAGGCGACTGAATATTACAGTTGAGACGCAGTGTAACTTGATAGTTCCGACGGACACATCTGCTGACTAATAACACTTAATTTGTATATATGTTATTTTGATACACTGACTCGTCCTTACTTTCTAATTTTCGTGTCTTCCTTTCTGGTCCTAACAGGCCACAAAAATATTAAAAAAATTTCGTGTCTTCCTTTCTGGTCCTAACAGGCCACAAAAATATTAAAAAAATTTTCGTGTCTTCCTTTCTGGTCCTAACAGGCCACAAAAATATTTAAAAATTTTCGTGTCTTCCTTTCTGGTCCTAACAGGCCACAAAAATATTTAAAAAATTTCGTGTCTTCCTTTCTGGTCCTAACAGGCCACAAAAATATTTAAAAAATTTCGTGTCTTCCTTTCTGGTCCTAACAGGCCACAAAAATATTTAAAAAATTTCGTGTCTTCCTTTCTGGTCCTAACAGGCCACAAAAATATTTAAAAAATTTCGTGTCTTCCTTTCTGGTCCTAACAGGCCACAAAAATATTTAAAAAATTTCGTGTCTTCCTTTCTGGTCCTAACAGGCCACAAAAATATTTAAAAAATTTCGTGTCTTCCTTTCTGGTCCTAACAGGCCACAAAAATATTTAAAAATTTTCGTGTCTTCCTTTCTGGTCCTAACAGGCCACAAAAATATTAAAAAATAACATCTTCACTATGATTTCCATCATTTGTGACGCAAATGTTGATGCCCTTTGCAAGATTCAGGTGAACCCGATCCAATAACTCCACATCGCTGTGAATTTTAACACATTCATTCTTTTATGCGTTCAGTCAAGTGTGTAACATCTGTGATTTTCATTGAGTTCATCTTCTCTGTTTGGCATGCTCCATACAAAGATGTCTATTCTTTCTTTCAACAAAATCATATTTAATCTGTGAACATAAAAATATAATGGCAATGAGATTTTCTGTTTCTAGTCTTTAGCGACACCCTGTATATTCATTATTATTGTACATTATTTACATATGTCGACAGCAGATTTTTATTTGATAAGAAATCAGATAAATATTTACTTTTTTATTAAAATTTTCTTCAATGCATAAAACTTCTTTCAATTGGTGTAGGCGTTTTCCTGACTTCAGTTCTCTCTGAATTTCTGAGGCGAGAAATGATCATTATCTACATACGAACAAATATCTATATCTGCATTGTTGTTATCGCAATGTTTCGGCTTTTGCCAGATTTTGGTAAGTTTCATGGAATTTTGAAATGTTAGATCGTTCTTGTTTTGTTTCCATAACTAAACTTCAACATTTCTCTATATTTCTGATATTAGATATTGTAGTACATTATTTACATTGTTCGTATTGTTGACCTCATCTTCGTTGCCATATTCAAATTTTGGCCGTTGTACGCGCCGGCTTTATTTCAATTTCAAACTAAACCATTTCTTTCTTTCAACAGGATCTATTTTAGTTTTTCGATCCATACCTTCTCTAGGTGTCTCAGTATCAGCTATCTCCCTTTAATTCAAGCGTAGCCAGATATTGAACTCATAACTCTTTGGATTCAGCGAACGCTCTGATCTGCCTAGCCATGTACCTTAGTAGATGGCCAATAGACTGACAGATGCGTTTGCGTGACATTACATATAATTAAACGGTACTTCTCGACCAAAGGAGAACGTTACATGCTGAGACCCATCCAGTATACTTATGTTTCAACAGCACATTAACCAGTACAACAATAATGTTAAAAGGTAAATATCGGCATAGTAATTTACAGTATGACAATTATTTTACCCGCAATTATATATACACGGTTGGTCAAAAACTATCGTGGCTGTTGCTATGGTAATGAAGCCGCTGAACACATTGACCTTGAACTCTGTCGCGCGGGCACACTGACTTGTAACGTACGCCTAACTTTTAAAAGAGTGCTTTAAAAAAAGTGCATATTATGGTTGTCCAAGCACACCACAAAGGTTACATCAGAGACAAGAGACCGTACAACAGGTTTGGGCAAAGACAAACACTATAATCCACAGATCATACCCATTTGCAACTTTTTCCTTTTTCCAATAATCAAGAACTTGCCATCACTAATCCGAATTCAAACTACGGGTTAGAGGTCGCGTTCGAGGCCCCGAGGCGGCGGTGCCATCGTCAACTTTGGTCGTCCGTGTGCACTCCCGGCTGAAAGGGCCGAGTATAGTCAGGCGCGGCCGCCATATCACTTTTCTTTTTAGCACGTAACCATGATATTACATGCCTACATGAACGCGTACAGACTGAGGTAAGTCCCTTCAGCACTCTTATTATTCGTCACAATTTATCACACACCCCCTTGACCTTCAAGATTAATAGTTGGTTTCATAATCCGCTATCCAAGCCGGGCGTCTTCGCTTGCGGTGCGACATTTGTATGGGTTCTTCTTGGGGGACCTCAACAACTTCAACAAGTGGAGTGCTAAGCAATATTTTAGATCTGCGTACCGCCCGAGCGGCAACGGATTGGGACTACCTACATTGCTCCACCACCTTCTGAACACCTTCCATTGTGGTATTTTAGATTTGTGAGTTACAATCGAAGCGTATGTAAGTACAGTATTGAGATGTGACGATTTTAAGAACCAAAACGACAAAAACGTCGAGGAAAACCAAAAGAAAAAAAAAGGAAAAGTTCCATGAATGCTTTCATCAATAGAAGCGACGCTAGATAAAGTGCGTGACTTCAGAAGGGGACTACCTCGAAGGAGGTTAAAGGCCGAGAGAAGATTAAAGACCACATTATATATATATATATATATATATATATATATATAGAGAGAGAGAGAGATGGGATGTAGCGAGACAGAGAAAGAGCTGATAACGTTTTTACTTTTTTTTACAGTTCCAAATGTATTGATTTAATGCATTTTCTACAAGTTATAATGAAATGATTTACAGTTTAAATCCGAGAATAATCGTGTTATTAGTGTAAATTGTCAGGCAAACGTCTGCACTTCTATACGTCTGGACATTTTACAAATTCCGCATTTTAGGGAGCGAATGAGGAGGGCATAATGCCTAGCAGTAGATGAAATTTTACGTGCTCATATTATGCTATTGAAAAAAAATGAGTAAAAGTAATCTGAAGTAGCTGATTAGCAAGATGGTTTATGCGAAAGTTGATTAAAATTCCTGGTATAATTTTATATCGGTTAATATAACTTAGAAGATAAAATCGTCTATTTTAAGTAGCACAACCGGTGCAAGGAGAGGGAAAAGATGTGGACGACGATGCTAGAAGTGTGCAGTCGAAAACACAAAGAACAGGTGTAAAGGTAAACAGCGTGCGAGCCTTGGTGTGAGCAGATCGAAGGTTATCGTTCATTTGAAAACAGAGGAACCGACTATGAGCATGTAAACAGTGCAGTCAATTCTAACATAGGTGTTGGCAATAACAAAATGTCTTCAGAGATGGCGCCTTGAATCTTGATTAGTCAGCACCAACAACGTCGATTTTAGCTGATCTTTTGAATAATGCAGTGAGGTCTGAGAGGGTCATTATCGGTGAATTCAAGTCTTGATTTCAGTACAACTTGCTGGAATCTACCAAGACGTTAGTACATTACCAAAGTTTCAGGAAATGGGTATTTTCACAAAGGCGCTAGTAGGAACATAACTGAAGCAAAGACTCAGTTAAGCAAATCCCCGATATATATATATATATATATATATATATATATATATGGAATAATTTTTTAATTTAATAATCTGCCAGATTATTATATTTAAACATTATTTTATTAGATACCATAATATTTAGGCCCATAGACGAATATAGATATACTGTTTAAAATATATATCGTCTACTCAAGGTGGGTATCCACAAAAATTAAGATTGAAAAAATATATATATATATATATATATATGTGTGTGTATGTGTGTGTCATCCGCAGACAGATCTGTTTCGCTGTGTCATCAGTAAGGTTAGCCAATAATGTATACTTAGATTCCATATCATCAACATTTAGGGCCTGTCTGTGCTCTTCCCAATATTTTTCCGCCCCTTACTTTCTACCATAATTCATTTTCATGTTTTATATTTTAAATGTGAATATTGAATTAAAATAAGTCTCAAAGATATCCTGATGAAGTACGGGATTGAAATCGGTCGGTTGTTTTTTTGTTTCTTATTTTTTAATCCTTCTTTTGTTAACATCTACAAATGCCTGTAAGTATGAATCTTACTTTGTTAATTTCAATTTTAACATTTTGTACCACTAATAATTTGTTTTTATATATATATATATATATATATATATATATATATATATAAAAACACAGCGGCATAAAAAATATTAGAGAAATATAAGAATTGTAAAATGTGTTTTTAACTGTGCAGAAATTTTGAAATTGAAAAACTAATTACAAAGTAAATGACACGTCTTAATAACCTGTATTTAATTTTAAAAGCCGTGTACCTTATTTGATATGACAGCTGATTTTTCATATAATTTGAAATAATTTTCTTACCGGAATTAATTCCCAATATTATTCCACTTTTGCTGACAAATCACCTTAAGATCGAACTTTTAGTTGTATGGGGGTGAAGATCTCTAGTGAAGTCTCATTTTAACTCCCTTTCATATTATCTTTCGGTATTTACCTAATGTAATAGACTTAGCAATTCTAAATACCTTCTTTCCGTTAATTTTAGCCACCATTCTCTCGATCTTTCTACTGTAGTCCTGACCATTATCATGAAGAAGTAGACAACCCTTTTGAGAGGTTTTACAGAATGTCATAGTCTTCCACTATATATAGCTCTGTCACTTTCTCTTATATTTTATAGGTGTAGACGGATTCGCAGATTGCCCGGTTCATGCACCTCTGTCTTTTGTGCAATATCCATTGAGATATATCCATTGATTCTTTTTAGGGTTGGGTTTCTGATAACTTTAGTAGTTTTAATTCCCATTCACTACCAGTTATTCCTTTGCATCCTAGTGGAATTAATACCTTGCTTGGACAGATTTAATTAAAAAATAAAAATATACCGTATTTTTATAGCTAGAATGTTAAACAACTATTCCATATACACCAAGATGTTTAAATTTTGGGATGGTATTTTCAGGATTTTTCGAATTTCACTTTTCGCCTGTAAAATACTATTTTTTTTTCAGAATAGAAAAGCCTACTGGAGATGGCTCATGAGCAAAATTCTTCTTCTATGTGCCTAGTCCTTTGAGAACGTAGGCGATCATGGTCGTCCACGTCTCCCCATTCCTGGTGGCTCTGAGCACACCTTCTCCTGTTATCCACCTGCTCAGGCCCTTCAAATATGTGATCCGCTGCTTTCCTCTGTTTCTTTTTCCTCTCTATCTGGTCTGTTAGTATTAGGTTCCCCAAGCCCTCCTTCTTTATTGCATGTCCCAGGAACTTTAGTTGTCTCTTCTTGATGCTCAGTATTAATTTCCTTTTTATTTCCATCCTTTCCAAAACCTCATCATTGTTCACAAGCTCGTTCCACAATATAAGTAACATCCTTCTGTAGAACCACATTTCAGCTGCTTCAGTTTTCTCCTTCATCTTTGATGATATTGTCCAGCATTAACTGCCATATTGAAAAACTGACATCACATAGCAATCTAGTACTGTCTTCTTTATTCCTAGTGAAAGTATCCTGTCTCTTAATACTTTACTCAACTTCTGGAATGCGTCGTTCTCCATGCCAATTCGTCTTTAGGTCTGTGACACACTTTCCGTCTCTTGTTAGAACACTTCCCAGGTATTCAAATTTTTGTACCTGCTTGACCTTACTATCTCCTAACTGTATTTGTCATTTTGGGATGCTCTTTTTGCTGATGACCATGCATCCGGTTTCCTTGCAGTTTATTTTTAGTCCTTTTTTTTTCACTCTCTTCAGATATCTTCTAGTCGATCTTTTACCTGTCGTGCCTTCAGAATAGAGCTTTATCCTCCGACGAGTAAAAGATTAGAGCCCTACACGGTGCAATGACGTTGCATATTTGATCGAATCTGCCACAGTTTCATTCAGATGTTTCTGAAATTCTCACCGATTAGTTAATAGATTTAGAATTATATTCAAATTGTTGTCATTGCGCGTTTACCTAACTTTTAAGGACCTCCTGTCCTAGGAAGTTTTTGTGTCGGTTCGTATTGGCTACATTTACGAAGGTTAGCTTTTTTTTCTCTACTGATTGCGATTGTAAATTCATGGTCAGTTGTTCTGTGAACATGAGAGAAATTTACCTTCAACATTGTGGAAGCTTTTCCTCATTTCAGCCAGAAAATTAATGTTTATTCTAAGTACGGACTTATAATTTATCAATCGTTGTGCGTGCCTTGCTCATATTAGACACAAGACAGTTGACAAATAATAATTTGAATGTAATTCTATAGCAAACTACCAATGCGATTATATTTAATTCAGAATTTGAGGATGTGTCTGTTATAACTTGATTTTTATCAGTTAAAATATGAAGTGTTACTTGGGAAATCGCCGTAACGCCTGCGAGAGATACTCTGAAGACTGATACCAATAGTTCCACTCGAAAACAGCCGGGTGGAAAAGAATCCAGCCGAGCAAACGAGGCTATGCCGATGGGCAGAATCACGTCTGGAGAAAATCAGACAAGAGTCTGACCCCGACCTTATGCAGGGTACACTGGAAATTTTTACCCGAGCATAAGGGCTCGAATTTCCCACATAAAAATCAGCCATGTGCCACATCCAGCCTTCGTGGAGAGTCCTTTGTTAAATACCCAAACTGACACCTACGAGGATGTTTTGACAACTTTACATTATTTACTGTTGTCCTGATCTTTGTTGTCATATTGACGACGTTCAGGCCGTTGTACACCAACTTTTTTTCAGGTGATTGGAATTTTAAACTGAATCATTATTTCTTTCAATGGGATAAATTGTTCTCATTCTATGAGTCTTGCCGCTTCCAGGCGTCACAGTTATCTTTTTATTTATTTAACTCAGCTGTTTTTTAGTATTTGTCTTTATTTCTGAGATGAAGTAGTATTTACAGTATTTACATTATTTGGACTATTGTCCTCATCTTTGTTACCACTTGTACGATGTTTCGGTTTTTGTAAGCTCCGGTGCTAAAAATTTCGAATCGAACACTTTATTACAATCAAATGGCTATAACATCATTTTCTTGCGTAAAGTCTTGATTGGAAGTCAATAGTTATCTCTCACTAACCATGCAAGTTTCTTGTTCACCACTGCTGAAGGCTGGTATTGAACTCACAACTCTAAGAATCAAGTCAGGAACTAACCAACGTCTATATCCACTGGGCCATGTGTCATTAAGAATTTCGGTTCAACAGTCCTAACACCTGAAGAAGGCTGGAGCGTACAGCGGCTGAAACGTCGTACAAATGTCAACAAAGATGAGGACAATAGTCCGAAAAATGTAAATACTGTCAACTGTTTTTTATTCACCCCCATTTTAGACAGGTATTGAACTCACAAGGTGGCCCAATAAATAAATGTATTGGTTGGATACAGTGACACCCTAAAAAGTTGAGGCGATGAGCAACTGACTTTACGATATTGTGCTGTTGGCAAAATAATAAAAAAAAAATCACGCCTGAGCGAAATTAAAAATATAAAATGGCGACAATTTACTCAGCACATCCTGTATGTATGTCTCTGTGTGATTATGTCTATCATATTTTCTTTTTCATTTATCTCAAATTTGAAGATATAAATGAACTGTTCAAGTCAGTTTGTTTCATGCTTTACGCTTTCGACTAACATCGGTATTTCTCCGTAATCAATGTTAAAAGCGATAATCAACGAAAGCACTTATAATTTAGGAACATGAAAATCTAAAATATATTTAAATAATGCGAAATCATATAACGCCATATTTCCGTGACATCACAAACATCCAAATTCGAAAATAAAATTATGTTCATATCATATTGAATAAATTATATAAAATTAAACATTTTAAATTTCAGTCATCATACGATTCTAACAATATGAAATGATGATATTCTTTTTGCCCTCGTCTTTGGAATTTTCATCTTAACTCGTTTTCACTCATTTCTTATTTTCGTTTTTTCTTACTACCGTTTCCTCCATTTGTATTTCGTTCACTTTCCTTTCTTTCTTCTACATAAGTATGCTATTTATATTTTATTTTAGATTCGTACCAGCTTTTTGCTTTCTCGCTTCCTTTTCTTGTTCTTCCAGCTTACGAACTCTTTATTTAACCACTGCATTTTTTCGTTCGTTACATAGCCTACTAACAATACAGGCATTTCTAAATAAATTCATCACTGCCCGTCACCTAAGAACATTTATTTTGCGCATGCGTGGACATATTATCTAGAATTTTCCTTGCTCTTCTATCACCGCGAGGAACAAAAGAACTTACAAGTTACAAACAAAGAATGATCGACGATACAGGAGAATTCTCCGCCAACAGATGATTTCATAAGACAAATTCGAAACAAATTATATTTTGCAGGCCGGCATCACCACAAAATTTGGCAGCTCGCCAGCAAGACATCCTTTTATGATTTCGGTATTTTTTCTACTGGCTATAAACGTCAAATTAAATGTATTCTATAATCTAATAAGCTGTTATCTATACACGCATACACTTAATCAGCATATACGTGCGATTTTCTATAAGATAACAGGAAATGCCGAAAATGCTTACACATGACAATGTGTAGACTTATTTATTTCTGTTTTGTTTTAGATGCACGTAATTCCGCTGCTGATATTTCAGGTGGAAAAAAAAGGTAGAGGACCGGACAATGATTGCTTTAAACGAGAGAGAATCATATTGAAGTGTCAGTGAAAACCGTACGCTATAAAATAAATCCGTAAATAGGAAGCGTAAATTGCATGGTGTCATCAAAATCAGAACATGTTTCTTTATACATAGCAGCTATGACTAGTGGCAGGAAATTGAATTTGCATCCACATATTAAAACAATACCTTGTATATTTCTACCTCGTTCTTTATATATATATATATATATATATATAGAGAGAGAGAGAGAGAGAGAGAGATAATAAAATATTTATTGCTGTATAAAGAGATTACACATCTTATGATATTTTAAGTGTTCATAATGATATTTGTGACGCTACACGTGTTTCGAGTCTAACATTGATTTATAGTGGGTTATCCGTTCTAGTGAATCTGTTTCAACACACAACTACACTTAACTGAATTTGGCCTTGTTAGTAGATAGCCCATTATGTGGGGGGAAAAACCAGAAAATCAAATTGTGTATAGAAACTATATATATATATATATATATATATATATATATCAATTAAGGTGTTTTACAAATAAAAGTAATGTCTCTTGTTTGGTACAAAGTTCGTTAAAATGTTCATAGCAGTAAATGCCGAAAATGGTTTGTGTGTATGTGAGCATTTGTCACTTAGGAATGTCTTTGATGTCTTTGCGCTGTCCATCGGGTAAGTGGCTCAGGGAACAGTGAAGAAGAAGATGAGAGAGAAAGGAGAGGCGTGCATGATGTGATCACTTGACGTTATACAAGGGACGTGCTAATTATGCTAGTATTTTCTCAAATGGCGATGATTCCTGTGTCGGCTTTTTATTTCGTCTTTGGTGTCTAAACTCGTCATTTGGAAATTCACACCCGCATTTAATTCTGGGCTTTCGATTGGACGATGAACAAAATTCACGTCGGCACGCGAAAAGGAATTTGCTATTTTTTTTATTTTTGGTTTTCTGCCGGAACATTTGCGTGAAGCCAGATGCGCAAGGACCAGTTTTGTTCATTTTCTATCTGGACCTCTGAGGGCAAACATCCGGGCACTGGTATCACCACATAACTTTCGCCTCAGTAAAGGGAGTTGTTGTTGTTTTGTTCTGTTTTTTGTTAGTAATAAAATGTTATTTTTCTTCCATTTACCAGTTCTACTGGACTTCGTTTTAATTTCATTAGTTTCCAAGGTACAAGATAAGTAGTTATCCAAATCCAGTCTTGATTCGATGGAATCTTTTGATTTTATATTTTCATAAATATATACAGGTTTTAGACTATTGAAAGATTACTATAGACGTCATCTGATATTTTTATAGTAAAATATTCTCATGACGACTTAATACCTGGAATGGACCTGTGTACGGAGCTTCCAGCGGGTTTCTTACTCTGTCTGTTCTTAGCCAGATACTTTTACATGTTTGTAAGTCTTTTGAAATGTAGGAATTAGGTATTGAATGCAGGTTTCAATTGAATAATTTGTCCATATCAAATTTTTGCATTTCGTCGGTTAGAACTTTAACGTGCGAATTAGTTATTTCGCTATTCTCGCTCTTGGTAGGGCCGTTTAATAATCGGGGAACTTTTTCATGACTCCCTGTTACTGCAATAAACGAGAATAGTTCGATTCGTTAGGTGTTATCCTCATTCCAAGAAGGACGATAGGTAGAGCTGATAACCACGATTCTTTCCTGGCTATATAATTTAGGGTTCTGCATGCTCGCTCAATTAATCCATTCGTTTGCGGATGGTACGCCGTTGTTCGTAATCTGTGGAAACCTATTATTTTTTATAGTTCTGCGAATAATTTGAATTCAAATTGGCTTCCTCTGTCTGTAACGACATGAAGATGAACCCCGAATCGGGAGATCCACAAATCGACAAAAGCCATTGATATTGATTTCGCCGTAATTTCTGTTATTGAACATGCTTCTATCCACCTCGTATTTTTAACGATGCATGTTAATAAATATCGGTATGGTGAAAAATAAGAGTCAGTTTGGTTCTTTTCTGGTGGTAAGGGACCGACAATATCTACATGTACTGTTTCAAAACGACGGGAATGTAATTCAAATGGATTTACTTTACTTTTTGGGTGTTTTATTATTTTTGCGTGTTGGCAATGATGGCATTATGTGCACCAGATTTTTATTGACTTGTCCATCTTCGGCCAATAGTATCTGGGTTTTATTATTTTTCTTGAAGATGTTATTCCCGGATGTGATAGATTATGCAGACTGTCAAATACCGATTTTCTGAGCTTCTGTCACAAAAGGTCGTGGAAAAGGTAATGTCGTGTCACATAATATGGTTACATTTTTATTTAGAGTGTATGGCTTTAGTTGATCGTTGAATGCCTGAATTTCTTTGTCAGTAGATTGATGTTTCATTATTTCTTGTAAGTCACGTACACCAATAGTGATCGCACTGACAGGTCGTGATAAACAATCAGCTACTATATTTTGTGATCCTCTTATATGTGAAATGTCATTCACATATTCACTGATAAAACAGAGGTGACGCTGTTCTCTATCTGATTTTAGGGAAGATTGGCTTTTAGAAGTACTGCAAAGTGGTTTGTGATCCGTCAGTAACATTACATTTCTGCTTTATATTAAATGTTTAAAAATGAGCACTGCTAGATAGGCAGCTAGTAGTGCTCTGTCAAAAGTGGAATATTTTTGTTGGGTTTGGGATAATTTCTTTGAAAAAAAAACTCATGGGGATGGGTTGATTCTCAATAATTTGGTGAAGTGCTGCACTCACTGCATAATTCGAACTGTCTGTTACAAGGTGATAGTTGTTAGCTTCCGAGCTGGGAAATGCCAGAACAGTTACATTTCATGAAGTGTTTTTTATATTTTCGAAGGATTCAATTCCTTCTTTTGTTAAGATTAATGATTTTGAATTTTGGTTTAAACGTATTTTTTCCGTGAGAGGTAATATGATATTGCTGAAATTTGGCACAAGTTACCTGTAAAAGTTTGCCATTCCAAGGAATCGGAGTAGTGATTTAGAATCGTTTAGTTGAGGAAATTCATTTAATTCATTCAACTTTTTAGCACTGGGTTTGAGACTATCAGGAAAAATGTGAAATCCTAAAAAATCTAACTCATTAGCACTAAATGTGCATTTGGAGAGACAAATTTTAAAATCGTACTCACTCAGTTTTGTAGTACTAGGTCGATATGCTTGGAATGGGTTTCTTCATCTACTGAGAATATAAGGATATCGTCGATATATACAAAGGTATAATCAGTATCACGAAATATATTGTCCATCATTCTTTGAATAGTACATGATGCGTCCCGTAGTCCGAAAGGCATATAGTTGTAATCAAATAACCCAAAATGGGTAGAAATGGCTGATTTGCAGACATCCTCCGGGTGAACTGGTATCTGGTGATAAGCAGACGAGAGGTCTATCTTTAAAAGAACTTCTTGTTATGAAGCTTCGAAGACAAAGAATTTATATTTGCGACCTGGTATCGATCGGTTTTTGTTATGGTATTTAAATGTCTGTAATCCTCAACAGGTCTATATGTGCCGTTTGACTTCGGTACCATGTGTAAGGCTGAACTCAATTCTGAGTTCGAAGGGGAAATTATTCCTGCCTTTAAGTGTTTCATGAAATGCCTCTATCGCAATTTCACATCTCTGAGCTGATAATTGTCTTGCTCTGGAGAAGGTAGGAGGATTTCCTACCAGTTTCTATTCTGTGGTATATCTTTGGTTTTGTTGCAATTGTGTCGCGATGTGGAGAAATTAAGTTTGGATATTTCTCCAGAATTGTTCGTACCATTTTGTTAGCAACTTTATTCGGTACTAAATTTATATACATGATAATAGACGATGGATGTGCATCGGATTGTCTATTAGTATGTTGTTCTTGCACTCCACCATTAACCCGAAATGGTTTAGGAAATCTTATCCTAGGAGTGGCTGAGCAGTTTCGGCTATTATAAATGCCCAGGTAAATTCCCGTCTGAGGTTCCGTAGCGTGGGATTCAGCACTGTTTGTCCTGATCATTAAATCTTTTGATCGTTGGCAGACACTAAATAGATATTGGTTGGGTATTTACAGCTCCATTTAAATATCTCTTTGGAAGTATAGATATGGCAGCTCATGTGTCCACAATAAAATCTAAACTCTGAGCTCCTAACCGTGTGGCTACAATGAGAAGTGACGAGGAAATGGAAGCTAACATCTCTCGCTTCGTTAGTTTTCTGAAATCTTACAAGGAACTGGTGAAGTTGGGCGAGAGCTGGGTTGCATTCGAACATTACGTTTATATGGCCATCTGCACCACGGTTTACAAAATTTTGCACGTTACGCAAAATATAAATGCGCTCGGCAGATTTTAGGTTTTTGGTCCTTGTTAAAAGGGTGAACACTGGTAGGGAATTTATTTTCACTGCGGGAACAGCCATGTATCATTTTAGTTTCATCTTTATTTTGCTGTCCATCTTTTTGCTTCCCGGAAATCTGTCGAATATATGCGGTGCCTTGTGTATTAAAATATATTAAGTCGTCCGCCATTTTTCCAAGACGATCTGTGACTAAATCGACTTGTACAGCTACTACTGGTTTAATAGAGTGAGGTAGGGCTTGAATCAATTTGTGACGTACGATATGGTCCTCTATACCAATTCGACCTGCTAATGACATGAGTTCATTCAGGTATACTGAGGAACGACCGGTTATTGTCGATTACGACATCAATTTGTCCAGCATCTCTGGTTTTTTTCTTTCCTAAGCGCCCGTCACTGCTTCTTCTAGTGCGTCATAGTCTTTTGATTGCAGTGTCGTTGGTTGTATATTTCATAGTCTGTCCACCGGGAGTGCTGCAAAAATGTTGTAAATGTTTGACTGAGATGTCTTATATTTGCAATATTAAATTGCGCCTACATTATCGCAAACCAAGCTATTACGTTTGATTCAAGGAGATTTGGTAGTTTTATCGCAACAGCTTGGATTGGTTGGTTTTGATTTGTTAAAGATTCTTCATCATCAGTTGTCATGTTTGGTTTGTGTAAAAAGGAAATATCCTAATTTCACTGAAAGACCAAATTTTTTTTTTTTTTGTATATATGTATGTGTGTGTGTGTGTGTTGAAATCACGTTGCGGTCACCAGTTTATAGTGAGTTATCCGTTCTAGTGAAGTGTAGATGTGTGTTGAAACAGATTAACTGAATTTGCCTTGTTAGTAGATAGCCCACTATAAGGGGGGTATAAAACAAGAAAATCAAATTGTATATAGAAACTATACATATATACCTCAATTAAGGTGTTTTACAAATAAAAGTAATGTTTTTTGGTTGGTACAAAGGTCGTTAAAATGTTCATAGTAGTAAATGCCAAACAGAGTTTGTGCGTATCTATGTGTGAGCGTTTGTCAGTTAGGAATGTCTTTGATGTCTTCGCTCTGTCCATCGGGTAAGTGGCTCAGGGAACAGTGAAGAAGATGATGAGAGAGAAAGGAGAGGCGAGCATGATGTGATCGCATGACGTTCTCAAGAGACGTGCTAATTATGCTCGTATTTTCTCAACTGGCGATGCTTCCTGTGTCGGCGTTTTATTTCGTCATTTGGGAATTCACACCCGGATTTAATTCTTGGTTTCCAAATGGACGATGAACAAAATTCACGTCTGCTCGCGAAAAGGAATTTGATATTTATTTATTTTTGGTTTTCTGCCGGATCTTCTGCGAAGAGCCAGATGCATAAAGACCAGTTTTGGTCATTTGCTTTCTGGACCTCTAAGGGCAAACATCCGATCCCTGGTATCACCACAGACTTTCTTCAGGAAAATAAATTTGTGGCTTTACATATCGAGTTCGTTTTGTTTCTGAGGGCCAAGTTCTTGTTTATATATAGGTAAGTAGAAAATAAAAATAAAAATAAAGAAATAAATCAAATCAGTGAAGTAAAGAATAAAGTAAATCCAATAAACCTTTATACAAGAATAAACTAAACCTTTACGGCCTCTCACACTTTTTATTCTATATAAATTTCTCTCGTTGAAATATATATATATATATATATATATATATATACACACGCTAAAATTTACCTTCTGTTTTCATGTGACTGCGGTGATACCCAACAAAGAGAGGAACCGGATGTTTGCCCTCAGAGATTCAGAAAGCAAATTACCAAAACTGGTCTTTGCGCATCTGGCTCCACGCAGAAGTTCCGGAGGTAAACCAAAAAATAAATAGCAAATTCCTTTTACGGAACTCTGGATCCTGATTGGTCATCAATGTCAAAATTTCAAACCCATCAGAGAAACGGTTTTTCCACAGCTGAAGAAAAAATAATTCTGTGAGCCACACCACTTGACGTTTCAGTATTTAAGGATGGTCACTAACCGGTTACGGGAAAATCAAAGGAGCCAGGCTGCTGACACACATCTAATATGCAACACTGTACTTCATGTGACCCGGACAGACACAGACACACAGACACAGACACACACACACACACACACACACACTCTCTCTCTCTCTCAACAATTACTGCTACAAACGTTTTTTACGAACTCTTAATTCTTCAACCTCATCATTGAACACCAACTCTACAATCAACTTTGTAATATTTCTGATTGTACATTAACTCTTACCACGTGTTATTCCTTCATATAATAAATTTCTATTTTAAATGTAAAGTGTATATTTTATTATTCGACTCTTCTGCACAAATTCTACACATTCCAACTGTGGACAACCAACCTTCTGATGAATATCAACCCAACGTAATCCTGTAAGCTGTAGGGAGTTCGTTTAAGAAAGACACAAGGCCGAACAAAAGAAACATTAACCAACTTCCTACCCTTCATGCCTATGGCTTAGCGACTACGACTGGCACCAAATCGGTCGAGTTTCTATCTGGGCCGGAATCAAGTAGATGTCTAGCCACACTGATGAGCTGTGATATAGCAAAACAACATTATATGTAGATTATATATATATATTATGGAGAGTCAAGGCCTGCCATGTCTTGAAAGGAAACCAAACATGGAAGAAAGGCAGTCATGTTTACAAAAGAGGTATATTCTCAAAATCAAAGTTCATTACTCCGAAAGTGATGTCTCTTGGTAGTAACTGCATAATGAAACAAAAGTCAATGTTAAGGATTTTGCAGCACAAATTAAACGATCCCACTAATAATTAATATGTCGTATTCCTACGTGAAGCAGTTGAGTGAGACTGTAAAAAATGGTCTCGAGGAAAAACGAAATTATGAAGCATCGGTTGCGTCATTGTTTTTCTTAACCCTCTAGGGCCATTCGTATCATATTATATTAATAAGTAGTAATTAGTGGGGGATAAGTTTATTACTTCATGACAATAGAAAACCGATCACCCACTTTATGCCCAGTATAAGCCTTAACCCTCTAGGGCCATTCGTATCATATTTGATACAGTATGAAAACAAGCCTTGAAAGAAATATTTTCCTGAAAAATTTTTTAAGAGAAATATTTTATAAATTTCAAATGAAAGCAGTACTGACTGCTCAGTCAATGAATACCAAATGTTTCCTTATAGGGAAATACTGTATCAAATATGATACGAATGGCCCTAGAGGGTTAAGACGAATAAACAGCTGTACCGATTGACATTGATAGGCTTTTGTTGAATGTCTAGCGATTGCAAACACTGCACAGATAGTTTATGTATATTTGTTGACAGCTTCGTTTAGCATCGCAGCACGGAGGCCGTTGGTCATAGCAGGTAAAACCAATGGCTGTAAATACGTAACGGTTGTGGCTCTAAATGTTTTCGCGCTGATAGCATGCTCTACCTAACGGTTTTATTGTGCTAGTTTTTTCCGTTGTAATTTCCAAGGAAAAAAAAAAAAGAATTTACTTTTAGATTGTCATTCGATTATATGATTTACCGCCTAAAATATATTTGTAATATTTTGTTTTCTTATTATTTAAAACATTAAACTTAAACCGAAATGATAAACTCTTATTTCTCGATAGAATATTATGGCATTTATTATGAAAAAAATTAATTAATTTCAAGTAATAACCAAAGATCCAAATAATAAACTGTGTTCACCAACTGTTTCTGCTGTGACTTTATCGTTCAACAGAAATACAGAGCGTCCCAGAATTAATTACTTCTTTCAATAAACTCCGGCAATTAATAAAAAAACTGACAAAATTTTGTATTATTTCTTAATTATGATACAAGACAAATAGATCTATAAATCATGTCAAAACCATATTTAAAATTTTCAATACGTGCTCCGTCTGTATATTTGAAATTTTAAAATCTTTAGCTTTCCGAAACATAGAAGTATTTCAGGAGTTATCTGCTGCACCGCTTATTGAATTTATTTTTAGCTCAGCTAAAGTCTTTATCTTTTGGTGATGAACATTTGTTGTTATTCAAAAAAATTCAGAGAGTTAAAAAAGATGACTACTAATTCAGAAAAGAATTTAAAAAACAACTAGAAAAAAAAGAGAAAAATTTGTGTTATACATAAAATTACAAATTTATACACTTAGCAAATTTAAGATGTCCTTTAAGGTTATGACTTAGGTTCTACGCTTCTTCTTATCTTCAATTATTTTCCTGGTGTAATAAGATGCCAAGTTGGCATCTATGCAGATGGCATTGCCATTTAATCCAGTCTCAATAGAAAATATGCCAAGGTTGACAAAGTAAGCCCAGCTACTGCCCTTCAAATTTCTTCCAATCTGGGATCGAATGGGGTAGAAAATGGCTCGTAAATTTTAAAGACTCTAAAATGGAGCTGCTCTCATTTAACCACCATCGACAAATTTTCATCCTTACCATCAGAATGGATGACATCAGTCTAATACAGAACACTGCGCCTCCTTGGCTTCACTCTCTCAACCAACCTCAAATAGAATGAATACATCGAATCTATAGCTGTATCTACTGCTAGGAAGTCTGTCTCACTGTGTCAGGTCTGGAGGTTTCCATTTTGCACATTTATAAATCTATCATTCGTCTGTACACTGAATATTGTTTCCATATCTGGTCGAGTGCTTCTACCATTCACCTTGAGGTTCTCGACAAAATCTAAAGGAGGATCTTCAGTATAATTGATTTTAACTTCAGTCACATTCTCACCAACGTGACGTGGCTTCCTTCCAGAGAAAAATCATGCATGGACATTTTTAATTTAAGTGCGTTGTGGTACAGTGGATATCGGCTCAGAACGAGAAACCGGAGAGCCGAGTTCGAATTCCAGTTGAATTCCTTGCATTCACTTACGCGCAAATACTATTGGGAAAGGTATTAATCCATTTATTCCTTCCAGTTATGGGTTAAATAACAGGACAGATTGGGTTCTATAGCCTTGGTCGGCAACCAGTCTACCGCAGAAAGCAATGGCAACCTACTGCGGGATAATCTTCTGCCCAGTAAGTCATGTCTGTTTCGAGACATGATCGCCCAAGCGTGTATTACGTATGGCACTAAACTGACTGACCATACTGGCGTAAATCCTCAGCATTTTAACGTCGAAATTTTTATATGTAACCGCATCTTCTACTGTAAAACTTTCTTGCACATTTCGTTTGTAGAAATCTCCACCGTTTGCTTGTTTCCCTGATAGATACAATCTCTACATATTTAAAAGAAAACGTCGATTACCATCTTCTATCTCCTTGATTCCCATCCTTCTCTTATCTTTTGTTTGACATCCCCTGTACCGCATCTTTTTCTTTCACTGTAAATCACCAGCGCACTAGCAGTTATCGTAGCGGAACTGTACTACCGTCATCCCCTCACCCCCAGTAATTTTTTGCTTTTCATTTTTTTTTTTTACTTTTTTCAGTGTATTCTTATTGATTAGACCCTAAATTAGAAAACATTTTTGAAAATATTCAATATTTAAAAACTTTTAGGGGGTGCTCAGTTTCTCATACAACGTTTTAGTAAATCGATCCCCTATATTGGAAACCCTCACTTTGGGGTCGAGTAAAAGACAATGACGAGTTGTTGCCCTTTTTTTTTAAAGCTTATAGAAAATTAATGAAAAAGACCGTTTCGGAATTATAACTTGTTTTTATTCAAAAATATTTACGGTGTGGGTGCCGGTCGCACATGTCCGCCGTTATCCTGTCTTATTTGGGATGAAATGATTATAAAAATAATTAAAAATGATGAATAAAAATAAAAGTGAGTTTTTATTTTAAGTGCCAAATTTAAATGAATTTTATATAGTGTTTGGATTGTTCTAATATTCACGATGTTTTGGCCGTTGTGTGCTCTGGTCATCAGCTGATTGAAACTTTGAAATGGAGCGTACAACGGCCGATACATCGTATTTCTAACCACAAAGATGAGGACAACGGTTCAAACATTGTAAATAATGAAGAGAGTTACAATACGTCATCTTAGACATACAGACGGATCTTGAAGAATGTTGGAGACTACAACAGCTGAAACTTCGTTAATATAACAACAAAAATCAGAACAATATATTATCTCAGAAATATAGACAGATATTTATTGAAATATTTAATTCTGACGCAATCTGTATATGTCCAGCTTACTAATTGTTGTTACTATGTCGTTTTACTGTACAAAAAGGTCTGGGAAATACTTGTGTTTAATTATTACACTGTTTTTTGGAACATTGTGCTAAAACGTATCTATGGTTTTTATGAGTAATTAGAGATAGTTGCGTGAATCGAATTTTAAATCATTGAGACGCATCGTTTAAGCTTTTGAGGAAAATTCTTAGCGAATAAGATAATCTTTTGTGCTGCAAGATCGTTTCAAACTTGTATTAATGTAGGTTGCATACGACGAACGTTCTGGTACCCCAAGAAGAAAGAAAAATCCAGAAAATATTAATAGAATGATTGTCTGATACTTGAGGATAGCTACCAAAAATACATCAAAGCTCTCAATCTCTTATCTAAAAACGAAATACATAGACAAATGTTAAGGCAGTTTCTCAAGATATAATTTTCTGCCTATTTTTCTGAAATTTTCAGAAATATCAATGAAAAATTAATTCAATCCTAATTGTGAAATCATACTGGATTAAGAATACCAATTTTTATAGGGCCTTTTGAGAAGAACAATCAACAATTAGGATTAATGGTTAACCAATCAAATCTTAAACACTATCCATCGCTAAACCGTTTATATGTATTGGGCTACGTTAAATGTTTGTTTTGTATTTGCGACGTTATAAGGCATGAACAGATTTATTTCCGAATAATTATATTAAAGATTTGAAGAAAATCCAAAAATCTTTTTATATCGAAATTTAAAACAGTGATAAAAGCAAACATCTACAGAATTCATTTATAAAGTTCTGTTTGAATGTTTGCAGCATCTCGTGCTTATATATATATATATATATATATCCAAGTGAACAAGGAACGAAAAAAATAATAACGTTCAAAACATTAATTTAAATAAATGCTCAATATAAAATATAGCTAAGAATATTTATTATAAATTATAGTTTAGAACATGTACAAATCATCATCTACTACAAAGTGTACACTTTGTTTCGATATTAAAAGGACAATGTCTCATCGGGTAGAGACATTTTTCTTTCAATGTCGAAACAAAATGTACGTTGTGTAGTAGATAATAATTTGTACATGTTCTAAACTATAATTCATAATAAGTGTGTGTGTGTGAGAGAGAGAGAGAGAGACCAACTACTTTCCATCTTTTTCAGTGTGATCATAAAAAGCTCGAAAGTAACTGGGTTAGAAAAACTACTCCGAATTCATTAATGAATTTTGACTTAACGCCATGAAACCGATTAAATAATTGGGAAGAATTAATATAAAATAGGTAAATACAATGTCTATATTATTCAATTAAATGAAATTAAATTATACACACACACATACACACAATATATAAAGATATAAGTAAAAATTTATGCTGAGAAATGCAACACTGTGGAACAAATAACGCGTGTATGCTTCTCTTTAAGTCAGCATATATCTATTCTATTTATCCCAATAATATAATAATTATTTATACCTCCTCTTACATGCATATCATACACACATCATACAGCTACTTCTAATATATATATATATATATATATATATATATATATATTCACTTAAACTGAGTATCTGCACTAAAACTATCAATGCTCTACGACCACCGAACATCGAGAAGTTTACATTAAAATTTTTTAAAAACACCTATTATCAGTTACATTACTGAAAAAAAAATCTTGCCAACAAAAATTATAAGTCAACACACATATTATATATATATATATATATATATATATATATAACTGCCGCGTTCTAGTTTGAAACCCGGGTTTGAATGGTCGACTTGTAAGAAAATTAACTTCTTGATTACGGCTTGGAGGGGCAATCCAAGCCTGCGGCATCTTTAGAAAGTAACCGAAACCTTTCCACGAGGCGATCAAAGCCTTTTGAGCGAAATTAGCTAGAAAGAATCGTTCGTCGATGGTGAAACGTGCTTGCTTCACCATCTACAAATGATTCTTTCCAGCATCATACGTCATTTTGACCAATGCTTTGAGCGTCCTGGCCGTGTTCAAACCGCTATTCATGCCAGACTACGCACATTGTACCAGAAACTTTTAACGAAGGTTTGCTTAGCATAGTTGCCATGTAAATCACAAATGAAATCTGTGGGTATTCAACAAACAAAAATGTTCCAGGAGGGAGTCTGACTCATGGATGATCTAGCCGCACTAAAACTCAGGCATATTTAGGCAAATGGACCAGCCATACATATATATATATATATATATATATATATATATATAAAATAAAACAAAAATGTCGATATTTAAATCCGTTGGATAGCCATTTCTACGAGGAAATCCTTGCTTCTTTAGCAACGCCGAAACGAAATTGATCAATTTTAATATTAATGAAATTAATATTAATTTGGATCGGGTTTTAGGGATTTATCTATCTGATCATCCATTTGAATTTGAATTTAATATATATATATATATATATATATATATATATGTGTGTGTGGATATGTGCATCTAGATTATGGTTGTTATAAATGATTCGTATTCTAAGGTGTATCAAAACCTTGCAGTATTTTTTTAAACAAATATTTGTTGGTCGTAATAATTAACCTATTGCTGGGTGCAGAAAAGGTGGATTCCCAGTATTCGCGTGTTAGGTAATATAACAAATCAACCTAAGCTTAAAACAAAACTCTACGATTAACAATCGAAAGCCTGTATGCATCCCACCAAGTGAACCCACACCAGATATTCTCAAGTGGACACCTGTCTAATTACTGACCAGTCTCAATGAGAATCAGTGTATCAATGTGGCAATAACCACCTATCCTTTGCTTCACCAAGCGCTTTCGGTTATAATTGTAGACAATATCAAGGATCTATTTTATTTTACGTGTGACTCTATATGTGTAATGTTATGTGTGTAGAATCATTTGTTGGTCTTATATTCCGAATACTAAGCAGATTTTTGCCGTGTTGGTAGTTGAAATTCTTGAGTGTTGGGTTTTTCTTTTGTCATTATTAATAATGCATGCATTAAATATGAAACATCATCAACATGCAAATCATACGGGTAATTTTTATAGAATTTGTTCTAAAAAGAAAACAAAATATCACATAAAAATTTAATCATAATATCTTGTCAGTCATTTTTAATAAAACACAGACACACACCTTGTATATATATATATATATATATATATATATATATATATATATAACCTCATCTCCATATTTACTATCCTCCAAGATAACATAAACGAATAAACAAAAAGAAGACAGGGGAAAAAAAAGAAGAGAATGTTCACAAGCCCATCTATTACAAAATAAGGGTTATTTTTTCTCGGATAAATAAAAGAAGTCCTTAAAAATAAAAAAAAAATGTTCAAATAACAAACAACTCGCAAAATTTTCTTTAAATTCAAAATTGGATAATTTATTTCTTAAACTGTCGATCAATAAAAGTAGAGTCGAACAGTATTCTTAATGAGGAAGTCCTGACGTCTATAACGACGTTAGAAACTCGATTCAAGTCTTATTAGAAATATTTCCTGCTGGCTTCTTTATTTTTTCGGTTTAAAATTCTGGTTGCTAACGACTTGCAAGAAGCTATGAATAGCATGGGGAATTTGAACAGAACAAAAAAAGATCGACTAGAAAATTAAAGACAAAGAAAAACATGCAAAGACCGGTCAATAAACTGCCGATGACTCTGGTAACAAGATGAGGTTCAGGTTTTAAATAGATTATTCTGTTTGTTTTTTCTTCTGATTATTTCTGTGATAAATTGGAGAGCTGTTACATAAGATATTGGTCATTGAAGTTAGAAACGAATAATATTTGTAGGCAAACAAAAAATAATGAAGCTTTCTTTCAATTTTTACGATTCTAATGACCGACCGATCGATAGAGCAGTATTTATAGATTGCAAAATGCAAATATTTGTTTTACGTTTATTATTGAATAATTGCAATAAGAGAATATTTTGCATGTGTACCGCTATGTCAATATCCTAAAGAAGAAAATTGATGTATTTTAACCAACAAATTCTTTATAAATTATGCTTCATCTTTCTAAATGAACTTAATTCACTGCTGAATATAGTTCACAGAGCGACGATATGAAAAAAAAAACTAATTTAAAATTACATGTGAAGTTACGGATAAAAAGATTCAGTTGATATATATATATATATATATATATATATATATATATATATATGTAAGTTTCGGAGATTTACGAAATTGATTAACAACCGACATATTTTAATTTATTTTTTTTGAACGAGTATCTATTAAAATAATGTTCAAACAAATAAGTGTGTGTGTGTGTTTTATTTCAAAGAATTTGTCACTTTCACTGAGCAGGTTCCTGTCGATTCGAAGATTCGTGTAGACACTGTTATGATGTCTTCGCTCATTGGGGCTGATGTTTTAACATATATATACATATATATATATATATATATATATATATATTGGGGTGAATTAATATTAATGGATGGGAATCACAAAGAATCATAGAATAAATACCGAATAGAAACATTTATAAATCTAATATATTTCGCTTTTATTATAGGTTCATCAGAGAATTAAATGCGTAACAAGCAGCTTATGTGTGTATAAATTATATGTATGAGTAACATTTGTTAGCTTATTAATATTTTACATTAATAAATATATTTTTTTTATATTTAAAAAATTAGAATAGTTCGTCTATCGTCAGCTTCACACTTTTCCCCGGACTTATTTACCAGGAGTAGAGTCTCATTCCTGGTTTACTGTTTAGGATTGAAATTCCAGCTACTTCTAAAGTATTCCTCTTCTTTGTAACCCTCAGTAATTCCGTGCATCTTAGTGGCTTGACCACCTTGCTTGATGTTCACACTGTTTTATCCGGATAACGCACCCTCATCAGAAACTATAATTAAGGTCCGCTCAGCATAGTTTAAGTATAAATAACAGGTGGGTTCTGTAGGTGTTCAAGAAACAGGTGTGCCTAAGTAATAGTTTGCAATGGCGATTACCTAATTGATCTTGTAGACAGGCATCCTCGAATAGTAGCCAGCCAATATATATATATATATATATATATATATATATATCAATTAGTTAAGTGCCATACGTGATACACGATTGGGCTATCGTATCCCGAAAGAGACATGACTGACTATTATAATCCCTCAGTAGATTACCATTACATTCTGCGGTAGACTGGTTAGCAATATGTTGTGTTATTTAAGCCATAGCTGGAAGGAAGTTTAATACCTTTCCCAAGGGTAATTGCGCGTAAATGCATGCAACAAATTCAACTGAAATTTGAACTCGGTTCTCCGAGCTCTCGTTTGGAGCCATTATCTGCACCACAACGTACAATATATATAGTAATTTTGTTATTACAATGGTTTAATATCACTACACAAAAATTTCATATTTCAAAAAAATACGGTTTCTCTTCAGGTGATATATTCAAATAAATGGTGAAAATGATTTACTTAGATAATATAAGATCAATTCATGATTAGTTAAAAAATGAAGACGTGGTAGTTGGAGAATATTCTTGTAGGTGTATCAATATTGTTCAATTAAAACTGAGAATTAGGTTGAACTATGATGTTGCAGATTTGGCTCGCGAATGGAATCAGGGTAGTCTGGTGTCAAGGCATGTCACTTTAATTTTCTCTGGGTAAGATACATAGTGGGACTATACATTATTTAAATGGGTAGACAATTTTCAACAGCAGGTTGGATTTTATTTTATTTTTCAAATGTGATTTTGTAATACCTCATGAGAAAAGTGCATGGATGTTTAGGTTAGAATTAGAATTAAATAATTATGGTATACTAAGATATATTGCAGTTAAGAAAAGTAAATAAGTGTCGTATTGGTCATATTTTAGTGAAGTAATTTTTAAATTATAATTGAGAACAAGTTATACATGAAACGTATGAATTAAATTTTAAAGACAGAAATATTTTCAATGTTTACATAGAACCGTTAATTCATCTCTTATATCAAAATTATGAATTCATCTTATATCTTGTAAATAAATCATTTTCACCATTTATTTTAAAATATCAGCTGAAGAACAGTATTGTTCTGAAACATGAAAAATTTAGTATAGTGATATAATGCGTTTAGAAACCACTGTAATGATATAATTACAATATTAAGCTCTACTTTGTATAGAACATTCTTTATAAACATAAATGCATGAACAATGGCTTTTAATTTACCTGTTCTTTCATTCCCTTGCTTTATATATATATATATATATATATATATATAAATAAACACTCACCTTCACAAGGATGTTTCCAACTAGCGTCCAGTGGGCAGACAAAAATAAACAGGGTTGTAACTCAATACATGTCCCTCTTTCCTCACTCCCATTGAGTGGATATTGTGCTGATATTTATTGAGCTCAATAGCCACACTGAAATCATCAGCCAATCAGAATCTACAGAATAAACTTACCTACATGGTAGAGTGGAATCTCCCAGGCTGTCATATAAACTACCTACGAATGTGCTGGGTAGCTTGGAGCTGTCCAGTTTCAACTGATTACTGGCTGTTGCTCTCCAACGATTATATATATATATATATATATATATATATATATATATTACTGCAGGTAAAGTTGGGGGAGGTTCTCTAGATTTAATAATTCCATCGTCGTTCCATTGCTTCTTTGGCTAAATTTACTCCTACTATACTGTGATTCTGAAATCACTTATTGAATGATGCTCATGGATGTTTACACAATTATCTGTTAACAATTTAAAATTAGCCAACAATAAGAATACCATTAGCCTGCAAGATAGAATTAGTAAAATGAGTTAAAATTTGAAAAAAAAAATGTTTATACATTATGTAAGATAATTGCGATATCAATATTATTATTGAATATATGACGAAACTCTTCAGGAAGAGAAATTCCCTCTGGCTCTGAGCGAGCTTGTACATTAGTTTTAAAAAGTCACTAAAGGTTCAATTTTTTAGATAGTATTTGAAATTCCAAGGATGGCCCCAAAATTAAATTTTACTCCAAGAATATATATGTGTGTATACACAAGTTAGGAAACATTTTTTCAATAATGCACCAAAATATTTTTATCTCAGTTTTTCATGGTACATTGTTTTTTGGCATATTGTCTCGAATTAAAAAAAGGAAGCGCATACGTCAGACGTGTTCATTGGAGTTAACCATCACTGCTCTAACTATTCCCTTGGCTCATGTTCCTTCCGATGTCAGATCGGACCCAAGGGATCTGCGTTTTTTTTTCTTTTTTTTTTTTGGTAGGGATACAAAGAAGACAAATATTCGAATCAATGAATACTAGCAGTTTCTATTAAATAGTTTTGTAAGAAAAAAACGTCAAGTCGACTTTCAGAAATAATAAAATTAAATAGAGGCGATGCCAGCGATAATAAATTCAAAAAGGCCGATTTCGCTCTCAACAATTCCCCTTCTTGTCATATTTTGGGCTTTATTTAGTGGTTCTATTGGTGATCTACGACCCTATCGCCAGTTCACGTCTGATAACCGAAATTAAGACGAGTGAGTTGGCATACGCCAAGGACGCATTTCAAAAGCTAACCAGAATACTGGGAGACAGGATTATCTCATTAGAAACAAAGAAAAATATGCCATGTTAATATGTGATATCTATTATTTTATATGTCTACGGCTATATCGTGTTCAATACACGGTTCCCATTCTATCACCGAAGTTAAGCAACATCGAGCTTGGTCGTACTTAAATGGGTGACCATTTGGGAATACCAGGTGCTGTAAGCGTAAGGACCAAGAATGGTCCACCGGTCATCTATGTTTGGGGGTTGGGCGCAGGGCTGACAATCCTGACCCGTAAAAACAGTTTGTTACAGCAACAAAAAGTTGCTGCCCTATGCCCCATCTGGGTGTGACGGATAAATGATTATTATTTTATATGGTAGCGAATATTAGACAATCTCTTCAAAGATGAAGGAGAGGTTCGAAGTAAGAAAAATATGGTTCTACAGAAGGATACGGAGGATGTGATGGACCGAGCACGTGAGCAACGACAAGATTTTGGAGAGGATTCAATCGAAAAGAAAAATTATACTTAGCACCAGGAAGAGACAGCAGGGGTTTCTGGGATACGTAATTAGGAAGAAAGTTTTGAAGATCTTAATACTCACAGGACAGATAAAGAAGAAGGGAGACAGGGGAAAGCAGCGTGAGACATATTTGATGGGCCTGAGCAAATAGATGGCGTAGCGGGTCTTGGGAGCAATGACAAAAATTAGAATATTAGGAGCGACAAGAGACAAAGGCAAGTGGAGACCCATGATCGCCTAAATATTGATAAGACACGACACATAATAAATCAGGTGACAGACTGCATCAGAATACAAGATGCAATAAACCTGAATCAGAAAAATTAAATTCGTTAGCCTGAGAAGTCTGTCCATCTGATAGAAAATAAATTATTCTCTTAGACGCTCTCTTTTTGCTGTAAAAAATCTACAGGGTATATTTTGCGACTTGTCTGTAGTTAAGGCAGTGTGTTTAAAAGAAAAATGTCCGATTAAAAGCCAGAAGAATCTGGTGTTAATACTACTCTTTACCTGTAATGAAAGTAGAAAAAAATCTTAGCAAGTTTACTGTCATGCCCAGGACTAATTGTTCAGTTCAATTACCCTTTGAAGTAAATCAAAGTTTTATAAATGGCACAATTATTTAGTTATAATGCGTTTGAGACATGCATTGCATATTGTGCATCTACAAAATATAAAGTTTCAGTAAATTATCAATTTTATAAAGCTTTCACTGATATCTGAAATAAAATGTCGACGCTAAGATTTTGAACCTAAACTTAATCTTTAAACTAGTTTCATCACAAAACGGTAAACATTTGGGGGAAAATATTTTTATTTATTACCCGAAACACTAAATTTCAAGCAATGTAATACCACACTTCTGAAATAAACATGCCCTATATCTGCATTCATTGACACGATGTGACATCAGAAGTCAAGTTTGTATTTACTTTGCTATATTTTTAATCATTTCACCTCAAGCTAGCCGGTACCGCCACTGATGTGCAGGGGGCTACATAAACAGAGTTAAAGTTTTAGGCAGGAGGAGAGTGAAGACAAAGACGAACCAGCTACTGAGGGTGAAAGAGAAAGGGCAAGAGAAGGATGTGAACACAGGAATGAAGACAGTTGCAGAGGTAGAGAGAACGGTAAAGAACAAAATTCAAAAAGTGATGTAGAAAGGACGGGATTCAAGTGGATAAGAGATGGGAATTGACATTGCATTTAAATTCCTGGAGGTTGTAGCCGTCAGAAAAGCAAGTGTATGGAAGGGAGGCGCGAGAAAAGAAGCTGATTGGGGTAGAATTGTTGCCTGAATTAGGTTGATCTAACTGTAAAATTGTCAGACCTTGTTGCCAGTCTGGTGGCTCGAGTAAATTCTTGTGGAGGGGGTACCAGTCACTTAAGTTCTTCGGGGCAGAAGCCATAAAAATACTTATAAAAGAGACAGAGGGAAGCCACACCCCGCCGGCGAGAAAGTAGCTGCAGTCGTGCTGCCAGGTCGGGACGATTCACATTAAAAATTCTCCTTTGGAGCCTGTCGAAAACACTGAGACTAACAGCAGGAGCGCTTGACCAGATATGACAATAGTATTCCATGCACGGTCGGATGGTTGATTTGTATATGTGCAAAATGGATTCAGGCGGAAATAAACTTTCCTAGCAGCGGATTTAGCTATTGATTCAATGTAGTGATTCCACTTGAGGTCGCAAGATAGGCTAAGGCTCAGGAAGCTTTATTGAAAATGCGTGTGCAAATTATATTCGCTGGTATCTTCGTACTATCTACACGTTTTCAATTATTATGTTCGTTTTGGAAACGGTTCTGTGATCTGTGTGAACTTTTGTCTTTTGCTGAGCAGTTGGAGTACAGGTTTTTGCGTGGCGCACGTATTTCATGAAATCTCCAGTGTCGGCTCAAGACTATGAGTGGAAACAATTATTAAAAAATTCCAGAGAAAAATCATGCATGGACATTTTTAATTTAAGTGCGTTGTGGTACAGTGGATATCGGCTCGGAACGAGAAACCGAGGAGCCGAGTTCGAATTCCAGTTGAATCCATTGTATTCACTTACGCGCAAATACCCTTGGGAAAGGTATTAATCTGTCTTTTCCTTCCAGTTATGGGTTAAATAGCAGGACAGATTGGGTTCTATAGCCTTGGTCGGCAACCAGTCTAACGCAGAAAGCAATGGCAACCTACTGCGGGATAATCTTCTGCCCAGTCAGTCATGTCTCTTTCGAAACATGATCGCCCAAGCGTGTATCACGTATGGCACTTAACTGACTGACTGAATATATGAAATATAATTGTATGGATCGAAGAGGATTTATCCAGAAACTCTTTGATATCAATTTGAGTGATTTATTTTCATTTCATGAGCAGCATCTTTTACTTTGCAAAATTCATTTTTATCTTTTCTTTTTAGTCTTTGATAAATTAAGAAGCGGTACATTTATTTTTGGTAGGTAATAATCAAAATTTCGTTTCTTTTTTTCAAATGTCCTCTGCCCAACTGGAATATAGATATTCTTAAACTGCCATTAATTAGTCATATATTTTAGGTATTCTGTTTGAATATATAAAAAAGGAGTGTATTCTTTCCATTTTTTTATCATCTTGTACGCAAGTGGCCCGAGAATTAAAAAAAAATTATCTATTTTAGACTAAGGGATTATGTCCATATGTCGATGGAAAAACGGTTCGCATAGGTTCAAAAGAGTTAAGCAACGTCGATTCTGGTCAGTATGTAGATGATCGCTTGGAAATACAGTTGCTATTATGTGCAGCTGGTGCAATGGATATTTGTTCGGAATTGATAATCTGAAAACCCAATTTCAAGACTAGATTGGTTCGTTATATCCACTTAAGTGTAAATAACGTTAGGATATATATTAATCCATCTCTTCTTCCCCTGCTATGGAATAATTAGAAATGTTTGTATGACTAAAGTATTACATGAAAAACAAAAAAAATACAATCTAAAAATATTTTCTGGCTTTAAATAACCCGAAAAGTGTTGATAAGCCGTAAAAAAGCAATTAACATAAGTAATTATTTTAAAACTTAGCCAAGAACGTCAAGACTACACTCTCAGAATCTCAATCTTTTATATGCTTAAAAAGTAGGTTTTCAACTGCTACTTTTGCTTTCTTTAAAGTAAGTTTATGTTGCGTCCATTCATGTTTGAGTTTTTTTCAGTTTTTTTTTATCGATTATGATTTGACGGGTTGTTTTTTGTTTGTTTTTGCTTTAGTTAAATAAGCCGACATTTTTATTTCTTATCTCGGCTAACGCTGTCATTAAAAGTCAGAAGAAGTTTAGTATTTTTAAAGACTTGCATCAGTCATTACTCTTAATAAAATATTTAAAAAATGGTTACCAAAAAACTTTAAATTATTAGCAAGCTTCTTACAACACAAGGACAATTTGGCTGAAATTTTGTTTAAATCTAAATTTGGTAAAAATTTTAGCAATTCACATCTTGGATTCTGTTTAAATACAGTCATTGATGTCCATTGTGGTGCAATGGATATCGGCTCAGAACGAAAAATAGGGAGCTGAGTTCGAATTCCAGTTGAATTCGTTGCATTCACTTACGCGCAAATTCCCTTGGGAAAGGTATTAATCCGCCATTTCCCTTCAGTTATGGGTTAAATAATAGGACAGATTGGGTTCTATAGCCTTCGTTAGCAACCAGTCTACCACTGAAAGTAATGGCATCCTACTGCGAGATAATGTTCTGCCCAGTCACTCATGTCCCTTTCGAGACATGATCGCCCAAGCGTATATCACACATAGCAAGTAACTAACCTACATGAATCGGTAAGATTTATTTTCTGCTCAGCATCACTAAAACCAAGTTCATCCAACTTTTTTAAAATTAAATGTAACTTGTAAAGTACTGAATGTATAAGAATATATAGTGTTTGCCTAATCATTAGATTGTGCTTGCATTTTCTTCCAGACACACACACACACACAAAAAAAAACTGCAATTGTCAAAGACACTAAAGTGAATACTTTGATATTTTTTTCACTTACATGGAACCAGGGGGGCTGCCATTTTGTTTTTTGAACAATCACTCGTTATTCCCCACTTAGCTTGCATTTTAGCCTTTCTCTTTGAGTGAAAAATAATAATCAGCTTGTAAATTCGATAGGTTTTTTTTAAGATTTAACGAGAGTTATTCGTTTGAAATGGTTTTTTCCTCTCAATTGCAGCTTTTTATATTCGAATGTTAAATTAAACTGCGCGAATCGATATGGTCACGGACGAGACTAAGTCGTATTCCACATCTCAGGAGGCCTTTAAACTAAGAAGCGTGAATCGGAATAAAGTAGTACTTTAACAGTTGAAAAGTGTATCGATCTGGAATAGTGTGATAAGTAAAAATCTACTCTGAAATGAAAGGAAATGAAAATTACTCCCAAATCTATAATGGAAATCCTTTATCTACGAATTTCAATAACTTATGTCTGACAGCTTTAATTTCACCTTGAAACATGGAGGGGAAAAACAAACACGTATATATTCAGTCTACGAACCTATCTACGTTCGACAGAGTAGACAGCTTGTGTGATTTATGTATAAGAGTGGATGTGCAGGTGGTGTAAAAGATAGCGTCCTGGAATGAAGAATCGGAGATCCGAGTTAGAGTTCGAATCAGGTTTGTTATATTGACCTATCTCCAGGTATGGTTTAAATAGGAGGACTTGTTCCTGGAAAAATTATTATTCTCTCGAAATTGATATTGCAATATTTTCTCACCAAATATATGTATGTATATATATTGTTTTTTTCTTACGATCAAAAATACGTTTTCTCTTTAAATAACTTACAAAAGATTGATAAGTCATAAAAAAAACCCCATTAAAATGAAGTCCTTGCTGGTTATCAGTTTATTTGCCATACGGGATACACGCTTTAGGCAACCATGCCTCGAAAGATACATGACTGACTGGACAGAAGATTATCCCGCAGTAGCTTGTCATTGCTTTCTGCGGTAGACTGGTTGCCAGCCAAGGCTATAGAACCCAATCTGTCCTATTTTTAACCCATAACTGGAGACAAAAACAAATTAATAACTTTTCCAAAGGGTATTTGTGCGCAACTGAATGCGAGGAGTTCAACTGGAATTCGAACTCGACACTCCGATTTGACGTTCTGGGTTGATATCCATATGGCAAATTGCTGGATATGCTACGAAAAAAACATCGATTTTTAAATAGAAAAACTTATTCAGCCCAAATTTTACACAATTTTATGAATCAGTACAGTTTTCATTTTTTTTTTTTTTTTAATAATAATTTTCTTTCTTTTATAAGATATATGAAGTTCGGTTGGGTAACAGATAGCTACTTAGAATGAACTCAGATTTTCAAGTCAAGTTACTGAATTATTCCAACCAACGCTTTCATCCATGACCCACTGGAAAATACCTGGTCACAGGTGAACGAAATTTGGAGAGTGGAGTTATTAAAAGAAAATAACTGCAAGAAGGATATCCAGAAAAGGCATTGCTCATAGAATGAGAACAATCTACCACAGTGGACTAAATGAAAGGTTTGGTTCTAAATTCCAACGAACCGAAGAAATCTGGAGCCGACAACTGTCCAAATCTCGAGAATATGACAACAAAGGTGAGGACGACAGTCGGAACAATGTAAATAGTGTAAATAGTTGCACTACATCGTCTCAGAAACCTACCGAAAAATAACAGTTTAGTTTTGAAAGCGTTAAAATTAAACCATCTTTTGCCCTAATTAACAATAGACAGGTGTTGTTTATTTATGACAAATGCTTGATAGTTTTTGTTATGGAGTTGTGCTGTGTATTGGAATGTGTTTACTTACGTTTGTGAAGGTTTGAAATTCCAACCGTATATCACCTGAAGAAGGCCGCAGCACACATCGGCCGAAACGTGAATATGGCAATCATGAAGACAACCGTCTGAACAATTTAAATAATGTAAAAAGTTTCATGTTTGGATTTTATTAGAATTGTAGTGTGAAAAAGAGAAACACTGTCCTTTTTTAAGAAAGTCGTCTTTTGTGCATTCTTTATGTGCCGTGTCCTTTCAGGGCGTAGGTAATTATGGATTTCCCCTTGCTTCTGTCTGTCTTAATATTTTCCTCTAGGTATCTCTCTCAAGCGTCATTCCGCCCATCAAATATGTCTCGCCCAGCTTTCCCCTGTTTCATTTTCCCTCTATCCATCCTGTGAGTATAAATTTTTCAAACATACTTTCCTCATTACATATCCCAGAAACGTCATCTGTCTTTTCCTGATGCTAATTATAAGTTTTCTTCGGTTCATGGCATCTTCAGTATTATTCTGTAAAGAAAAAAAATCAACATTCTGTTGCTTCAAGCCTCTCCATCCTTGAAGAGATCTTCCAACATTTGTTGGCATGTAGAAGAACATATATCACATAGCAGTCTAGCACAGTTTTCTTTGTTTTTAGTGAGATCTTCCTGTCTCTCATTACTTTGGATAGCTTTTGAAATTCGGCTTTGCATATGCTAATACGTCTTTGGATCTCAGTGTCGCAATTTTTATCCTCTGTCAATGACACTTTTCAGGTACCGACTCGGCGGCTCGACTACAACCACTTCCCCACCGACGAGATGTGGCCTCCCTTTGTCTGTTCTATAAATACTTTCATGGCTTCTGCTCCAACGAACTTTAGTCACTGGTGCCTCCTCAACAGGTGTTTACTCGAGCAACCAGATTGGCAACTGGGTCCCACCCATTCACAGTTAGATTAACCAAATGCAGACGACAATTCTACTCCTGCAGCTTCTTCTCTCACACTTCCCGCCTGTGGAACTCGCTTCCATATTCTTGCTTTCCTGACGGCTACAACCTCTACGAATTGAAATGCAATGTCAATACTCATTTATTAACCACCTGACTCTAGTTCTTTCTTCACCACCCCGTATATCCTTTCCTTTCTCTCCACCTTTGCAACTGTCATCACACCTGTATTCCCATCCTTCTCTTGCTCCTTTCTAACTGGTTCGTCTTCCTCTTCACTCTCTTCTTATTAATCTTTTTCTCTTACCTGCACATCAGTGGCATTACCACCTTGCTCGGGGTGATACGATTAAAAAAAATAACTTTCTTTACGTGTTTTACTTAGTTTTTGGTAAACTTGACTATTTTTTATGTCGAATATAAAAGATTTCTTTCATGCTTTACTATGAATCGGTATATATGTCATTTTCACGGATGCGAAAACGTTTGTTCTCTTTGTTAATGATGTAAAGGTGTCATATTTGATAAGAGATGAGGGGAATTTTTATACGAAAATCAAACGATTTGATGAGAAGATATCAAGAGATTAGAAGATAAGGCAAATATTTTCCCACGACAGGGATTTCGACAGGAAAGAAAAATATAAAAAGTAGAAAAGGGAGAGTAAAATTTCAACTGACAAGTATTGTTTAAGAATTCGAATCGTTTCCCTACCTTTACTCTTTTATCTGTTCTGATACGAAAACAATGTTTTTGACAAGTGACCATGTGAGTTCTTAAACATTAACAGATTTACAAGCAACATATTTTACAATACATTTGTATAATAAACTATTGGAATTTTTCTTATGATAATCACAAAGAATTTACGTTATATATATATATATATATATACACACACACACTAAATGAGAAATATACACTATGCTACCCGGGTTTCAACCATTAGCTAACGTCAGACACAGATAGGGAAATTTGAAAATAGTTACCGGAAGAAAAAGAGGGAAAGGAAAGAAGGAGAAGGAGAAAAAAACATTAAAGGCAGAAACAGAACTCGTTTTGCTCCGAAGAGGGAGAGGAGAGTGACAAAAAAATAGAAACTCATCTGGGTTCGTACGTACCGAGGATTTCCTTTTTAAGATGCCTATACTTTAACTGGAATGTGCGTTGTGGTCCAGTGTTCGAATTCCAGTTGAATTCATTGCATTCACTTACGCGCAAATACCCTTGGGAAAGGTATCAATCCGTCTATTCCTTCCAGTTATGGGTTAAATAGCAGGACAGATTGGGTTCTATAGCCTTGGTCAGCAACCAGTCTACCGCAGAAAGCAATGTCAACCTACTGCGGGATAATATTCTGCCCAGTCAGTCATATCTCTTTCGAGACATGATCGCCCAAGCGTGTTTCACGTATGGCACTTAACTGACTGATACTTTAACATTACTTCGTTCCGTCCATTTAACAAGTCGCCTTTGCTTTATATGAGTGAAAATAAAGAAGTCAAGAGAAAAATTAATTTTTTCGCCTGTGTGTTTTATTCAGTGACGGACATTTTCGTTCGTGTATGTCCATACAGCGTAGCTAAAAATATTCAGTCGGACAGTTAAGTGCCATATATGATATGCGAATGAACGATCATCTTTTTCAGTCCATCACTGACTAGACGGAAGATTCTCCTGCTAGATCTTGCTAGCCAACCAAGGCTATAGACCTAAATATGTTCTGCTATTCAACCCATAGCGGGAGGAAAAAGAGATGGATTAATACATTTCTCAATGGTATTTGTTCGCAGGAGATTGCAAGACAAGCCATTAGACATACAAGCATAAAGAAACAAAAACAATTATTCCTTATATAGCCGTAAATATGTCAACATTTTATATGGTAATTAAATACATTCTAACTATACACAAAATAATAAAGAATCTAAAAACTCTTTAGTACTAATATCTTTCCCAAAGACTCCAGTAATAAAATAAAACTAATATAGTATACTAGATGTAATACAACCAACTTAATTAACCACAAGAACTTCTCTCCACCAACTAGCCTTTTGCGAAAAAAGCAAATATTGTATCTCAATTTCAATGTTATTTGTGAGATTGCATCTCTGACACAAAAGCAAATATATATATATTATTCATATGACAACAAGGCTATCAAGAAGGCTTACATTGCATATGTCCGATTCATCATCGATTGCATAACATTTAAACGAACATCCCTGACTTTGGAAAATATTCACTGTGCAAACAAAAAAAAGTACATGTTGGCTTGACGAGCACAACATTATCAACGCATTTCATACTCCATTTTCGGATACAAGTTCTATCGTTTAAAGACATTACTGTCAACCTTCAAATTACAAGAAAATACTTGTTGACAGCATTAATGAAAATAAACCAAAACTTGAAATCTATATCAAGCGCAATCAATACTGGACAAAAATTATTACAAGTTTAGTAACAATGTTTTAAAATTTGACTAACATTTAATGCCATTTGCATTTTTTTCCATGTCTGATGAATTTTCTTATATTGCGGACACTTGTTTAACAAAATGTCATAGATACAACGCATTCACATGCGTTTACGAATAGCGACCACAGTTACATTAAGTTTGTCTGGGAATGATTTCGAGGGAGATCGAATGTTTTTTTGTTTTTTTTAATCATATCACTCCAAGCAAGGCGGTGACGCCACTGATGCGCATGGGGCTACTTAAGAGTAGAATGATTGGAAGAAAAAAAGAAGAAAAAGAGAAAAGCCGGAAACCACATCCTAAACAGGAAACAAGGGATGAGCCTCTTCACCTGTTCAATAGACGTGGGTAGAGTGTGAACCGGGCGATAGTTAAGTCCTTGGGTTAAGGAAAACTACTGTGCCTCCCTTGATTAATTTAATCTTAACGTCACTAAACTGATTAGAGAACTAGAAAGGATTGTCATAAAAATAAATAATTTTTTATATTACTCAATGAAATATGTTTGAAAACACGCGCACACACACGTGTGCGTGCGTGTGTCCATTCTGAGACTTTAAATGCTTTAGTATAGTGGCTGTTTTATATATATATATATATATATATATATATATATATAAAAAACAAGTAATCCCTTTTGACCGATAAGCACAAAACGCTTAATCTCTGCTTTAAAAAAATAGTTTCTATCTCTTAATTCAACTTCTAAAATTTTACTTTTTAATTTTATGTTTAAATTATTACTTGAAAAAATGCCGTATATCTTATTAGTAAAGTAAGTTCTGCTGATTTAATTACTGGTTGAATCGTGTGACGGACAGACACGGCTCTTGTTATGGTATAGATGATTAATTCGGACGGACGGACGTGGCTTTCATTTTAGTGTAGATTTTGATAAAGTGATGAACATTCTTAGAGATGTTCAAACTCAGTTTCTGAGGCTGCTTTGCTTTTGTGATCATAACGATGTTTCAGCAAATTGATTCTAATTGCTTTTATGGACAATGTCAAATAGACAAAAAATGATGAGTGACAATGTAAGCTAAATTCTAAAAAAAAATTTGCGAAAATTAACTATTTTCAGTTTTTATTTTATGTTTAACCAATTTCCGAATAAGCTGCTTGTGTACTGTGATCACTTACTTTCGACTTTACTGCAGCCGTAGGAAAATGGATTAAGCACAAAGCAATAATCCGGGAAAAGTTAAACACTTAGTGAGATATATCTTCCAAATTCTTCAGGAAATGTCATTAATACACTTGAGTTGACCGTAAACTATTTCAAATTTTCAGGTTTCTTGAAAATTAAAAAAATGAATAGAATAAAAATTAAACGGATGGATCTTGTCTAATCTTTTTAATAAAAAAATGTTTGGATGAATATACCTTATTTATATGCAGAGTACGTAAAGTAGCTGAGGACGTGATTTTGCGAATGCAGTTATATCAATTTTTTTCTTTTTATCTTTTCAGTGGATCAATGGCGAACTCTTAGCTAACATACAAAATAAACCGACATGCTGTAATTGTTGCAATACACGCAAAACAGAACGATGTCGTGATGGCAAGTTTTGGGGAGTTGCCATGTCTTTTGTGCACAATTTTCGGAAAGAGGTGGAAGCCTCTAGTAAGGATGTGTCGCCTGCAGCGAAGCGCAAAAAGCATTCGATGCATTTGGACATTATCAGGACGCCATAACTCGTAGAACGGGTGAAGAATATTATCGATGCAAATCCCTGAACGTCGATGAGTGCTATTGCCGGAGATCTTCAGCTCTCTAGAAGCACAATTCGCAATGTGGTGCATGAGGACATACGATAAAATTCAAACGGTAGTTCATACCAGCACACACACGGACATTATATATATATATATATATATATATATATATATATATATAAAAAGTGAAACGGTTGCTCCAAGAAAGATGATTACTGATCAAGTTTAAGAATCCGGAAGAAACTGGCATGCTCTGTTGTTTTTTTTATTTATTTATTTATTTTTTTAAAATTTTTTGTTGTTCGTTTCTTATGGAGGGAAAATGTTCGACCAGATGAAAACGGGAAATGATAGGTGTATGTGCGGATTTTTCTGCCTGATGTACACCAAACTTCCCGCAGGAAGAGCGAGTGGAAGAGAGAGAGCCGAAGTAAGAGGCGGAGAGAGAGAGAGAGCCGAAGTGGGAGAGAGCAGAAGTGAGAGAGAAAAAGTGAGAGAGAGTAGAAGTGAGAGAGAAAAAGTGAGAGAGAGCAGAAGTGAGAGAGAGAAAGTGAGAGGGAGCAGAAGTGAGAGGGAGCAGAAGTGAGAGGGAGCAGAAGTGAGAGGGAGCAGAAGTGAGAGGGAGAAAGTGAGAGAGAGAAAGTGAGAGAGAGAAAGTGAGAGGGAGCAGAAGTGAGAAAGAGAAAGTGAGAGGGAGCAGAAGTGAGAGAGAGAAAGTGAGAGGGAGAGATCGAGAAAGTGAGAGAGAGAGACCGAGAAAGTGAGAGGGAGAGACCTAGAAAGTGAGAGGGAGAGACTGAGAAAGTGAGAGGGAGAGAGAGGGAGTGAAAGAGGCAGAGAATAGTAGAGAGAGAGGCGAGGAGAGAGAGAGAGCAGTAGAGAGAGGCAAAGAGAGAGAGAGAGAGCAGTTGAGAGAGGCAAAGAGAGAGAGACAGTAGAGAGAGGCAAAGAGAGAGAGCAGTAGAGAGAGGCAAAGAGAGAGTGAGATGAAGAGAGAGGCAAAGAGAGAGTGAGATGAAGAGAGAGGCAAAGAGAGAGAGAGCGGAAGTGAGAGGCAGAGAGAGAGGCAAAGAGAGAGTGAGTTGAAGAGAGAGGCAAAGAGAGAGAGAGCTGAAGTGAGAGGCAGAGAGAGCGGAAGTGAGAGGCAGAGAGAGAGAGCGGAAGTGAGAGGCAGAGAGAGAGAGCGGAAGTGAGAGGCAGAGAGAGGGAGCAGAAGTGAGAGGCAGAGAGAGGGAGCAGAAGTGAGAGGCAGAGAGAGGGAGCAGAAGTGAGAGGCAGAGAGAGGGAGCAGAAGTGAGAGGCAGAGAGAGGGAGCAGAAGTGAGAGGCAGAGAGAGGGAGCAGAAGTGAGAGGCAGAGAGAGGGAGCAGAAGTGAGAGGCAGAGAGAGGGAGCAGAAGTGAGAGGCAGAGAGAGGGCAGAAGTGAAAGGGAGACTGAGAGCCCAAGTGAAAGGCAGATAGAGAGAGAGAGAGCAGAAGTGAGAGGCAGAGAGTGAGAGCAGAAGTGAAAGAGCGGGAGAGAGTCAAGTGGGGAGAACATGGAGAGAAATGGGAGAAGGTGTGTGAGAGCAGCGTTGGTTAGGAGAGATACCTAATTAGCTAATTTTGGTTTGAAATTTTTAATGTTTAATCTTAGATGTATGTGATCTCTAGACAATCCTGAGGTTAAAATCTTTGATAAAGAAGGCGATTATGTTAGAAAATAAATATTTATTGTGTAAATTATAGGATTTTACACTTTGCCTTGTAATACGCATAATTAATGATTAACATTAGACGAATAATATTTTATCATGCGTGAAAGAAGTCGTTAATTCCACAGGGAACGAATTACAGTTCGTAAAAGTAAAAAATTCTGAATTTAAAAATATATTTATTTTGAAAAGTCAGATTCTTTAATGAAAAACCATTAAAAATAACTTAATATATTTCTGTGTTGATTTAATGAAATCCTGCATTTAAAGATACGGAAGTGGAATGTACTAAGTACATAATGTTTTAATCGCCTGCATTTCTTGCTGCAAAAAACCCCAAAAAAAACATGGAAGAAATCTCAAGGTATTTAAATAAAAGATATGAACACAAAAGGAAAGTTTTCAAAAAAAATTAAACTTTATAAAGTTTATCAGTATTTAAATTCATGTGTGTAAATTTAAATTTAGAAAAATAGAAGAACGACAATTTACTTGCGTTGAAAAATCAACTATCTCTCGTGTGTGTATATGTATATATATATATATATATATATATATATATATATATATATATATAGGAATTTTCTAAGCGCAGGTTAAATGTGTCATAAGGCTGAAAGTAAGGGACACCCAGTGAGGATCGAACTCACTACTCAGTAGTAATGATTCTAGCGAGACAAGCTTGCGAATGATTACACCACCTCGAGATACCCATATTTGATTTACTAAGGAACGCTTAGATGTAGCACAAGTCAAAAGGTATAGGAAACCCAGTGAGGATCGAACTCACTACCCATCTGTACTAGCTGCTAGCGAGACAAGTTTGCTAACCTTTACACTCCGTTGGGATGTATATATATATATATATATATATATATATGAGAGAGAGAGAGATATGCGAAACGGATCATAACATGGCGACACATCACTTCATCTTAATATAACATCATTGAAAAGTGAAACCATTAAAGCTACAGTGTATATTATTCAAGATTCCGGCTGCATTTACAAATACTTATATGTGCGAATATCAGTAAAATTACATGTACACAAACATATGTTACTGGTTTTAATAAAATAGCAGTCAGTGCAATATAACAGAAATTAAGTATATATATTAATAAATATACATATTATCTTTTGTGCATATATATCAATTATGTGCTATAAATAACACACGCTTGGAAGATCATGTTTATTTCGAGACATGACTGACTAGACAGAGGATTATTCTTGAAATATGTTGACATTTTTTTTCTACGGGAAACTGGTTGTCAACCAAGGCTACAGAACTCAATCTGCTTTTCTATTCAATTCATAGTGGGAGGGAGATGTGATGAATTAGTACCATTCCAAAGGGTATTTGTGTGTAAGGGAATTAAACGAATACGACTGGTGATTAATCAAGTGCATGTAACAGTTATACCAAAGGGTAAAAAACAAAATGTAGATTATTTTATTTTCAGTAGTGTAATATTTATATCTGATTTTACATCCAAACTGTTTTATTCTCACGAACACTCAGTACTAATATATATATATGGTAATTATTCTTATTATAATAAGATTATATAATAATATATATATATATATATATATGATAATTATTCTTATTATAATAAGATTATATAATAATATATTATTATATATATATATATATGATAATTATTCTTATTATAATAAGATATATATATATATATATATATTATATATATATATGATAATTATTCTTATTATAATAAGATTATATATATATATATATTATTATATATATATATGATAATTATTCTTATTATAATAAGATTATATATATATATATTATTATATATATATATGATAATTATTCTTATAATAAGATTATATGATAATATAATATATATATATGATAATTATTCTTATTATAATAACATTATATAATATTATATATATGGTAATTATTCTTATTATAATAACATTATATAATATTATATATATATATATATGGTAATTATTCTTATTATAATAACATTATATAATATTATATATATATATGGTAATTATTCTTATTATAATAACATTATATAATATTATATATATATATATATATATATATATATGGCAATTATTCTTATTATAATAACATTATATAATATTATATATATATATATATATATATGGTAATTATTCTTATTATAATAACATTATATAATATTATATATATATGTATATATATATATATGGTAATTATTCTTATTATAATAACATTATATAATATTATATATATGGTAATTATTCTTATTATAATAACATTATATAATATTATACATATGGTAATTATTCTTATTATAATAAGATTATATAATAATATTACATATATATATATATATATATATATATATATATAGTAATTATTCTTATTA